>CM076578.1:1398808311-1399357920 GCA_034641835.2 Pinus albicaulis
GCAAGATTGGCAAGAAAAAATTCTACAGATCCAACATCAAAACCACTTTGGAATCTGAGGATCTAGCCATCCTAGATTCAGAGAGGGATATCTCTATATAAGTGTTTTCAAATATATGATCTTCAAGGCTTATGATATGATATTAGGCTAGTTATAAAGTACAAGGGTTTTTTGTTTGTTTTGGTTGGGATGAATATCATTAAAATGAAGGAAGTATTTTTGAGGGGTAAAGGTGTGAGTAAGTGAAAAAATGGTTCAGCTAATAAGATAAGCAAGGAACAGTGTCAATCCATTGGGCTATGGAGTCATAAGAGGATTTAATTGCACAGCAAGTTTCAAGAGTGAGCTATGGGGCAAGTCATCTAGGTCAACAGATTTCTTTAAGTTGATTTATGGTATGAAACATTAAGAAGTGGTGAAAGAAGCAAACATATAAGAAAACAAAGGGAAACTTAAGATCAAGTAAGGACTTTTAACCTAGCCTGCTTTGAGCATACTCAAAAGGAAAACAAAGAATAGATTAAGATCAAGAACTTTGAATCTAGCCTACTTTCAGCATATTCTCAATGGAAAACATTAAAGATAAACAAAGAATAACCTAAGATCAGGTAAGGACTTTGAACCTATCCTGCTTTTTGCAATACTCTTAGGGAACTTTTCAAAGTTGCTGTTGGAGGTAAACTAGAGGACAGGGCTAACCATAGACTTCCCTAGTTCAACTTTACTTAGCAGACTTTTCAAGAAAGCATTTAAGATAAACAAAGAAAAGCCTAAGATCAGGTAAGGACTTTGAACCTATCCTGCTTTTGGCATACTCTTAAGGAAACTTTCAAGACATCTGTTGAAGAAAACACTAGAGTATAGGGCTAACCATAGACTTCCCTAGTTTAACTTTACTTAGCATGTAATGAAAATATCATTCCAAAACAATATCTCAAGTTTTACTCAACAATACATGGGCTCACCAACATTCCTTGACTGATCACACTATATTGAAATTATTCCCAAATACACAATTAGCATAAAACATAAAGATAAATATTTATCAGTGATATTTAGGGTACTTGACAGTAAATCCTAATCTACATTTGTTGTTCTTTATCAGAGAAGATGGAAAGTATGGAAAACATGAGAAAAATAACAATTTACAATAAGAAAAACATCACCATTGACATAGACCAGGATCCCATAAATCAGCTTTTATTTGATGTTCAAACCAGTTACAATCTTCAAGTCCAGTGGGTCTCTACAGCTTCAAGCTTCTCATCTCAGCCTATCTTTCTTCTATTACAACATAGAGCTTCAGCAGCTTCAAAGCTATTTACACTCAATGAGTATTCAAAAACCAACCCCAATGCTGTCTTCTAGAGAAGTATTTATAGAATGATGAGGAGGTGGAGTGAAAGATAGGCCTATCTGTTCAATTAATGTAAAGTAAGAGCTTCTCGGCCTTTGAAGGGCCAAATGGAGAAGAAATGACATGTATTAACTCTGCTAATTGATTATTACATTAAATTTCATCAACTTCAGTCACTTTTGTTGACTTTGGGGGCTTTTTGTAGGCTGGCCATTAATTTTGAGATGTCTTTGACAAAATATCTCTGACTGTGCATTCATTGTGTATTCTTTATAGGAAATAAGCCTGTAGGTGGTAGTTTTGGCTTTAATTTCCTTGTTGATGTCGCATTCAGAGGCTTCCTTTCTTGATTTGTCAATTTATGTGGCTTTAAACATTTTTATAACTCTGATTCTGTGTTTTAAGGCTTTATAATCATTTTCAAGTCTTTAAACTTGTCCTACTGACTGTCTTCACTAATTTGGCTTTAGTCATCTGCCTTTTTCAACTGAATTAGGCTTTGGTGCTTTAAGCAGGTTCCTTTAACTGTAGGGTTAAGCTCTTAATCTTTGGATTTTGATATTTAACCCTTTATACTATGTATAAACCTTTAAACTGTAATATTATGCCTTTAATCTTCAACCTTATGCATTAATCCTTCCATCTTTTATGTGTGATCTCTTCTATGCTGTGAACAGGTACCTTAGCGTGTTGAGGGTTCTTTTTGAATAACCCATGTTTATGAAACATGGATTAAAAGCTTGAATGTTACATCTTGGAAGCTTTATTCAACAGCATTTTAGGCTTCAGAGTTGGGCAATCTTCAGCCGCGTTTCTTATTGAACCATGAGAAGGCTCTTGGCCTCAAAAACTGTTATCAAAACCTGTAAAAACCACAGATTTATTATAAAATCCTGCGAGGGAGGGAAAAACTGCATGCAGCAGCTGTTTGAGGCAGAGGAGTAGTGCAGAAGGGTGAATATGTAGGTGAAAGAGGTTTTATGAAGAAAAACAATGAAAATCTGGTTTAAAACTGTATTTGCCGCGAGTTTGGGCAAAGTGGTTTTGGGAAAACCGGGAATGGTTTTCGCGTGACCCTCGGGCGATAAATGGTTTTTAATAAAATGAGTGCGATCCAATAATGGCACGACACCTGTCCCTTATTAAACCAGCAATCTCGCATGGGTTTGGGCAATTAAACCTCAACTCGGAAAACTGCGCGAAATGCAATGCGCACCGTCGGATGAGAAAGGGCAAATCCGATGATGTGGAGAGGAGGCGTGTCGGGAAGATGCACGGTGGGGGATTTGGTGGGGGATAGGTGTCAAGAGGGGATTGGGAGAGAGGATTGGTTAGTGGGATGTGGGTCCAGAGGGAGGCTTGATCTCGGGATGAATGAGGACCGTCGGTTTACAACAAATCAACGGTGGAGATTTGATTATAGGGGTGGATGGATGGAAGGATTTCGGCGAATGAAGGATAGGAGGGGAGGCGTGGTAACCGTTGATCTTTATAGATCAACGGTGGGGATTGATTGACGGGGTGACAAGTTGGGGATAAAAGAAAATGAAGGAATGTGGCCAAGGAAGGAATTTGAACGACGAGGGTTGAATTATCATCGTCAGATCATATAGATCTACAGTTGAGATTCGTCAGGGTTTGACAAAGGTAACGAGGGGGAAATACGAGGGAGAAGACTTTTTATAAGGGGAGCGGGGAGAAGAAAAAAGGTAAGGGAAGGGGCTAGAGATTACGAAGAAGGCACAGTCTTATGGGAGAACACGGGACAAGGGGCTAGGAGAGAGGAGCTAATCGCATCGGCGGGGGGAACAGGGGTGAGGGGATGAAGAACTATGACAATGCCAATGCGATATAAAGTTGCGATGCAATATCCGCTAGCATTAGGTCACAGGGCTTGGGCATATGAAGGAGAAAGAGCTGGGGGCTAAGCCGAAAGGGGCTAAATCCTGTTTGTTAATAAAAAAGCAGAATAAGAGGGTTTTATGTGTTTTTTATAGGTTTTTAGTGTTCCGGGTAAGGCAGAAAGGATTTTTAAAACCAAATAAAAACAGTTAAATGGTTTTAAAGGGAAATTTTAAGGAAAACAAGGGTATATGAAGGAGGAAAGGGGATTTTTTTATAATATCAGTAAGTGATATGGGGGCATCTTATGTAGATGAAGTGGGGGAATAAAATGATGGAAATGGGGCTTTTTAGGAAACAGTTTTCTTTGGGAACAGCAGGCTTACTTGGTGGATTTTCTAAAAGGAACAGCAAGCTAAGGATCAACACTTAAGGAACAGCAGGCTAAGGAACATCACTGCTAAGGAACAGCAGGCTAAGGAACAGCACTGCTAAGGAACAGCAAGCTTCAAGAAGTCACAAATTTTGCATGATATTTGTTTCTTGAAGACTAAATACCTGTTTTAGCCATCATTTGCTATGACAAAAATTTACTGATGGCTAACATCTAAAACATCTGTATCTTCAACTTCTATGGTCTCTTTGTTTTTGTCAACTGAATTGAGCTTAGGATTTTTGTTATACCTGATTTTAAACCTAGTCTCAGTGGTTGTCTCAGTAGTGTAATTACCTTCTTCTCTGCCTCTCTTAGTAGTTTTCTCTCCTTGACTTACAGCTTCCAAGGTGTGACTAGTATCACCCTGTCTTATTACTTCAATCAAGGTGTTTTCTAACCACTCTATTTTATTAGCATACTTTTCAATATCTGGTATTTTGTCATGAATATAAGGTGTCAGTTTTCTTTTAACCCTCATTTTGTTGAGAATTCCCTGAGGGCCATAATTCCATAAGAAGCTAAACTCAAATTTGTACTCCAGCAACTATTTTGCTGCTTCTAATGCTGCATCTCTATGATTACAAATGAAGGGCCCTATATGCTTTTTCAACTTAAATTGAGTTTTCTTCTTGGCTGATAGGAAGTTGATTGAATCAAAATTTAATGTTTGCCTGATATACTCCAAGGAAAAAATTCTCATTTGCACATACTTAGGAAGTTTATAGGGTAACAGATTGGACCCAAAAACTCTGATTTATATATGGTTCTAATATAAGTACCAATATCCAGTTCTTCTTTGCTCTGATAGCTGTAGAACTTTCTTTATTTCATCACTGATCCTTGGCTGGACTGTGTTTGTTAACATGTTTATCAATGGATGGATAAAGTACTTTGTAAACTCTGCATAACTAAACTCTATGGACTCTTTTTTGATCAAAGAAGTCCAAAATATGACTAAAAGTGGATTCTCTTCAATATCAAAATTTTGAAGTGTAATTGGAAATTTTTCTGCTTGGAAATATAAGAACATATGGAACAGAAAGGATGTATACCTAAATACTCCCTCAGTTGGAAGTTTGACAAGCTGATCATGGATATTATCAGTTATGTATTTAGCTTAATTGAAAATGACAGAAGGAGGTTGTCCTGGTGCAAAGGTAGATAGGAAACCTAGGATTGACTCATCTGTATGTTCATTTGTAAAATACCCTAGGATAAATGACAACATGGATATGACATGCGTTGACCCTTCTGGAAATTTTGAAGTAGAATATGGAGGGTTGATTTATGGAATTTCAACATGTAAAGGCATGAACACTTGGAAAATATGAAACCTTTTTGGAAATTCCAGGCCAATGTACAACTTTGTAAGTGCTTATATTGACAAAGGAACAGCTTTGGGATAAGGTTTAAGTTGTAGCATCTGGTTTATTGACTCAGTAGTAATTGTGAATAGTACTTATTTGTTTGCATTTACAATTGCACTATGTTCAGGAGAATAATGGGTCTGACATAACCTAATAACCTTTGTACATTGATGGGTAAGTGGGACAACATATTTGGGTAGGTTTGACTCCCAAATTTGGACTTATTCAACTTGATCCAATGATTTTTCATAACTCCAACAGTGGAGGTCTAAAAAATTGAATTCAACAACTGGATCTGTTATTTGATAATCCACATCTGCTAAAGGTGTGTGTTCAATGTCTACAATAGGAGGTTGTAGAGTGTTTACAATAATTGCAGTCTTTGAGGACATGGTTGGATTTGATTTTGACATTTTTAGACTTTATGGATAACCGAAACTCTCTATTTGGGTTTTTTGGACTCTTCTGTAAGATTAAATTTTTTACAGAAGTTTTTTGAATTTGACAAAGGTTCTTTGGATAAAAATAAGAAAAACTTGGTTTTCTTGGAGTTTCAACCTTCAATTTGGCTTTCAACTATTCTTCAGACTCTTTTACAGGTTTAGAGATAAG
This sequence comes from Pinus albicaulis, assembly GCA_034641835.2. Lineage (NCBI taxonomy): Eukaryota > Viridiplantae > Streptophyta > Pinopsida > Pinales > Pinaceae > Pinus > Pinus albicaulis. The sequence goes on from CM076578.1 coordinate 1,398,813,926, forward strand.
AGAAAAGGTTTTCTTATGCATTTTTCAAACAGACAGAACTAAAAACTGGTTCAAATCAGGTACAGAATGGTTGAGGTTACCTGCAAAAGGTTTCTAGATATATTAAGATTTTTTTCAAGGTCTACAAAGACTAGAAATATTCAATTTTAAATTTAAAGCTAGACACAGTATCAAAAATAGGGGTTTATCAAATATTTCTCAGTTAATTCGTTCTTTTTCGAAAAACTACAGGATTTTCTTTAGGTAAATGGGCTTTACTAAGCTTTAATTTCTCGTAAATTCCTTTTAGAAGGATAAACAGGTTTATTTTCTTCAGAAAATACCTGTTTGTGCAGGTATTTGGTCTTTAACTGGTTTTCGAGGTGTTAAATAGGTTTCTAGTAGCTTTGAAGGTTTCTGGAAGCAAACTGGACGATTCCAGTAGTATTTGACAGAAAATGAGGGGATTTCTCAGGTTCTCTAGGCGTAAAACCATTGTATCGGCTTTGTTTCTCAGTCAGAAGGATTAACGCACACAAATAATGCAAAAAATGGCTTTTGACAGCGCATATGAAATATTTATATAACGTTTTAGGTTTAAAGAGTTGTCATTTAATGGCGGTCATATCAGAAACAGAGGGCAGTTTCGGCTTCAAAGGAGGAAAACTGGAGGTGTTTATCGCGCAAGTTTTGAGTGATATATGGTATTACTGGATCGAATGCGATCCAATGAAATGTCAACGCGTGGAGGAGAGAGAATGGTGGAAAACCACCTATTTTGCATAGTTTTAAATGGGTTATGATCATGCAGTTAAAAATTTGATACGTCTTTATGATCGTCGGATCTGAGGAGGTTAATGCGAATGGTGGGGATTAAATGGGAAAGTTGCTCGATACTAGGGCATGGGGCCCAGGCTTGGTATTATGGCGGGATTAATTTTAATATCCAAAACCTTTTGTTTTTTCATTGTAAAATCAATGTTTTTTGATGGTGTGGCAGGATAGTTTTAACGTTATAAATGTATGTTTATAACATAAAAAACATTATGTTATTTGATTAGCGAGGTAAATATTACATGGTAAAATAAACATTAACAAATGTTTTATGTTTATAATTGGGAGCGGAATTTTAATATAATATAATATTTAACCTATGGGGAATATGGAGGGGTTTATTTTCGACACATGGGATATATAAACCATAGGTTTAATGTTAAATAAGTGGGTTGGGATACTTTTAAATAAAAATGAATTAATATATACAGGAGGGGTATTTATAAGGGATTTAATACTTTAAGTTAAAAAAATTAATATGAAATGAGATAAAATGAATCAAAATACATAGAATTTAAACTAAGTAAAGTGTAAATAGGCATTTTAACATAAAATTATCCCATTTTGATTTTTACACAAACTTAGGAAAAAATGTATTTTGTAGGTTTTTTGAGTTTTTTTGGATAAAAATGAAATTAATTAAGGGGGATTTTAATTTTTCTAAGAAAAAAGGTTTTTTACTTAGAAAAAGGGTTTGTATTCCTTAGAAAAGGGTGAATATGCTGATGAAATGGGTTTTTATGTAGGGAATCCAGTATTTTTAACCAATTAGTTACTAAGCCTTGGGTTCTGTCCCAACAGAAGCCAGAGAAATTCTCTGAGCCTCTTTAACTAAAGGTTTACAATACTGGATCATTGTGGGGGAGGGAAAATTAGTAATTTTTCCAATGATGATTTATTACATGTCTTGCACAACTGCTTTCTACCTACCCATCTTTATTCTAACATTTTTTACTTCATTTGCATGGGTGCATTTAAGCTTGCAACCCTAAATCCATTTTTCTTTTAAAGCATAAATCTATCTAATTCTAACCTTATTTCATCAGAGGGCTCAAATTAAACTGTTGAGCTCCTCATTTATTCTCTAACTATCTACTGATTTGTCAAGTTTAAATTGTTTGACATATCTTTATTCTCTATCTAAAACATGAAATTCAAAGCATGAGAAGTTAAGATTAAACTATTTAACTGATCATGGATTATGTCATTTTGAAGAATCTACACATAATCATTATTCTTGCAGTAAAAGTAAATAGTAGTGGCAGTTTGACTTGTTCACTTTCATGTCTTGTTTCATCTCTTTTTTCTTTTGGGGTCCATTTTTTATTCTTTTTTGATCTTTTCTTTTCTAATTCCTTTGATATTTCTTTTAGTACTTTACCCTCTTTTCATTTTTTATTATTTTCAAAATATGGGAAAATAACTTGCAGAAAGGTATGAACCCTATTATTATAGGACCCTAACATTAACCAACTGCACTTTCTTCATGTTTTCATCTATAATATAATGCAAACTCCATATTGCTTCTACAACAAACCAAAATTATTATGGATCATCTCATCCCTTGAACACATGCATCTTTGGGGGTTAGACCATGGTGAATGGGGGAGGAGGAGGTGGAGATGGAGGAATGGAGTGGGATGGGGTGAAGATGGGGGTGGAAGGTTGGGGAATCTCCGCAATGCTTTGCTGAATTTCATATCTCAGCGACAGATTTCTCAAGGTAGCAGTGTTGCTTTCTCTTTCTTCAAACCCAAACAGCAGACAATATTCAGTTTCAATGTAAGTACCCCAATTTGTTATGAATATTTTACCACTTTTCATAGCACCAGATTCTCTTTCTTATAACATCAATCTAAGCACATATGTGATATACCCTTTTCACACAATAGCATTTTAATCCAGAAATTTAGTGAATTCAGGTACTTACCTCTAGGGCCTTTGAATAACTTGCGCTTTGCTTCACTATAATACATAGAAGTCTTGATTGTAAAATCATTAATAAACCCTCCAAGGATATTATCGATCAAATAATCAACAACCCTTGTGATCTCATTATCAGTCTTTTCAACTTCTCAATCAGATCTACGGTCCACGCAGTTGGCTTATTATTGAAATGACTCGTCTGCACAACTAGTCTTGATATCCAATCATATAGCTCACTAGAAAATGACGAGAAAAAGATCTTGTACTGATATATATAAATATAATTTTGTAACCAATTTTCAGTAGAGATGCGCGGACTTCTATTTCCTTGCACAACAAACTCATGTTCTTTTATGTTTACCCAATCTTCAATCTATTAATTAGACGGATTTCACATCCAACTATCCCTCAATCAGATCCCGGTCTTGGCAATGGAACCATTTTTTGGCTTGATGGGGCTTAGACCCAGGTTCAAATGTGGTTGTGCGAACCAAAAAAATCCACTATTACCAGCCCTTTCGGCAACGATCTTCTTGCACAGATCGAAGTCTCACCTGAAGAAATATATGGGGATTCTAGAACTAGGTTTCTACATCTAGAGGGGCAGTGGAATGTGGATTTATGGATTTTCTTCTTTGACAGAGCTTCCCAGAACATATATACTAATTATACAAGCATTTTTCAACACATTTGTTGAACTTACCACTAGACTACGCGATATTACTTAATCATATATAAAACAACATAAATAATGGAGTTATGGGATGGGTGACCTCCTGGGAAATCCTGGTTATCGGGTGCAAGCCCCGGAAGTGATGATTGACATTATGTGATTCATTTCACTAGTTTCAATCCCACATCTTCACCCCTATGAGCACCACCCGATGCAATGATTGCTAAGTGGACTATTCAAACATCATGAGAAATTAGTCAGTTACGACTACCTCTCATGGAAATGGTCATAGATGAATGACTTACTTAATGCAGTTGAATCCCAAAAATGATATCTAACATAAATAATCATAAACTAGAATTTTCTGTGCAATTTCATATCAAAAACTCAGATCTATCTTAAAGGTCTTTCATTCATATACATATCTTTCTCATACATTCAATTTCACCCTGCGCACATAGCTACAGACTTCCTAAGGTCTCCTCGCACTCATTTGTAGGAGTCTTTCCTCTAACCCAAAACACAAACTCTGACTCAAAATAGTCTTACATCCAAATGCATGTCATCAACTTCTACTCAAACTACCTATGACTCCTATCTAGACTCCTTATATAGATTTTGCATTTACAATACCATGGTCTGAACACCATGGATGAAGTTCAATGTTCACAAAATATTCCCATCCCATTACATAACAAGGGGATTTGACACACCCCAAAGCCCCTAAAACTCAAAATGGAATCGGCGATGCACACTCCTCTCCTCGATCTGTGGAGTCTTTCTCTTCTACTTTCATCAAGGGGATCCCATGTCCAACATGAGGCATCCAAGCTTGTTTTGGTTTTGTGATCTTTAGACCTTTTTAGGTGAGATCGTGGTAGATTGAGGGTGGAGGTGGTTTAACCTCTGGATTCCCTATTTTGTTATGTCTTAGTTTATCCCATGAGATCCCACATTCATGCTTCGAATATTGCATGGGAGTGATTAGATGAAAGAGACATTTGGTTCATCCCAATCTATCATCGGGTGGTACATGGAAGTTCCTGACTTGGTTGAATTTTGCACATGTTAATATGAGTTATTTTCCTATTATGATCAATGAGGATATGTATTGGCTATTATGTTGATCTTATGGTTGATTTTTCATAGCTTCTATTCTAGATATATGTTGGTTATATGCATGGTTATATGATGTGATCTTACTATGGATATTTTTCATGATTCGATAATTCATTGAATGGTTGATGGATGCATGGGTTAAAAAATTTTGTTGCAACTACTTGAGATGCAATTGGACCTTATTGATGATTCTTTGATGAAGTATAGAATTTTATGATCATATATGCATTCATGACCTATAGATTATATATTTATCATATGTTTGAAGAAATGGTTATCATGTATTAGGCATTTTTTGGGCAAGGTATAGCCCTAGTATTAAATGTTTATACTTTTCATCATCTTAAACCTAGTTCTGGAAAGTTTTGGCAAGTTTTGGGTAGTGCTATAGAGGCTAGCATGATATAAGTGGCATAGATATCGCCACCTCATGCACAAAACTGGGAAATCTTGGTCATAATTTCATGCAGGCATGCTTATGGGTGTGGTTGGAGCCTCATATTCGCATTCACAATGTGTTATGGGTGCAGTTGGGATGTCAAGTTTGTGAAAATGAAGTTCTAGCTCAAGGATTGATCACCAAGATGTTTTCAGGTTGTTGAGTGATATAACATCCCTGATGAGTGGTAGTATGTGTTTCAATTTGTAGGCCCCACTTTCATAACTGGAACTTGGAGGTTGGGTCATGTAATAGTAGCGCTTAGCTCATGTTTACCCTTGAGAGCTTGTAAAAGCAGGTAAATGTGGGAGGAGGTCATTACACACAATCTTATGATGGTGTCATCTATTGAACCCCAAGTAGAGGGGAAATAATACTCAAAGCAAGGGGATAAGAAGTGAGCAGTGAGAATCAAGGTAGTAGTCTTAGGCCCCATTCATAGGAGCTAACATATGAATTAACACAAGCCTATCAACAATCATATCAACAAAAATTATCGACAAAGTTTGACGAGCAGTGAGCTATGGGGCCGACAGAGGACCAGCACTCAGTTATGGCCCTTGGTCACATTAGGCTAAGGAGTAAGTGACCAACATGTTGTGGAAGTGCATGGAGAAATGGTTGATAATTTAATAGATTGATAAGTCCCTATGGAGATTAGGAAAATGTTGTGTATCATGAACATATGAACACAAATTCTAAATAAATGTAGCCATATAAACCCCACGCCATTGATGACTTCACAAGTGATAGGACGTGAATTGCTGAAATAGTCAAAGGAGGATTTCCATGGGTAAATATTGGCCTAAATTTCACACTAAGAGGGGGGGTAAATTAGTGTGAAGACAATTTTACATTTTCAAAATCTTAATTAATCATACATTCATTTAGAAATGATCATAAATATTATCTCATCAGTTATCACAACGCATCACATAAGAAAAATAACTTGAAACAACACATGAAGGCAATCACATAACAAGGAGACAAAAAAAATTAGGTGGAAATTAAAATGGGATAAAACCACCAACTCTTATTTCACTTTTTCTTTAATTCTTTATATCAATTTCTAGGTTGCAACCTGCTAGAGAAAACTACCCCCAAAAATGAATGCTACCACTTGCAATAGAATACAACATATTGAGGAACTAACCTAGAATATGCAAGTAGATGCTCATAGTATACTACAACTTGATTAAGGCTACAACCTCAAGAATGTGTAGGCTCCAACCTGCTCTAGGATCCAACTTTATTAAGGCTCCAACCTAGATAATCAGCATGCTCAAACTTGGTCTAGGATCCAACCTCCTTCTTCAACTTCCTTGTGGACCTCTATTTCATCTCATTTTCAAATCAGATCCATTATCATCACATATCTCTAAGTTATATGATATATCATGATATGAAATTTTTCATCACTACATCAAATATCATCATCTCAATCTGTACTAAATGTCTCTACCACAAACACTGTCATAATCACTATCAATGTTGTTGGTTTTCATATTGCTTCTCACACTCTGATTCAGTTAGTTTATTCAATTTGGTCTTTCAAACCCTTTCTTGGAACCTGTTTACTTCATAACTACAAAATACTTGTCACATGCTAATGGATGGACATAAGAGATTTTAGCCATCAAATGAGAGTCAAAACAACATCAAACCCCTCTAGTGATATTCATCTCTAAAATTTGATCTCCCAACATCTTTTGGAGCTCAAATTGGTCAAGTAATGACTCCATAAACTCAAAATAACCAAAATAGAACTCAATAACAAATTAAATTTTCTAAATAAATCCCTTTTCTAGGTGCCCTTTAAAAAAAAATCAGATTCCAACGTTGGCTACTAACAATTGTTAATTGTGCGAAAAAATGGGCAGCATATGAAAAATTAAAATTACATTCCAAATATGTCACTAGCGGATGTTGAACCTACAACCTTATTGTTTTACGAAAATCAAACCTACGGATAAGTGTGCTTTACCTAAGTGTGGTGCTAGCACTTAGAACAACAGAAAGAAATATATTTGACCTTTTCCTTAAAATTAATGGATAAGGGAAGAAAACCTACTTGTAATTTGTTCGCTTTTCCTCGTCTCCCTTCATTGCTTTCATCGCTCTCAATCCAACTGAACTTGCTTTATTGGTACTTGCAATGGAAAACAAAAGACAAAAAACAACATAAAGTCAAATGATCTATTCATTTTAAACGAATTGAATTGATTTCATTTTTAAATACACATATAACATCATTAACACATGCATTAGGAAAGGAACAAATGTATTTATTATGAAGTAGAAGGAGAATTTACAACCACTTGATCAATTCAATGCCACTCACTCTAGCTTCAGTCCCATCCTCATCACACTAGCATCATCATTCTAGCAGCAGAACATTACATGCAGATGACACCTCCAAGAGTTGTGATCTTACCAGCATAACTCTACTTAATACAAATTCTTGCTCTCTTGTGCACTATGATCAGTGCTCTATTTATAAGTAGATGAAGGTAGTTTGACATAAATGAATCATTGAATGGATTTTCTAAAAATGGATGAAGAGGTTTCCTTGTTCATGGGAATAGGAGGATAAAAGGTTTAATGGCTCCATGGTGTCCATATTCGAAGCTATCAAATGAGGTGAAAGCTGGAACAACTTCTAGAAGCCACTAGAGGTTGGGAAGATTCCCAGAATCCAATGAAAAATTCACTCCCAGTAGACCAATGCACCTTAAATTGGGCCTAGATCCTCTGCAAACCAGCCTTGCATGGGAGAAATTCTCTGCAAATAACTTACTATAGTCTAGGGGTGCGTTGATGGCTCAATGGGGCACTTCAACTGGCATCTAAGCAGTGAAACTTTCATGAAGGAAAAACATCAATGGGATGACTTTTTTAGGGCATGTAGCAACTAATTTACAGTATGATAGACCCTAACGGATATTGATCTGTGTTTTGGGATGATGCATCGTGGAGGAGAGAGAATGGTGGAAAACCACCTATTTTGCATAGTTTTAAATGGGTTATGATCATGCAGTTAAAAATTTGATACGTCTTCTATCTCATCCAAAGTCTTCTATCTCATTTACTTGATCGCTTAAGTACAATTCTAACCATGTGAATATGTGATCCAAAGTCGAACATGGGAAGACATCGTCTGATTACCAGCTAATGATGTAAGTTTTTAACAGACATGAAAGAAACCATTATTGATGATAATGTCTCTCAAGGTATTGCAGTACATTCTGCATGGTGTGAATAGATGATTTGATGTCCAACACCATACAAATTATTTTGGTCGAAGGCCTTTTATTTAAACCTAACGCCGAAAGCGAGAAACCTTTTGTTGATGTAAGAAAGATTCAAGGTACTGAAAGGTTGTTTCTAAGACAACTTCCTAGATGATGAGTTGATGTCGACAGGAAGTGGCTCGTTGTAGAAGGGCCATGATGTTTCCCCCATCAACGACACGAAATGGGAGTAATGAATTTAGAGATAGAATGTGACTGATGAATAAATTTTTAGGGATGGCGGTCATGAAATGAAAGTTTATGAGTATTGCAAAGGATGAGGAATAATTGAGTGACTTCTCTTGAACATATCAGTGAAACTGAATGAGTTTGCAGAATTGACCCAAAACCGAAGTGATGGATGGTGTGATAGACCATAGGTATGATAGACCATCAAGAAGATTACCCAACCCAAAATTTATGGAGATGAAGTGAATAATTTTCATGTTAAAGAGTGACTTGCTACCATAAAATGTTTTATCCCTTTCCAATTTTCACCAATCATTGCTGACCAGTACCTCTTTATTTTTTAACAAGCTTGAGGAGGATAACATATGCTTGATGTATAATTCCACCCTTCGGGTGAATCCATCTCTATTTGATGCTTTAATGAGTCTAGCAAAGGTGAAACTCAATCTTTTCATGATGGACAAGGCCATCGTTATTTGATGTTTTAACGAGTCTAACTACAGTGAAAACTTGGTCCTTTTTCATGTTTATAGAGTTTGAAAAGGGGACGAAAAGAAAACTCCACAAGTTCTTTTTTGTAAAATAGTCTCTCAGATCCAAAAATGCATAAAATAATACCTGATAGAACCTTGTAGCCATGTTTGACTATGGTTTTCCTTATTCGTAAACATAATCTATCTCAGTCCGAAAAAGGGTTAAATTTATTCTGAGTAGATGTCGTTTCAATTACTTTTATGAGCTCAAAAGGACAAGTACTCAAAAATATTCTCATATTTTGGGAGTCTAAAAAGAATTGAAAAAGAACTCTAGGGGGGTTCCTTTTCGTGTTCAACAAAGCTTGAAAAAGAGATAAAAGTGTGCTTTGTGGTCAAAATTGCATTTCACAATCATGCATGACGAACTCATTGTATTCAGTTGTAAACCTGCTCAAAGAACCACCAAATGGATTAACAATACTTGCTTAAAATAGTAAAAATGGGTAAAAACCATAGTCATTTAATTTAATATGCATAAATTAATCAAAAATACTATTAAAATAAGAAAATACCAAGTCATTTTTACTATTTCACATTTACCATTCAGATTTTAGTGCTCTGAGCCATTTTTACCCTCGAACTTCAGTAGTTGATTGTGACAAAATCTATGGATCATTTCTCGTGTCGTCCAAACTAGGTAGAATATCCTACCTTCCTCTTTCTATTGTTTGCATTCCTGTTCAGTTTCGTGCACTTTTTTAGGGTTTTGGAGCTCCTAGAGTAAATATACAATGCCCTAGGACCAACGCAACCTTGGATGTCGAAAAGTGCATTGCAGAGAGGCTGTAAAGAAGCCTAGATCCTCTGCAACGCTATGTCTTCCACTCAGGAGTGTGTTGGGTACATTTCAAAAACTTTCATCTTGTTTTTTACCAAAAATTACTCTATTTTTTTGCATGGAATGGATCCTAACTAAGCCTATGTTTTGATTTCAGACTTTGATCCGGTCATAATGTCGATTACATGGTGAGAAAGAGAACATGAAAGACAGGATATGGTTGCCCTAAGTGATCCTGGCACTGTGTGAGCCATCAGAGACTGTGGGTTTATCAAGTACTTTAGATTGGTAGGGATGAGGCAACACATGGAACTATTGCATTTCTTGATTCATTCATGGGACCCGGTGCTACAGAAATTTCACATTGGGGACAAGGTGCTCCCAATGTCAGTTGATGACATTTACTTTCTAACAGGTTTGTCGAGACGTGGTGCCCCCATTTCCCTTGCGGGCTCCATCCGTGGAGGTGAAATAGTGAAGGACTACATTCAATAGTTTTGTCGACCAGGAACTGAGCCTAGCAAAGATGGAAATATAAATATCAAATATGTACATGATATGCCTTTATGAATGCTCCTATTCAATATCACAAAGCTAGCTGGCAGTGTGACACTTCATGTCACGAATAGATCATACATGAAGTATGCACTTGAGTTTCTTGAGCCAACTGTGTTCAACTAGGCTAAAGAAATACTCCTTCAAATGAAAGAACAACTGACCAAAGTAAAAAGTGGAAAGACCAAAATTTTCAGCTATGGGTCGATCTTGACCACTTTCATTTTGGAGCAAGTTCCAATGATGAAGCCGCAACATGTGACACTAGGATTAGCTGGTCCTAGAGATCCACTGATGTAGCAGTGGGTCGATCTGATGGCTAGACATACTGGTCTATCATCGATCTCATTTTCCATTATATTCTTTAGTTGGCTCCGAAGACAGAATATATTCATAGAGGAGCATCCATATGTAGGGATGGATTTCTGTGGAGATCTAGATTTGATTTTACCATTCAGCGCTCAATGGGGTGCTATAGGTAAAATGTTTGACCATGTTTTTTTTTTTTTTTGGGTTTTTTACATATTTTTGTGTTTTTTTATATTTCCAAGACTAAACTAAATATGTTTTATGTATTCAGATGTAGGTACCATTCGACTAGTGGTTCGTGCACAAAAAGTGAGAGAACCAGCAGAGAGGATTGTCGGGAGAGCAGTCCTTTGGGATTTAGATTTAGCCAAGACTCTTGCTGAGTTGCAGCAGCATGTGGAGGGATTAACTCATGGGATACCAAATGTCCAAATTGAGGAGTTATCTATGAGGCTACAACTCCATACCATTGGTGTGCCTAGCCATTGGATGAGGTTATTACGCATGATAGCCCAAGCAATGACCAGCTATCATGAGCATCACTAGGTCTACTTAGATTATTCTATGTCTATATAAATTTTGAGTTCAGATGACCAATGTGTCTTGGACACAATTTTTGTAAAAAACTCGATATAAATATATTTTACTTTCAGTTTTTTCCTATGATTATGTGCAATCCTATTCAATTGTGTGATGTGAATTTAAAATATATCTTTACATATGCTGAAAATGTCTATTTAACACATAATTCACTAAAGAATCAATTAAAGTGTTAAAGTTTCTAGAAATGTGTTGATATTGGATGTAATCAAAATGTCTTTCCAAAAAACGAACTGTAAGGAACATGCTATGAATTGTTGGGTTTCGGACAGTATAAACACTAGTAAGTTGTAGTATGACAAGTTGTGAGTCCAGCCTAATGATGATGCGGTGAATTCCAAGTGAAATGGAATCATAGAGGAGTTCGATCAACCCACTATACTCAGCGATATTGTTGGTCGATCGACCAATACAAATCCCTTGGAAACTCACTAACTCGCCACTTGCAGTAAATATGGACCATGCTACAGAAGATTGATTCTATGTACTATGACTAGCACCATCGCATATCCAACAAATGGTTTTGAAGATTCTGACATCTACAAAAAATGCAAAGCAAATTACTAACCACATGAAAAAATCTGAAAGACACACTACTACACACACATAATCAAAGCATATAATACAGTGTTTACTATGCAAAATCAAGCATAGAAATTTTTAAGATGCATCCCATTTTGAGGTTGAGCCAATGGAATCCCATCATAATTTACCAACTTGTAGGCACCCTTAGCCAGAATGCGCTTGAAAATGTAGGGGCCACGCCATAAGGGATCAAATTTCCATGTTCCTATCTTATCAGCTTCCTGATCATAAAGCAAGACCAGGTCTCCTTCCGAGAAGGTGCGAGGCTTGACATTGCATCCATATTGTGCCTTAATTCGTCTCTTATGTGCTTTGTTGACCAATGTGGCTTCATGACGTGTTTCATCTAGATGGATGAGATCTAAAAGACGTGCCTCTTCATCAGAAGTGTTAGGTAGCAAGTCAATTGTGAGTTTCAATGATGGAATTTTGCATTGTATCAGTAAGATAGCTTCTAGACCGTAAACCAGCTAAAAGGGAGTAAATCCGGTTGTGTTTCTCATCGAGGTTTGATACGCCCACAAAGCCTAGTACAGGATCAAATTCCATTTTCATTTATGAACCCCAATCATGCGTTGAAACATACACTTAAGAATTTTGTTAATAGCTTCAACTTTTCCATTAGATTGTGGATAATAAGGGATAAATTATCATGCGATAGTCCTTATAACTTGGTATTCAACTCATCCATCATGTGATTGCGAAAATGTTTTCCATGATCTATGAATATGTATTCCGGCACACCAAACCATGTAACCACATGGTTAAAAAAGAAAAATGCAGTTGTCTATCCTGTGTTGTTAAATGTAGGTATCGTCTCGGCCCACTTGGTAAAATATTCGATGGCGACAATAATATACCCATGCCCCCCAGCCTAGCGGGGGTTACATGTCATCAAGTCAATGCCCCATTTTGCAAATGTTCCAACAGCTACAACAGGATGCATTGGTGTTGGTGGCAAGCAGGTTTTACAATCAAATATTTGGCAAGCATGACAACTTCTAACCGCGATAATGCAGTGGCAAAATATGGTAGGCCAAAAGTAACCAGTGCAGAGAATCTTCTGCATAGTAGAAAAACCAGACAAATTTCCACCACAAGCACCAGCGTGGAATTCATTTAAAACTTTCTTGGCCTCCTCATGCATGAGGCACCTATGTAAAATCATATCAACACCACGACGATAAATTGTATCATCGACGATCAGATAATATTTGGCTTGGTGTTAAATACGTCATTGTTGTGAGCGAGAGGTATTGGGCCAAAAATTTTGGGTCTGGAGATAGATGATGAAATCTCCATACCATGGGTCAAATGACTCGATCATAAAAAAAGACTCGTCTAGAATTGATGGTTCCATAGTAGACTCAGTGCTACTCAAGGGAAGGTCATAGATAAGCTCAGGAAACACCAATGACTTGTTTGACTTGGATTTGATGAATTCCAAATAAAATTCCTGCAAAATGATGATCCATTTTGAATAATTTCCCCCCAGAAATTGACGTGACAGAATGTATATCATAGGGTTGCAATCTAAAATGACAATGGTCTTCTGGAGCAGGATATAATGGAGAAATGTTTGTACAACTTGAACGGCTGCCAAAGCGAGATCCTCAACATATGTGTACTTAAATTCCATATCATTGAGATTACGACTCAAATAATAGATCGGATGTTCAATCCCATCTTCTTCTTGGACTAAAACCATAGCGATGGTTGTATCGGTAATGGCGAGATACAGGAAATAATCACTCTGGTAATTTGGGGGATAGATTAATGATGCTCAGATCAGGGTATCTTTAAGAACACCAGAGGAATCTTGTGCAAACTCATCCCAATGGAAGGGAATCCCATTTTTCAAGAGTGAAGTTAATCCTTTATCCATTTCGGCATAGTTGGGAATGAACCTCCTTAGAAATTTAGCCTTCCCTGGAGTCTCTGTAACTGAAGCAGATTGGAAGGAGTAGGAAAATCAAGAATGGCCTGGACCTTTAATGGATCAAGATGAATTCTATTTTTCGACATGAAAAATCCAAGAAAATGACCAGAATGAACACCAAACACACATTTATGTGGATTGAGGCATATTTTGTAGTGACAGAATTGTAAAAACATCTCTCTCAAATGTAGCGGATGGTCAGCCCGTTTCCATGAATGTGCAGATAAGTCATCTAGATATGGTTGAAACATGTGCTTGATGTCATGGAAATCATAATTCATTGCCCTCTGGAATGTTTCCCCAACGTTATTTAAACCAAAAGGGATTTTTCAATAAGCGAATGTGCCCCATGGATAGATAAAATCAGTTTTATATTGGTCCTCTTGGCGAATATTGATCTGATTTTAACCGGAAAATCCATCCATGAAAGAAAATATTTCACATCCGGCACATTCATCAATAATTTGGACGATAAAGGGAGTGGGATATTTGTCTTTCATACAAGCATGATTAACATCCGATAATCGACACACACTCTAATTGTCCCTTGTTTTTTCATGACAAGAACAATGTTGGAAACCCAATCAGTAATCGAAACAGGGTAAATAAATACAACACGCAAAATTTTTTCAACCTCTTCTTTAATGGCAACAACTTTATTAGGGTGAATAGGACGAAGTCATTGTCATACTAGCTTGACATCATGATACATTTTAATCTCATGTTCAACAATGTTGGAATCGATACTTGGCATCTCCTCATATGACCAAGTGAATACATCTTGTAATTCACGGAAAAGAGCGGGGTAAGTATCAAGTTCAAATGGAGAACAAGACGCACCGACATGGATGTTTTCTACAATGCTAGTTTTGGTTAAAATATCGATAGACATCATTTCTTCGATATTTGATGGGTTTCACTCAGAATCGACGGCGTGGATAGGAATAGAATTCGTCAAGAAATCAATGATTGTAGGGTGATATAGATTATTTGGATTATCTTCAATGTAATTTGGAAGATGGGATTGTTGATGTGAATATCCCCATGTTTCTTCTTCCGGCATCATCAACTCCATAATGCTCTCATTGGTTTAGAATACACATGAAAAAGGATCAAAATAAGTACCATAATCCAAAGAACGATCTACCCAAAAGGTCAGTGATGAAGGATTTGGATTGGCCGCAGAAGCCAAAAATATTGATTGCTGTGCTATGCACAGCATGATTTTACCCGTCCTATCTATTACAGAATCATTGGGAACCTTCTTTAAATCATATGAAGTGGAATATATCATATTTCAAGTCTCTATATTTACGATTTTCGTCGATGTCGCAAGCAACTATAATAAAAAGGTGCCCATTAGGGAAGAATCCTTAAAGAGTCCTACACCAATGTTCTGAAGAGATGGTGGGGGTCCATGAAAAAATGGAATGCTTCCAGTTGCCTAGGAAAAAGAGGCGAAGAAAGAGATTTGATAAATGATTGTGATACTTCCCTTATGGCAGAAGACGACCATACGAAAGTAAGTAGATACTACCACAACCATAGCGTAAACCGACAGTCTTCCAAGTAATATATTGTATTCAAGGGGTCCGCCAACGACCTCATCTTCAACAGAAACTGATTTTCCCCCTAGTTCGACTTGTAGGTTACTAAGAATTCCACAAGGCTTATATGTATGATTGTCAAAAGCTTTCACTGTTGTATGTGATTGTGACAAATTCAGCAAGCCAAGTGACTTCCAGTAACTCATAAACATGATACAAGTAGATTTGCCTTCATCAATTATAGACCGATGAATGAGGTGATTCAGGACATGTACTTGAATCAAAAATGATAATTATGCTAGTAATTGTGGCACATAGCCCACGTGATTAAAGACTACAAGATTAGAAACCGTTGGATCAATTCCACCAATCACCAACAACAAAGCCTACTTTTGGGAGGGACAATTCTAAAGAACCTCAAGCATTGACATAGTAGAAGGTGACTGAGCCAGATCTTCACCTACGTTATAATTTTGAGTTGCACGAGCTGGAGGGTTGAATGTTGATTTATGAAAAACTCCCTTTGGTGGATTTATTGTTAACTCTGGAATGATAGGCGGTGGAGCCGAGTCAGATGAGGTCGAATTTGAAGTGGTAGGTTGATTTGTAGCCTGGCCATTTGATGACAACAATGGATTATTGTAATCTTTACTTAGAGTAGACACCAAAACATCAACTTTTGTCTTAGTGGCAGATAGCATAAGCACTTGTGCACTAGAAGTGGGATCCGTAGCAAGAATATGTGTTTCTGGGCTTGGAAACGTATTTGTTAACACAGCAGATGTGGCAGAAGTCTTAAGAAGCTTTGAGACTTCTGAGCTGTGAGGAAAATCTCGCATAAAATGCTCCTCATTACATATCAAGCAAGGGTAATGAGGTTTCTGAAAATAATCAAATGATTTTTCCTGCGGGGGTGAATTTGATTTCTTCTTATCTTTTCCCTTTTTCTTACCTCTAGGTAGCTTGTCACTTTTTCCTTTGTCAGATGAC
Organism: Pinus albicaulis; assembly: GCA_034641835.2. NCBI lineage: Eukaryota > Viridiplantae > Streptophyta > Pinopsida > Pinales > Pinaceae > Pinus > Pinus albicaulis. The sequence continues at coordinate 1,398,830,214 of CM076578.1, forward strand.
ATGGCATTTATTTCAAAAGAGTACGCAGGATCAAATGCAATATGGTTTTGATTTGAAACAGAAAGTGTAGAACAAGATGGTCAACTTGTTGCTGGAGTGCTAGCAAAACCAATCACACCATCGTCAGCATGAATGTCTTTACCATATGGAGAAGGAGAAATAGTAAAATCTGGTCACGACGCATTTGGAATCTTTTTCATAAAGCGTGCTAGACTGAATGTAAATCAAATCCAAATATTGGGCACGATATATTACTTACTCTTCGGTGAAAACACCGCCTTTGGTCACATCCTTGGTGATAGATGGAAATACGGACTTTATAAACCACTCAGCTAAGAGCTTATCAGGTACAAATGTTTTAACCATTTGATGATGATGACATCGCTCAAGTATATGATCTGATATATGAGTAGCAGTGGTATGTTTAAAGCTGGTCAAAAGTTTCATTCCAGTTTCATATCTGATGGGTAACTGGAAGTGGGTTAAAAAAGTAGTGGCTAAAGCTGTAAATTTATCAAAAGAAGCTCATGGTAATTCAATGTACCACTTCACAGCCAGACCACTAAGCGTTCACTGGAAAAGACACAATCTAAAAAATCATCATTTAAGGAATTTGATGAACACCATAAATGATAAGTCATAACATGTAGATAGGTATTCTCTAGAATTTCCATTGAATTTTGGAATGTTAAAGGGTAATTTATGAGGAATCATCGGACACCAAGGTAAATAATGAATGGGATCATTAGTGAGATGTTTTAAATTAGGTAAATCTAATGTTGCAACAAATGGAAACTGTCAATTTAGGTCAGGTTGAGCATAACCAATATAAGGTGTAATTTCCTGGGAAATAAGCTGTTATGTACCAACAAATGGATTCTGCTATTGGTAACCGAGATAGAGGTAGGCTTGTTGACCAAGACCTGGATAAGCTTGATACTGTGGGAATGGTTATTGTGGCTGCCATGGGATCTGATAACATTTTTTCCCACCAGGATAACTTGGACCAGGTTGTGAATAGACAGGACCAGTAGAAGCTTGTGACAAAGTTAAACTAGCCTGCGGTTGTGAAATTCCTGATACATATGGTTTTTAAACACCGGCCTGCGAAGACAGAGTCCGTAGACCTAAAAATTGAGGGCTATGGGTTTAAGGACCCGCTTGAGTAGACTAAGCATCAACCATAGAATAAATAACAGGCGTAGTAGGCACAAATGCAACAGGTTGAACCGGTTGATATTGATACACAACCGTTTCTGGCTGAACAGGAAAAGTGGGATGCCATTGACAAATAGGAATTTCATCATATGATTGACCTAAAAATGGTAGAGTACTACCATATGGCCCAAACATCTATTTCCCCCCAGCATATGGAATATAAGGATATTGCACATACTGACTTTCATATGAAGAGTATCCAGTAGATACTAGATAAGATGGATAGTAATTGGATGGACCAACCTGATATTGAGCTGATGATTTCAATAAAGGATCAAGTCGTTCAATACTCGTAAGAGACGAACCAAATAGAATTCCAGATTATGACTTGGGTGAAGCCCATGGACTAAAGGAGACACCAGAGTAGGTTCCATTTAAATCCTGGTAACCCAGTGGGATAGATGGACCACCGTAAAGATGAGACTTAGGTGTCGTCGAAAACATCGAAGATGAAGCAACAGTAGATGTTGTCACAGCTGTAACCGATGATACAGTCTGGGATTCTGTCTCAGCCATGGTTAAATAACCCAGAAAATACTCTAATGAATCTACAGGAACTTGAGAGTGAACAGGATCAGCATGATAAGAGTAGGCCAAATGAGGGAAAAGACGGATAAAAATGAAGCCTCGACCCAAAATGAGTGGGAGATGAAGGGGTTTCCTCTTCCTGAAGTTATTCCTCTATTGAAATTAAGCTAGGTGGAAGTACTTCACCGTTAGGCCTAAGATAAATTTTAGGTGGTAAACTCTATGGTAAAGAGGAAGACTCAATGGTTACGGATGGCTGAGGATGAGACGGTGGCAAGGGAACTACTTCTTGTTTTTCAACTTCGGGATCAATATGTTCTGGTAAAATAACAATGGGTTCCGAATCGACTTCTAGTTGAACAAGCTCGGGTTCTGGATTTACCATTTCACTGGATTGAATTTTAGTGTCCTTAGGTAATGGTGAGGGTTCTGTCTCGACAGTTCAGATAAACCGGGATCGGTCGGAACGACTCAAGACTCGGTACTAAAATAATTATATATCTCTGTTATATCAGATGAATATGTAGCACCAAGGTTACATTTATCACCCAAAAAAATTTCAAACATCATTTTTTCAAGTTTTTTTATGATAATGGGTCAAAATAGGGTCTTAGGAGTCATTTCTTGAATTTGACCAAAAGGGAGTATTATATTTTTAGGTTTGAACCTTCCTTAGTGTTAAATAAATTCATTTTAAAGGTTTTTCATGTCAAGTCATTCATCATTTCATCATTCATTTCATTTCCCTAAGTTTTTTCATCAAAACTTTCCAATTAGCCAAGAAACCTTACTTTCGTAGTGCCACCCATTGAAAAAATTCACTTTGCGCTATGAAAGCGCTAGCGATTCGTGGCGCGATGTGAAACGAAAACTTTGTTTTTTGGTTTGAGCGATCAACTTCAAAGGAGGTTTTACAAGCAAAAAAAAAGGCATTTTCGAGAGAAATGGAGAGAGAGGTTATTTTCAAAAACAAATCCATTAACAATAACCTCTCTCAATTTTTCTCACGACTGTTAATACGAAAACCTATAATGTCTGAAGAACTATACGCAAGTTTGTCGCAGCGGACGCGCGTATATACGCGGGTTTGATGAAGAGAAAGCGCGTATGGGTTGTTCTGTAATGTGCAGATGTATACGCGGGTTGATGTGAATGGAAGCGTGTATATACGCGGTATCAGTGAAAGGAAAGCGCGTATGAAAAACTAGGGTTTGCTGAAGTTTGTGGTATGAGATGTCTGATCTGTTCTGTTGGTTTACTGCTATCTATTGATGAAGTTATAAGTTTCAGTTTGATGTATGATTGAGCTTAAATGTGTGGAGTGGGTCCAGTCTGAAAATATGATGAAAAGTGGCCTGCAAGTTGTGCTCTAAAGAAAGCTTTTGGATCCAGTATGAAAATTGATGAAACGTGGTCCATGGTGGTGCTGAGGGTTGTAGCCTTCAGTCAGGGGGTTGTAGCTCCCTTCCAGGTGAGGTTGGTAAACAAGAGCAGGGGGTCGTAGCTCCCTTCCAGGAGAGGCTGGTAAACGAGAGCAAGGGGTCGTAGCTCCCTTCCAGGAGAGGCTGGTAAACGAGCGCAGGTGGGTGCCTGCGTGCTGGTATGAGTCTGCACCAGCACATAGTTGTAAGATGTTTTCTTTATAATAAAATATTGAAGGCTGAGACAACGGCAGCGGTGGTTTTCTCCCGACTTGGGTTTCCACCTAAAATCCTGGTGTTCATGTGTGATGCTTATGTGTGATGATTTATTCTGTTATTACTGCACATGTATGTTGCTATATAAACATCTGATGAATGAATAAATGCAAGGATCTAAGTAATGAATTAATTTCATATTAAGATCTCTGCATATACGCGAGTTTTGTGAAGGGTATCCGCGTATATACGCGAGTCTGATCAAGTAAAGTAGTGTATGGGTTTTAGAGCATGAAAAAGTAAAAATATTTGAGCATGCCCTAAATACTGATTCAGCCCCCCCTCTCAGTATTTTTCCCAAAAATTGGTATCGGAGCAGGTCCTTCTGCAGAAGCTTGATCGCTTGAAGGAGATCCGTCGCCATGGGAAGTCATGAAGGGATAATGTCTATACGGCCACCTCTATTCAATGGAAATAATCTATTATTCTGGAAGATACGAACAAAAGCATATCTGCAAAGTCTTGGTGCAGAAGTATGGGCAATCGTGGAAGAAGGTTATCAGTATCCGGCAAGTATTCCTACTGATGCAGCAGAAAGGAAGAAATATGAAGTCAATGCCAAAGTAGTCAATGTTTTGTTAGGAAGCATGTCTGAACCAGAATTTGCTAAAGTGATGCAGCTAAATTCAGCAAAAGAAATATGGGACAAAATCATTCTGAGCTATGAAGGAGATACAAAGGTAAAAAGTGCAAAACTCCAAACTCTCGGAATTGAATATGAAAATTTAAGGATGCATAGTGATGAGAGTATTGCCAGTTTCTTTTTACGTCTAGATGATATTGTAAATCGTATGAGAAGTTTGGGTGAAACCATAGCCGATACTACTCTGGTGGAAAAAGTCTTAAGATCTTTAACTTCAAAATTTGAGTCAAAAGTGTCAGCTATTGAAGAAAGGCAAGATCTGCAAACTCTTACTATTGTTCAACTACATGGTATTCTGACTACTTATGAAATGAGACAAGGAGGTCCCTCTCAAATCAAAGAAGCTGCTTTTAAGGTGTGTGCGAAAGGAAAAGAAAAGGCAGATGTCAAGGAATCAAATTATATATCAGAAGAAGAAGAAGCAAATTTTGTGAGAAAACTCCAACTAGGAACTGGAAGATTCAAAGGTAAGCTTCCCTTCAAGTGTTTTTCTTGTGGAAAAGTTGGTCATTATGTTGCTAAATGTCCTTATGAAGATAATCATGGTAAAGGGAAAAAATTTGAAAAGAGAAAGAGTTATTATGCAAATGAAGTGTCAAGTGAAGATGAAGAAGATTCTGACCAAGATCTCCTAGTGCTCATGGAAAAGAAGCAAAAGAAGAAGGCTACTCAAGAAAAGAAGATATCTTAGAAAACATGTGCAGTAGAAAATGAAGAAGAGGAAACATGTATTGATTGTTGTTCTTGTAATCCACTCACTTGTGCATGCAATGATGAAGATAGTGAAAGTAACAATATAAGTCTAGAAGCAAATCTCAAGATCAATGATGAAAGTAATTTTTGGGATCAATTTAAAAGGAGGTAATCTATCCTCAAGGATGTGATCTCTAGATTGAATGAACAGATAGAAACAATGAAGGGACAGATAGAAATGTATCAAAGACTGCAGGACAAAGTAACCAATCACAGTGAAGGACTTGAAGCAGAAATCATCTCTCTGAAAGCAGACCTTGAAGCATCAAATAAGAAGAATGAAGAAATTCTACAATCATTTGAAAAGGAAGGACGTGAAGAAGAAATCATCTCGCTCAAAACAGATCTGGAAAAATCAAATAAGAAGAATGAAGAGCTGCTACAAACATTTGAAGAACAAGAAAATGGGTTGAAAGAAGAGATTCTAAAATTGAATGATCAAGTAGAAGAAGGAAGAAGGAAAGAAGAAAGTATGAAGCAACAATGCCAAAAATTGGAGGTTGAGGTAAACATTCTCAAAGGTAAATTGGAAGAAAAGGATAAACTCTTAAGGTTTCAAGATAGTACTAAGATTCTGGACAATATTCTTAGTAATCAAAGGTCTCCTGCTATTAAACTTGGTCTTGGTTTTCATGAAACTGTTAAAGGAGAATCTACTTCACAAGGAAGTGCTAAAGATTCAAAGGATGTCAATACCAAACCTGAAGAGTTGAAATAAACAAGAAGTCAACCGAAAATCATGAATTCTCAAAGGAAATCATTCAATAATGTTGAATGCTTTAAATTTCATAACTATGGGCATGTTGCAACAAAAAGCAGAAGCAGATCATTTCAGTCACAATCAAACAGATTTTATTCAGAAAGGTACTCTGGATTCTTCAAGGGATATTGTTTTTCATGTAGCAAGTATGGTCATAAAGCAGCTGATTGCAATAGAAGGAAGAATAGAACAACACATTATGATCCTTATGCTTACTTTTCTGGTCACATAAGATGCTATACTTGTAACAAGTATGGACATGTAGAAAAAGAATGCAAGATGAATAGATCTGAAAAATTGGAGAACTTCCAGCACACAATAAGAAAGTTCAAGAAAAGTTGGAAAAAGAAGGAGGACCGGTCAGAAATGTAGGGAATACTGACCCTACTGCAGTCATCCGCTTCTAAAGCTTACTTCTCTTAATGATTGCAGGAGTGATGTGAGATACATTATAGGGATTAGTAATGTATCGTCACAGGGGGGGCAATGTATGGTGATTCCCATGATTGTTTTGGTTATTATGGTTATGTTTATTTCTGACAGAGCATCTGATGTGAAGAAGACAGGTACAGGAGGTACAACTTCAGGGGGAGATGAAGGAATGTGAAATTTTCAATGTGTCACTTTCCATACGCGGGTTCAGTGAACTAAATCCGCGTATACACGCGAGTTACAGTAGAGACAGTCACGTATGCACTAATGATAAGAAAATTTGTATGACAGCTGTTCAGGGGGAGCATCAGTCTGACTACTAATGATTGTATTATTGGCGCTGTATCTGCTTATTTCTCAGATCTAAATGATGATGACATGATACATGGTTTCTTATGATGAGATTATGGATGAGCCCTGTTTGCTTTTTACTGAAGAGTATTCTTTGTTTTCACACATGGATGAGATGGAAGTCTTATGATTCAGAGATAAGGACAGATCATGCAGAGATTGTTGCTGACAACTTGTTGTTGAAAGAGTTTCAGGTTGCACAAACTAAGGAGGAGCCTTGGTCATATGGAAAGGATGCTTGGATGCACTCTTTCAGGGGGAGCATTAGCCTTGCTGATTATAATGCATTGTTGGCATTATGATGATTCTGAAATAAGATCTCTCTCTTGAGGTCTTTCTGGTACTGGTCATAAAAAGTCATATTTGTAATTTGATGAAAAGGTCATGTTGAGACCTATGATGTAAAATTGTAATATTCAGTCATGTAAGGACTTGATCAAATATGTAAACCCACTTGGTTGGGTACTTAAGTCAAAATGTGTAAACCCTCTTGGTTGGGTAGTTGAGTCAAATTGTGTAAACCCACTTGGTTGGGTATTTGAGTCTCATATGTAAATCCACTTGGTTGGATCTTTGATGTAAGTATGAGTCCTTGGTGATAGGAAGGTCATAGAGTCATGTACTTCAGCATGAACTCAGGGGGAGCATGGAAACTTCAGTGCACATCAGATCTACATGGAGCATGGAGTCTACATGAGGAGAAAAACCTTGTGTTGGTATTGATCCGCCCTTTGCCCTTGATGTCAAAGGGGGAGAGTGACATGGTGTTTGAATAAGGGGAGAATAATGGTTATGAATAATGTATCTATCTTTTGTGGTGATCAAACACCATCGTGGTTGCCATTAAGTCCAAAGGGGGATATTGTTGGCAATATGATGCAATGTGTTGTCCTTGATGGCAACCCACTTGATGAAGATGATGGCAACACTTGATGAAGATGATGGCAACCTACTTGATGAAGTTATTCTTGACTTGATGGACTTGGTAATGATGTAAATCTGATGTGATATGATGTGTCTACAGAGCATCTCAGTTGTAATGATGAAAGGAATTTCAGTATGTGCTAGAACAATGATGAAAAGTGTGTGTCTCAAGGCATACGCAGGTTTGTCTAGGAGAAGTAGCGTATGCACGCGGAAAAGTACGTGCTAAGTCGCGTATGCTAAAATGCGCTCTAAATATGTAAAACCAGGGGTACCATGGTATTGACCCATTGTATTGAGCGCTGGTATTTCTATGAGATCCTGTCCAGGAATACCATCGGAAGTTGTGTGGTTTTGGCTCATGGTATTGTCAAAGGCTAGATCTATTTAAGGAGAAGAAATTCATTGTGCAAGGTAGTGCATGAGTCTGGGTTTGAATGGATACTTCACTCTAAAGTATGTCTATATGGAAAGGGTAACAGTTTGATGATAGATCTGAATCTGTGATGCACCTATGAAGAAAATGATGAAGAAGGATATCTAGATCTAAAATGTATTTGTATCTTCTAGATCTGTTTATGGAATGTTTAGATCTGAGATGAGGCGAACATCTGTCTGAAGTGAAGAGTCAAATCTGAACTGAATATATAATCTGAAGAAGTGTGCTGCCCTATAATGTCTGAATATCTATACGCAAGTTTGTCGCAGCGGAAGCGCGTATATACGCGGGTTTGATGAAGAGAAAGCGCGTATGGGTTGTTCTGTAATGTGCAGATGTATACGCGGGTTGATGTGAATGGAAGAGCGTATATACGTGGTATCAGTGAAAGGAAAGTGCGTATTCAAACTAGTGTTTGCTGAAGTATGGGGTATGAAATGTCTGATCTATTCTGCTAGTGTACTGCTATCTGTCAATGAGTTTCAGTTTGATGTATGATTGAGCTTAAATGTGTGGAGTGGGTCCAGTCTGAAAATATGATGAAAAGTGGCCTGCAAGTTGTGCTCTAAAGAAAGATTTTGATCCAGTTTGAAAATTGATGAAACGTGATCCATGGTGGTGCTGAGGGTTGTAGCCTTCAGTCAAGGGGTTGTAGCTCCCTTCCAGGTGAGGTTGGTAAACGAGAGCAGGGGGTTGTAGCTCCCTTCCAGGAGAGGTGGAAACGACGGTCATAGCTCCCTTCAGAGGTGTTTGGTAAACGAGGCGTAGGTGGTGCATTATTGACGGTATGAGTGTGCGCTTGACACATGGTTAGCCAAGATGTTTTATTTATAATAAAATATTGAAGGCTGAGACAACGACAGCTGTGGTTTTCTCCCGACTTGGGTTTCCACCTAAAATCCTGGTGTTCATGTGTGATGCTTATGTGTGATGATTTACTCTGTTAATACTGCACATGTCTGTTGCTATATAAACATCTGATGAATGAATAAATGTAAGGATCTAAGTAATGAATTAATTGCATACTAAGATCTCTGCATATACGCGAGTTTTGTGAAGGGTATCCGCGTATATACGCGAGTCTGATCAAGTAAAGTAGCGTATGGGTTTTAGAGCATGAAAAAGTAAAAATATTTGAGTATGCCCTAAAAGAACATTCCACCCCTCCCCCCTTCTTAGTATTTTTCCCAACACTCTTTCTCAAGAGAGTCTTGTTCTTGATTCAAGAAGAAGAAATCCCGGTTGAAGCCCGCCTGCTATGTTATTCATCACCAGCATCATATCATGATCCTTATGCACACTTCCCCGAAACATTTGAAGAAGGATCATGGCATTTTTGAGTGCATGTTGCCAGCAGAAAAGAAATTTTTTCAAAGTCGTTTATTGCGGAACAAAGAAGAGATACCACCGCTTTTCGAAATGGCAATAAGAAGGTGATCGTGATTTCAAGATTCATATTGAAGATGCAAGTGAAAATGCAACAAAGTCGCCTGTGATGAAGACAACCACCAATCACTTAAGGCCTAAAATAAGAGCCTTCTGTGACATCATGTGTTCATTGATCCTAGGTATGGGGTGAATATATGGAGGCCCCGATTTGCTCAAATTCTCCAAAGATTGATCCTTTCTGTGGGGCTGGGATTCTGATCGGAGAGTGGCTGCTCACCGATGGTGACCGCAGTTTGGAGAACCACATGCGTAGCGCCCCTCGTGGTTATCTCTCGACGCGCCGCGTTCATATCCTTTTTTTATGCTATCGCCGATCGGGCCGGTGACCGGGCATTATTGAAGGGTTTGCCCAGAGCATCAAAGATTTCAGGTTAGAGAGTACGTAGGAATTCTAAATAACCTTACCGTGAGCATGTAGTTATTTTTTTTTTAATTTCTACAAAGTTTAGCAAGCTGCACAAATTAACTGGTTTCGTTGTTTTTCAATTTCTTTTTTTAGAATGTGTGTTATGAACTGCTGTATGCTTTAACCTAGAAAGCAGATGGTTTATAGAGAAAATGTGAGACCAACAAAGCTTTGACCCGGGTTCCCATGAAGTAATACAGTAAAGTGTATTGAGGTTTATTTTTTCTGTGTTTGCAAAATTGTGAAATTATCCATGAAGGTCTCAGAAGAATATGAGGAGTTGTACCTGAAATTATTTCAGTCTATAAAAGAGGCAGTGCGTTTGTGGCTGTCAATGTAAAGACTGAAAACTTCGACATCAAAGATAGTAAAAGATACAATTTAAAGGAATCAATTTCAAAATCGGGGATTGCGAATATGAAGATGCAAGGGAATGAAGACACAAGATCATGTCTTGGAAGAGACTTAGGATTAGTAGAAATAATGTGACTGACCATCAAGTAAGACCATTCTATTTTATGATTTCTCAGAACTCAAATGGTTGTTGGTATTGCAAAAGACAATCTCCATTCTTTTGGGGTTGCTCGGGATACGTATGAATTGTCAGAGATGGAAAATCAGAATGTTATTCTCGATAGAAGAGTAAAAATGGAGGTGGCTGGAGAGCGCAGGGGCCCGTATAGATGATGATCGTGGAAGGACTGCTGAAATTTCGACATGCTCGTCAGTATGAACGATGCTGCCCCTGTGGAGCCAATGTTGATCATAATGCCTCCCTATTAAATTTTTACAACCCCGTTTAACCCTGAAAACTCACTTCCTTGGCCTAAGGAATCCGTTCTCACCATCGTTACCTTTCCCGCCCCAAATTACATTTAAAAAGGCTGCAAACCTATATTAAACTTCCAGGAAGTCAAGACTTTTTCGCCGTACCCCCCACTTTTCTTCTCCACTGAATGCAGAAACCGAGGGCAAAAGCACTAGGCGCTTATCAGCAGACGTTTATCTTAAGCCATCCAGAACAACCATAACCGTGCACTACGCTTCTCCCGTCAGTGGTGGTCCCACACCCAAAAACACCGTTCAAAACCGCCCTGTATTCATCGCACCACCTTTCGCAGCGGACACTGCTGTCATCTATCTACACATTGTTCTGCTACTGCACCAAATGGACAAATGCAAAACCGCCATTCATCGTGACGCTATTGTTCCACAAGAGATGCGTAACAGCACATTGTTGCATCAATGGATCTATAGGATTTACCTATCACCATCATGACTGTAGGCCAAAGCTGGTTTAACTATCAGTAAATACACTTCGGGGCCCACCGTCCATTGCCTCCCGACGCTTTTTCTCAACCACTTCACTTTCGAGATTGGATTAATTCGACGACCGCCCTTACCTTGACCGGTCCGGCATCTTCAGAGTCTCCACTATCTTTTCTCCATGGCCATCCCACACTATTACACCGCACTTCCTACCATCGCCCTATAGACCACCATGCAAGATCACATTTTCATTATCTTCTATCAAGATTCATCTTCCCGTGCAAGGCTTTACAAGTTTGTAGATTTCTTGCTGTGGGTACGAGAAAGCGGTATAAATTTCAAGTGATTCATGCATTTTAATTACAATGAAAAATATAGGAAAGGATCATTAAACCAATTAGAAGAAAGCCCGTGAAGGAAAATCGAGCAAGACTTCCATTGCAAGATAAGAATTTTGTCAAACCCCGGCAGAAATTTATACAACATTCATGGCAAATATATTAAAGGAGCAAAGCAGAAAATGTGTCATGACGATTATGAATTCGAATGCCAGCATTGAAGATTTTCTTACCATGACTAGCTTAGTGTAGGGTAATAATGTATCTGTAAACAATAATTTCTTTGTAGTTTTATTTCGTTGGAATTACTTTCTTTCGAAAAGGATAAAATGTTTACATGATTTCTCCGCTGCCGTGTTCTTAGAGAGATTTACCCAAATACATTTATTTCAATAGCAAACATGAAAGTACAAATAACATTACAAATTCATCGTGCAATATAAAATAATATATTTTTAATGATACAATTAAATTTTCATCACCCACTTTCTATCACTTTCTTTGTTTCCTATAAAGCTCCCTAAGAACAAATTATTCAGGTTCATTTACCAAAACTATGTGTTGAGTTGATTTTGTAGACATTTTGTAAAATTCTTGTATGAAGGCTCTCGTGAGCCTAGGTTCTGTTGAGAGGAGTTATATCTATCAAAGAGGATTCGTCTTTGGTATTTCATACTATAATCCCTTTTATTTGTGTTGTATTAATAGTATCACTTCATTTCATCCATCTTTTCTTGTATCATGTTTGGAATGTGAGTGGCTCACCGGGATTTTTTAGTATGGATTCAACTTAGTTATCTATGCTCGACTTCGCAGTTCTTTAAATATGTCTCATGCATGATATTATGTTCATTTTTTAGCTAACCATACTTATGCTATATACGGAGGGTGCTTTTAAATATACAATATGTATGGATTCTTAGATTGGTAAGCCTATGCATGTAGGTATTGTGGTATCTCTGGGTATACAGGTTCGTTGTTAACCAATATCTTCTTAATACATTCTTCACTACATACACTCTTCTGGGATAATTTATGTCTATGAAGCATTTAATCGTCTTGCTGCAGAACGGTTCCTCGAATTGTCCGTTGCTTTTGTACCGTAGTTCTACATCTTGCCTCAGCATCTCTTTTCCCCCCGTGTTAGCTTCTAGAGTTTGTCCCATGATATTTTATTTCCCTGCCATATGTGGAGATAGCATGTGAGCTTTGTCAATAATCACACACAAGATATTATACGCTCTCCGTTATGCTAAGATGTCTCAGTAATCGGTCTATCACAACTCTAGGTCGTCTCTAGGAGTGACAACACAATCTTTCCTTGGAAGGGTGAATTTTGTGAGGAGGTTTATCTCAAGTTTGTTGAGAATTTCAAAGACATAACCAAGATGCTAAGGAAAGGAGCTAACATCAAATGATAGTGGAGGAAATTAATGTATTTGATATGATCAAGAAGGCACTCACTCAATCCCCAGTGTTGATTAACCGCATTTTTCAAAAAGAATTTTTACATTTTCATCGAAAATACAATTGCTGGAATTTTTCCGTTATAGTGACAACAGCATCTTAGTGCCCTATTTCATTTTTTAGCAGAGTCCTGTGAAAATTTTAAGGAAGGAAAAATTTTCAAGTTTTAAAAAATGGTTAATCTCACTAGTCCCTTAGTTGAAAAAATCTAAAATGTTTATTGATATATTTGTAAAATTATTCACTTATAATGGTTTTATATATAGTCTCTATATACTGTTGGTGATTGTTAAGGTAAAATAACTTATATTGTAAATTCAGTAACAATTATTAAAAATAGAAATTGGCGAATCTTTTTCGGAAAACATGGAAAACAGCTCCACTGCTGAATATTAGCTACTAAAATTTTCCATGATGCAAAGACCCTATCTATCTTAAAACTTGGAAGTTATTGTTTATTCCAGAGAAACAGTCTATGCTTATTTAAAGCCATCACGCTTCAGAATTTACATTCGCATTCCTGTCACAGTGCATTTACCCAGTTGTGAAAGGCATCTGACTCAGCCGATCTTGATGGTAAGAGAGGAAGGGATAGAAAAATTGTTAGAATATGATATAGACTGTGACCTACAAAATTGTTACAGTGTCGAAGGAAAAGCTGATGCTACAATCCAATTTTGACTGTCCCGATATGAATTTAATTTTAGAAATTTCGTAGTTATCGCATGAAGATGAAGATTTGATTCCCATTGAAGAAAATAGCATCCCATCTTACCGGTACAGAGACATTATTTTTGTCCTACATCATCATAGATCTCCCCGTTGAATTGAAAAATCTAAAGCAAGGTTTGTGAAGCTGAAATATCTAAGGTACTGCATCATAGATAAAAATATGTATTATGATAATGGTGGTATTCTTTTGAATTGTTTTCCGGAAGAGGAGGCCGAAAAGTGATTGAGAGCCACAAAGGAGATTTGTGGGAGGTCATAATTATTGGGCGTCATAAAAGTAAGGATTCTAGAGGTACTACTATCCTACTATGTTCAAGTATGTTTGCCAAAAATATTGTTGCTTGCCATGAATGCCGAGATTTTTGATGGTAAGAAAAAATCCTTCCTTTACCCTTTACGCTATCTATGTTGAAGTGCCATTCTAGCAAGGGGGCTGGATTTGCTGGTGAGATTCATCCATCATCTTAAGGTCACCATCACTAGATCCTGACAACAACTGATTATTTCACCATGGGATTGAGGCAATCCCAGGCCAGGCAAGCAAATGATTTAGTTATCATTTCATTTTTGGAGAATAATATATTGCCTAGGCTTGGCTGCCCCATGAAGATCATCACTCAATGCACAAGCATTCAAATCCAAGAGGTTGATTAGTTTTGTCACTAAGATTCATTGGCACTTGGACATTCTACTTCATATTATCCACAACGAAATGGTCTTGTTGAATCTTACATGAGAATGAGTATTATTAAGAAGGTGTTGCAGAAAATAAAAGCGTGCATTTGAAGTTGAAGTATGCTCTTGGGGTCGATAGAGTGTACAAAAAGATCAATTGGAACTTCACCTTTATGAAATGGTGTATGGGGGTTGATGCCATTTTTCCTACATCCTTGGGAGTTCCTCATTAAGAAGCTACCGCAAGGATTAGAAGAGGAGACAAATTCAATTCATATGAAATAAACTAGTTGATAGCCTTGCAAGAAAAAGGGGAGGAAGTCTAGCATGGCAATCAGCAATTCAAAAAACAAAATTAAGAAGACATTTGGAAGGAAGGTCAAAGAGGAGAAATTTCAAATTCAAGATGTGGTATTGAAGGAGTGTCAAAATTGAAGACAAGGGGAAACATGGTAAGTTTGAGAATAGCTTCAGCGTCCATTCATAGTGGCTATATCTATAGAAAAACAACACTTGTACATCAGCAGAGATGGAGCATAACCTTGTGTTGGAGGGCCTATCAATGGAAGGTTTTTTGAAGCACTATTCTCATGGTTATACTGATCTTTCATTCTACGATATATTCATTTTTTTATGTTTCTATGTTAATAAAGATGTTGATCATCAAGATTGAGCTCGAGGTAAAGGCCATTAGAGTTTGAAGGAAATCTGAAAATTTCAGATGGTTCTCAAGAAGATGGATATAACTTGAACTTGCAGTTCTTTGTACCAGCCAGGCACGCCATCCTAAGTGGAGTCATTGTTACTCTTACCAAAAAAGTGAAACACTATTTGAAATGGTCATATAGCTATTTTTCAAAGGTATGGTCATAGAGTTCATTTTTCACAAGTTGGTATAGGAAAATCTTAAATGTCGCACTTTAACTCATCCCAAGGTTCAAACCCACTTCCATTCAAGCTATCATGTCCTGCTTACCATCATTTGCTGAAATATTTATATTTCTCAATATTTTGAATTCAAAAGGGTCACTATCGTTTTTTCCTCTTTTTCGCAGCGCTTACACTGCAAAAGGTGAAGTTGCCACGAAACTACCTAATAGTTTTGCCTGCGTAAACTCACAAAAATGAACTAGCCATGCTACGAAAATGGTTTTTTTGTCTCCATTTTATTAAACACGTGTGCAATGTGTCACTATCGATTGTAAGAGTTAGGTGACGTCATTCATCTGGGCTTAGGTAGCAACCAAGGTAGAAAGATCATGTCCGAGGTCATCATTACTTTAGCATGTACAGCCGCGATTAAGGCATGAGTTGTCATCAAAACTTTAAAAATTACCCAATTTGATCTTTTTTCATTCTTTCATCTTGGGCGACATTGAGTTCTGAGAGATGTTTCTACCAAGCCAAGTCAAGGTCGTGAATTTTCAAAATTTGTGTGTCACTAATCAAGCGAGGCCGAGAAGGCATAAAATCACCATGGTTGCAAAGAAGAAGACAAAAAAGATAGTCATTGCCTCGCATATGAACCAATGGACATGAATCTTCATAAATGAAGACTCAACTACATTGGAATTGTTTAGAAGAACAAATGGTGTTTACCTGGCCAATTCTACAAGGGTGCTATTGGTATTTAAAGAAAGCTGTTAAGATGCACAGATCAAATTTTCAAAGATGGGAATGTTAAATTCATAGTAACACTTAAAACCATACGCCAACAACAATATGAATCCTCCTGAGGATAGAGAGCAATGGTTCAAAGGCATCGTTCACCATTTAGGACCTAGAAAGAATTCATCAATATAGAGCAGAAGGGAATTTATCTCACGAATGCTATTCCAAGGAGCTATATGAATAAAACAAAGCTATTGTTGATCATTCTAAGTACTTCACTTGTGAAGGAGCAGTATCACATGGTTTATTCCTATTGTTTGACTATACAATAATTTTTAAAAATGACTAAACAACACAAATTAATTATCAATCCAGGATTATTGTTTGTCTAATACATATTGGTGTCATATACACCAACCAAGTACCAAGAAAATAAATCATTGGCCAAGTAATGTCAGAGGTAAATCACTCATGGCAACAAAAGGATCAAAATATTGAATCACACTCAATTAACTATCCATTTCACCACACAACAAGTACAAAAATAAAAGTCTCTATGATTACATGTAACAAGATACAAAAACACAGAATCAAGAAGATAAGAGCCAAATTTGAATTTATAAACAACACTCTATTGATACATAAATTTAAATACAATTACATACACACAATCAGTATTTTTTGACCACTACAATCCCCTGCTAAGAAGGAGGCCCTTCCTCCCAGTTACGTTGTGTAGAGAAAGAACTTAACAAAAACTAAATAGAATAACGTATGTAACAACAATATCAGATAATCAGATAATCTGAAGACAATTGTTGTAGCCAAAATAATGTTGCCTTCCTCTAACCTTTCACTTCTAGGGCCAAGAATTATATAGTGTTACAGACTATAAAAATTATGATAGCATCACCATGAGAACATATGATTCTCATGTTGACCTAAATAGAACACATAGTTATAACCACTTCCTAATAAAGTTCTTAATGTTAGAAAATAAAAGATTACAATAAAAAATTCTAGGTTTTTATCCCAAAAATACAATGCCAAACAACTTCACAATAATCGTATAGAATCATGTACCGTAGTGTAACAATGCAGAGGACAACATCAGCCACAAATGTTGATGGGATCTATGATAGCGAGTGTAACAACAAATAGTTCAGGCGGTCTCAGAATAACAAGGTAACAAAGATCACACTAAGGTAACAACACCTCTTAATTGCTTCGTGGTAACTTTGTGTCAGATATTTAGTGCTATAAATTATTTGAGTAGAACATAAAGATCATCGATTCTAAACATTCATCACAACATCCATATGAAAGGTACGATTTATCATAATAATTAGAATTGGAAAAGTAATAAAAACAAGGAAACAAATACAATTTTTTAGGTAGAAAGAGAAAAGAGCCAGTTACTCCCATTGGTTATATTTAAGAGGAAAAATAGGGAAAACAAAGGTAGGAAAAATTGTATGTCCTGCACCTAACATCTCCCCCAACTTCCAAATACCATGTCCATGCAACCATCTCCATGGGAATATTCTGTGCAGTCGGTGAGATCATAAGCACTAACCGTATCTTCGTCATGGTATTCAGACCCTCGATTGGCCATCAACCGTCAGTAGACCATGATTCTAGCTTTCCATTTCATCTATCCAAATTGATTCCACAAATCTTCAATTGGAAGCCAAATCAAAAGAAAACTTTGAATTCCAATCCCAACCACAAAGCACCAAGGATTTTACAAAACTCATGCATAAGCCTGCTATATGTAAATAAACTACCCAGGAAATTCTAGAATGAGAATGATCCCCTTCATAGTCAAAGATTGCTAGCTTTATGCATTGCAAGCACTCATTAAAGTTTGAAGCCAACATTGAGAACCGATTGAGGCAGGTTCAAAATCTCTTCTTCATAAGTGACATTGCTCTGAATTCGAGGGGTACTCAACATTATCTGAATTCTTTATTCTAACTCAAAGATCTGTTTCCATCCTAGTTCTTCTCCTAACCCCACAGACGTCTTCTCATTAGTTTCCACAAATTTAATGGTCAGACAATACTATCCTGATTTCTTCATAATAAAGTTCAATGAATATCTCCCATATAAGAGAATACAACCAAACGCATACTCACATGTTCACAAGTAATATTGTTTAAGAATAATCCTATACAAAGTGTTTATCTATCAAAATAAAAGGCACGAAAAACATATATAAATGTACAAACAAGAACATAAATAAGGTCTATCCTCCATAATGGCTTTAAATTGAAACAAGAAGTAACAAGTTCCAGATAAAAAGAGAGAGAGGATGGAAGTGACGCCTGCCAACCCAAATAAGTTGAGGGCGAGGTCACAGTTTTTCTGTCTATGTAGGTCCCGAACTCGCCGTTAGCATATTTTCTTCCCCGTTTCTTCGAGTTTCCTTCTTCTTGTAATTCTCCCATCCTTTCTTCAATTTTTCTTTCATCCATCTTTCATGTAAAGTGTTTATTTCTCTTTGATGTTCCTTTAGTGAAATCTTCCCTCCCAAAGGGAGATTGCTTCGGTTTCCACTTTTGTAATCATGTAAATAGAAATATTTTCTCGTAACTGCATCCCCAAAATGGACTCGGCGTTCTCCCCGCATTCAATATCTTCATCAAAAATGGGTGTACCAACCTCAATATAGTGTTGTTCCATTTCATCGTTGGTTCTTGTGTAACAACATTCTCCTCTATGGGTTCTTGTGTGTTAGTCTCCCTTTTCTTCCACCTAGAGTGTAGCCTCTCGTATCCATTGTTGTTTCTTCTTACAATAGGAGTGTGGCCCCCATGTGTTCTGTATCAGCTTTCAGTCAATTATTGCCAGTATATTTCATGAATGTTGTTCTGTAACAAAATAGCATCATGAGCAAGTTCTGTGTAACAAATTTTCCAGATGTTATGCAAGCTACCTACTAGGCCGATATTTTCTGCGTAACTTGTATCCTACTATTGTTAAGTCTGGAAAACATGTTATGCATACCGACACCGAGATTTCATTCCCCTCGTATATCACTAGATTCTTTCATTCTCCTTTCTTAAAATTTTTATTTCTAAAAAATATGTATTTCGGTTTCATTCTTACCGATGAGGAGGGTTGTCTTTCTTTTCTTCTAAAACTTTTGCTTCGTTCGATTTAGATCATAGGAAAAGGTTCTAAGGTGTATGCTAACTTTCACTTGGTGGCTTATCCCCAATTGGTTCATCAATAGGCTTTTTCCCAATCCTAACTCCATGTGAGACCGAGTCTCATTTTTCACTGCCTGGCTCTCCCGAAGTCATGGTCTATTTCCCCCGCTTATCCTTGGCTCCTTTCGCTGAATTCTTCCTGTTTTTCCTTTCGCTAGGCATCTAGCAGGATTTGTTTTTTCATCGAGTTTGTGATTCGTTACACATCCCTCCTAGTGTGCCGTTGTTTTCATTTTCCCGCCATATGCTTGATGTTCCCTAACAAATAGAATGGAATATTAATTATTTGTTATGGTGTTGTGGGTGATTAAGTAGAGGAAAGTGATATTTGAACACTATTCGTGGATCTTCCTCATGATATATTTAATAAGCCCTGGCAACTTTTCCTTTGCGGATGAGGGAAGTGACAATCCGTCACCTTCTCCCTTTTTCTTCTATTTTTTCTTCCCCTACTAGGAAGTTCTCTTTCAAGGAGGGGTCAGTTGATTTTTCACAATAAACCACCTTCACCCTCCACCGTGAATGAATTTACTCTAGGAAATACTCCTTCATTCATCTCCACTTTCATGCCCCTTACTCGGCTTGATTATTTTTCAAGTTCGAGAAAATTCTAGAATTGCCACCGCCTCGTCCGAGCCTTCAAGCTTTCCGGAAAAACTCAATCCATCCAAAGACTTCGAATATATGGTAGGCTTTGAAAATTTTGTAGGGCATCCACGTAATCTAGTTGATGCCTCGACCATCGTCCTGTACCCATTCTCGTTTGTTTCTAAATTTTCTTTCTTGTTTTTCAATTGCATCGTAATATCATTGTGTTTTTTGAATTATGTTCAACTAATCGTAACATCATCAGGTGGTCTCGACCAAGTGTTTCGCCATTTCTACTTTCATCTCCAATCGATGAGCGAAATAGAGATGCATAATGTGGTATCAAGGATAAGCTATGAGGTGACAAATTTTATTGATTGCAACTGACCAGACTACACTAATATTCATAAATTATCATTACGAAAGCATTGTATTTTAATGTTATGCTCTTTTCCAACCGAATTTGGTCATCATTGGCAATTATGTTATTGATTAGGTGCATGCTTATTTGATAGATATTAATGATTAAAAATTTTTGCAATTATTTCAAGACATAACTTCCTCATCTAATGGTGAGACTTTGCCACCATGGTCATTGCTGTGAGTATCATTACTTTTCCAAAATAATCGCTGAATCATCAATAACAATGTTTACCTTTTTAATGACATACCATGTGACATGGAGAGACTTTAGATTGGTGTCCTCGCTTAAAAGATTCGTGTTGTTGCCTTTGACCGGCACGGTTATTGTTGTTTACAGAATGAATCAGTTGTGCAAACATGGGTCACACTGTTATGGCGGCACAGCTGGCATATCCCTTAGATTATCTTTAAAACATAACAATCAAGATAAAATGGTATAGAAAATAGAAATTACTTGAATACAATCATCCTAGTAAAATAGATCAGAAAAGGGATGTATTATTTCCGTAAAGAAAAACATCGGTGTAAATACCTGCCACAAGAGTGGTTTTTAGTTTTCATCGACTATCTTACTCGCGCTCTAGAAAGGAGTTTTCACAAATAGATTTATTTTGTTTTGTTTTTCTTTGTTATTTTTTCTTTTTTTTCTTTTTTTTAAAAACAAAAGTAACACCACCACAAAGGTGGTTTTCAACTGCTAAAATTTATTGGAATTTCAATTTTTAAGGTTGCACAGATAATGTTCCCCCGCTCGTCGTAACATGAAGATTAGAGTCCTGGGAAAATGTTGACAAATGATTCCTTCGAAGTGGGTTGATGATATAACCTTGATGAAGTTCATTAACCAATAACGATATTCTTTAGCACCGTCAATAGTGACCAATTGTATAGTCCCATTGTCAAAGAATTCGTAACCATTTTAAAGGACCCAGACATCTAGTGCCTTTGAAATATTTGAACCTTTGAATCGTGCTAAAAGAGCCTCACCAATCTTCTAGATTTTTTTCTTCTAATAAACCCATCATGCCATCTAGCTCTTTGTCACAAATTATCTTTTCTATTTAATACAGCCAACCATTTCTCTTCCAACTCATTGAGATACCTACTAACTGTCTTGTACTCAAATCTAGGATCATTCATATCAATGTTACTCTTAATGTCTTTTATTTCAAATTATATGGGGAATAAGGATTCGCCTATACACCCAGCCTATGGTGAGAAGCCTCAGTAGTATTCTTCCATGTTGTCTTGTAAGCCCACAGCATTTCCAGTTTCTACCTCTTTAGCTTCTTCAAAGGTTGGTCATCGTCTCTGTTGAGATTCTCTCAATGACTTTGGCTGGTGCCTTATAATTGACCATTTTCTGTGTGATATGTATTTATGATTCTGATGAATTCATATTTTTCAACCAACTTGATCAAACGAGGGAACTAAGGTCCCCCATCCTACTATCTTCCGGTATCCTCAAGAATGTGCAATATCTGTAACAGGAAGTCCTCAACAACTCCATGGTGTTTCTCTAGTTGTTTGCTTCGACCCATTTTGTGACATAATTGGTACAAATAAATATGTATTATTTTTTCGTGATGAGCACACTGGCCTGACAAGCCCAGGGTCCATTTCTCAAAATGGTTTTAATACTATTTGAGGCCGTAGGGCGGCATCTCATCTCGATTTCAGCAGTCGGGCTCATCCCTAAGTGCCTATCAAACTTTTCACAACTTTCTACAGCATCCTCGGAATATAGTTGGCTGGTAGTATCCTATTGAGAGTAATTTATGTCTTGTTCTCTTGTTAAGTGTCCTCCACAAGGTTCCTCATGAAAAACCTTCAAGATCTCAACACCTCATCTTCTTCTAACACATCGCCTAATCAAAATATGGCTCTGTGATAGAGATTGCCTTCTAATGAGTAGCACTGCTAGGATAATCCTCTTCTTCTTTGGTAGTGTATTCAGGGAATTTTCATGTAAGAACGAATTAATGTAGACATTCAAAGATACTATAGTGAGTGAGTAGAGATGGAAAAGATAATTGATCTCTGAAAGAATCTCGGTATGTGCATTCATCACTTACGCTAATCAGGGAAAGAAAATCAACAACTACATTATTTTCCCGGTTGATTAAAATATTAATATCAAATTTCTTGGAACAAGAATAACAATCATGTAACTCTACCATGAGTAACATGTTTACACCATTAAAAATCAACTATTGCCATGGTCACGTAAAATACTTGATACCCAAAGGATGTAGTGCCAGAATTTGTTGATAGCATGCACTACTACTAGGAATTGTAAGTAATAAATGTATTTCAGTTTTGGCCGGCCGTTTTTCTTCCTTGCTTTCGATGTAATAAATGGCATATAGTTTTCTCCTCCAAATCACTTCTAAAACAACACCCACAAACATATGTCAAATGCATTCAGTACATGAAACGGAAATTCCCAAATTTCTTTATCCTCGTAAAATAGATGTCATATATTACTTCTTCAATTTTAAAATGCCTCACAACAATGTCCACACAAATTCCACATCTTTCATAAGTAATGAAAGGAGAGATGGAAGATTGTAAAATTCTATAAATCTCATATAGTATCCGCATGTCTCTGTAAAAATACGTGACTTCCTTTTGAGTTTTAGGGCTCGATTTTTGAAATGACTAACTTTTGCAAAAGATCTTACTTGATTCCATCCATTGGTTTTGTCAGTCTCATTGCATCACCATCATCATCATGTGGTATTTCTCCATGCTCAGCAACATTAGTTTGTTCACAAGTATCTGCAAGATTTTTTACAAGTTAGATAATGTTGTCTCAAAGGCATCCCCGTAGATATAAAATCATCCATAAATATTTCAAGACAAATATTCAAAAGATAAAAAAAATACCCAATATTTCCCTTTGAAAGGTTATGCATTGCAGCACAAAGGGAAGGACTTTGTATAAAAGGACCCCATGGACAAGTAAAGTTTTTGTTGTCTTGGTCTTCCGGGGAAGATACTGGATTATAGCCACTAAACCCATCTAGAAATGAAAAAAATATTTTTTTTCTAGAAAGAGTGTCCAAGACCCGATCAATGAATGGTAAAGGAAAATGGTCCTTTGTAGTGGCTTGTTAAGTCTTCCGTAGTCAACATGATTTCCGCTTTTCCATTCTTCGGAACTATGAAGGGCAAGAGACACCCACCGACTATCAAAATGGGTAGATGAAATTAGCATTATTATTTCTGTACTTTCTCTTTCACTATCTCCTAAGTGTGGGGTCTATCTTGCGTCGAGGTTGTCTAACTCGTCATAATCCTCTTTAAGGTAAATGCTATGCATAGGTCGTGATGGACTCTTTCGACATTTGCGTTGTGTCCCATGAAAATGCTTTTTTTATTTCTCCAGGAGCCAAATACTCGCAATATGTTTTGTTCGCAGTCGTTAGGAATGATGTTTAAACATTTTCCAGTTTGATTTCTCAACGAGATTGCCGATAGTAAGGGAGTTATTTTCAAATGTTCAATACTTATCATCTCTCAACCTTCTTCTCCCAAATATCTAATGGAGGGTAACAGGTGTGAATTACTAATAAAACCATTAATGATATCGCTCCTATGTTTCATCCTTAGGCGATTGTGTTTTCCAAGCATGAGAAGAGGTAGGAAAGATCGTATCTGTGAAAATTCATCCACCAGGGACTAGAATCCATATGAGGTTTTGCTCGGGGATAAAGGTCTGTGCTTTAGGGTCTGTTAGGCCCGTAATTTGGCTGATTGAAACCAAATGATGGCAGAAGATTGAAGGCTCAAGCTTGCTCCTGTGGACCTCCAGCCTTTCCGGACTCAAAGAGGCTCTCTATTATGCAAGGATGAAACTTGTTTTTCTTCTCGTATATTTGATTTAGGGCTGTTTTTAAGTATGTTTTGGTTTTTTTTGGGGTTTTTTTGAGGAATCGACGAAAAGGACAAATAGATATGGAGTTCATCAAATCAATCGGCTATGGGGTCATATAAGGTCAATATCACTTACCTAGGATGTATGTAAAGAGCAGTGGCCTACTGAGCCGAGGTAAATGGATTCTTTGGGTGAAAGTGGAATGAGATGAACATTAATTTTGTGTGAAAGAAAACATATTTTAAGCATAAATACATAAAAAAGCAAGCATTCATGAGTTAGGCTAACCATTAATCTTCATGAACGAAACCTAAACCGATGATGCGTAAAATAAACAACTGAAGATAAGCATAGAAGTATACATCTCTAAATTTGGGAAAAATCACCGTAATTTGGGAAAACAAATAAGATGAAAAAAAAACAACTCCACAGAAGAAGAGGGAACACCTGGAAACATCATATCTTGAGCTATCAGAAATCAGAAATAAGACCGAAAGCATGGACAAAAAGGTTACAATGTCGAAACAAGACCTCTTCGACTAACTAAAACAACCAATAATTCAGAGAGAGATTTTAGAAATCGAGTTTTACTAGCTAGTGAGTAAGTAGGCATAATCGTGAATCATACTAGACAACATACATAATACCATTAATGAAATCGATAACAAGTTCTTAGGTAACCAAAGAGCAATAAGAATTATTACAATTCAAGAAAGATGAAGAACATTTAAGCCGTAATGAATCGTGAATTTTGCAGTTCCATGGGCATATCTCAAACTTATTCTTTACTCTAACTGGTAATAAGAAAGAAGCATGAAAACACATATTAGAAACTAAGAAAACATATCAAATAAAAACACAATACCATTCACCAAGCCATGGAATCCTACACACAATCCTCCTCCACCATCAGTTACAAGAGATCAACCACTTCATAAAAGAAGTATTTTCAAAGCTCATAGGGCTATGTATTGCTCTCTATAACTCAAGTTTTTCCTCTCGGTTACAATGAATCCTCTTGTATTATATAGGCACAAGAGGAGAAACCCACCTAGAGCAACTAGAAGGACAATAAAAAGAATATCTAAAATTGTCTTGAGGCCTAACAAGGTCCAAGGTCAAAATATCCTCTAAAACATTCTGACAAAAAATAGAAGAAAAAAGGAATCACTTTTGAGGCTTGACATGTTTGTTAAAAATTTGCCCACATTTGGTCACTACACTTCTAAAACTCGCTTTTGTAGGAAATATAGGAGCGTAGCACTAGAGAAAGTCTATCTTGCAAAGGAGTTTTATGGTTTCCCAATGTTGAAATGAGGCCCGTGATGGCTCTGAAAGCTCCTGTATGTCTACTTTCCAAAAATACTTGATTTTTCTCAAATCGTTGTAACCACAAAAGTAGAAAGAGTGAAAAACCCAAGAGTGTAGCACTTGCCGATATAAGTGCACGTTGAAATGTCAAGTTGGCCTGAGGGACCGCAACTTCATTTGTTCGCCAAATTTTTTTAGTATACTCCCTCAAATTTAATGTATCCAAAAATTTAACTTCCATCAACTCATGATGCTCCAAGAAAAATGGCAATGGCCTATGAATTTATGCAATTAGGCCCAAAATCACAAAAAAACAATATTATGTCCAAAATTGCCCAATTTTGTGAGTGAAACCCTTAAGGGTTTATAGAAACATGCATGGAAGCTGGAGCCAAGATTTTAAGCAGATTGATTTTTCTCTTTTTCAATCGCGCTCTTTGGGCAGCGCTGAGCTTGGCTTGGGCAATTTTAGTTTCTTTCGGGAAAATTGATTCAATTTCTTGTATGTTTCGGTTACCAGAAACTAAATATTTGTTGGCCATGTTAAATTTGGTTTCCAAATGTTTATTTTATCTTCTTCGCCAAGACTCTTTTCATTTTCATTCTTTGGGCAAGTAGGTGTGTGAGGATACTATTGAGCAAGGGATGATTCTTCCTCCCTTTGCTTCTTCAATGGCTTTCCTAAGACCCATGGGTCCTAGGCCTTTTCTCATCAAGCCTTTCCTTCTTCTTCATCATCATCAAATTTTCCATACCTCATCAAGCTTCACCTATGATTTATGTGCCTTATTTGATATTTGAGTGCTCCTCGAAAGTTTCATACACTAATTTTCCTTCAATATTTGTCTATTTTTTAATCAAGAAAGTGAATGAGGTCTTTAGACCTCTCTAGGTCGGGCTTTCTAAATCCCCAATTTGAGATTCCTTGTTTTGAAAAAAAGAGAGTTTAGAATTCGGACCGTCATCTTCGGTATCACTATCCACTTCGATTATGTCAAACTCTCTTTTTATGTTCATGGTCAATCTCCTCGTTACTCCACATTTTCCTTACCCTTGCTTTGAATGGGTCTTTTGCTCTTTGTGGCCTTGAAATTCAATAATAGTTGTTTAGGCAACTTTGCCTCATCTAGAGTGCCCAGAGTAAAATTTAGAAGATGTACTGAATAGTCTTCTCCTTGGAAGTTTTAGGCTTTTTACCTTTGAGAAAAGTGTCATATTCCTGCCTAGGGAGGCAATGAAAAATATTGCATTTATGACTCTCTTCATGCTCCATGTTTTGTATCACTTTCTTTGGGCCATTTGCTCAAGGTCTTTGATTTGATCTTGACTATCATTAGGGTTGTTTTTCTCTTTTGTCCTTTGTGCTATCACCCTCTTAGATTGTCTATTGTTTTGTGCTTGCTTTTCCATTACCGGTGGATCGGCTTCATTATGAACGCTTTCTTCTTGAGTGTCCTCTTTAACTTCTGTTGCATGTGACCACCGTATTTTTCTTCAAAATATGGCTATTTTCTTCCTTTTTTTCTCTGAGAACTATCCATTTCATTATTACCGTGCTTGCTTGTATTTCTTTGTTCATCATTTCCGTGACTTGTCCTCTTCAAGTTCATTATTTTGCTAGTTTCAAGGGTTGTCATCTTGGAGACTACCTTCACTTGTTGTATGAGGTGGACTTCCATCATGCTCATTGTCTGGCTGATTGTCACTTTGTTTATGCTCATACCATCAATTCCTCCTTCCTCATTGTTTTGTTGATCGTCACTCTATTTTCTTTCATGACTTTGTTGAGGACTGCTTTGTTCCTTCCTATCATTTCTTTCTTGAGGACTCGTTATGTTCCTCATCATTAATGCTTGGCTTGAGGATCATAGGCTCTCTCCTATCATTGTTTTCGTAGGATCACCATGTTCTCTATCATTACTAGTGAGCGGCAGAGAGCAGCGCTGGCCGGAGGGTCACGGAGGGAGTAGAGAGCGTCGCGTGTAGAGGGCATCTGGGGCCGAGCAAGCCTACCGGGCAAATGCGTCATGGCAGAGGACGCCTGTGTGCTTACCAGCATCACATGCAACGACAAGCGCATCGCATCCCGTGGAAAAGGCCTTTAGAAAACACTTACATGCACGATGCTGAGTTCTTCAAAGTTGCTGCGTGCTCAAGAAACTTCCAAGGCATTAAATTTTCTTTTCTTCCTTACTGCTATGTTTGCGCAATGACCTAAGTAGAAACATTTTGATCGAGTCCCTGAAAGCTTTATGATGGTTTTAAACACGTTTCCTTTTATCTTTGTATTTGCAAAGGAAGAAATGGTCTTTGTGATATGATGACTCATACCTTATATCAGGTATCTCCTCAACCAAATCCGAACACATATTCAACAACCTTTTCTCCTTATGTTTGTCATTTAAAGAAAACGAGAAAAGACTAATTTCAAATCTCACCATCACTCGCAAATTTTTTTTCAAACACCGTATCAATACCTGATACTCAACCCTCTTACTTGTTATGAAGAAAGCTATGAATAATCACTTAGGTCACTCAAACCACCGAAGTAGTCTCTCTCGCTAGTTATCTTATGAGGGGATCTTACATTATAAAAACTCATATTCATAATGTACAATGTCTTCCTTGTTTATTTGAAAAGGCATAATCGTGAAACTGTGATCTTTATGACTACCTTAGCATTCCTTCAAATAAACTATCCCTTTTTTTTCTTTATGAAACCTTAACCTAGTTGTATATGTCTTTATTGTTGTTTTTTTCAATTTAGTGTGTCCTAAGTTGCTACAGCATTAATTTATCAATCAGATTTTTAGCAATGATGAAGTGTGGTGTACTATATGCAAGATAACTATTTTTACCTTTTGCCGTTTTTAGTTTTCTAATGTGAGGTGAAATCAAAATAAAAACAAGTATGGTTGGTGATTGTTCAAGGCAATGATATCCTTTATAATGATTTCTTACTCAACTTCAAACTTCAAAAGGAATTTAAAACATACAATGACAAAATCAGTACAAAACAAAATTGCAGCAGAAAGAAGCCTAGACAATCTAAAACAAGAACTATTGAGCATGGAAACCAAACTATCCTTGTTGTTACTAAATACAAAAGAAATGCTAAAGAAATCTAAGAATTGCAGTCAGTAAATTTAAATCAAATTACATCAACTTATATTCGATCCTCATATGGTCCAAGCCATGTGCTTGGAGGTAAAACTATAAACAACTGGAGCAATCCGATATCTAATTTAAAGAAACTAATATCAAACTACACTATACTTCAATCCCTCACCATCACCAAATTGTGGCTTTCGGAGGTAAATCGAAAATGACATGATAAATTTAATATATTCCAATTTAAAGTAAACTAATATCAAACTACACAATCATACTTCAATCCCTCACCATCAGTCCGCATGTGGCTGGAGGTAACTGAAATGACATGAGCAATTTAATATATCTAACTTGCAAAAGTAAACTAATATCAAACTACACAATCATACTTCATCTTCACTATCACCAAATTTCAGATTTCTGAGGTATCTCGAAAATGACATGAGCAATTTAATATATCTAAATTAACGTATCAAGGCAAATGTGCACTAGAAATAAAATCTATGTGCAAGACTAAATTAAAACAGTAATCAAGAAAATAAATTAGCAAAATATAACAATATTGATTCAATGTCATCAACAAAAGATATGCAAATTCTGCCTATTTGTAATCAAAACAAGAACACCGATCAGCTTAACAAACAATATAAAACATGAAATATAGACAAAGGAAATGTAAAGCATGGACAAAGACATGAAATAAAGTGATGAACATAAATATCACAAAGATGTGCAATGTAACACACAGAATGACTTATGGTACAATGAAATTAAAGAGGTAAACAAGAAAACTATACAATAATGCAGCACAAAACCTAACAGTGGGTGGGCCTTCTGCACCAAATTTCTATAAATGCCTTCTGAAGTACAACAAATTACGCTTTGGAAACGTAGTCTTCTTATATATTAAAATGCAAATATAATGAGGTGATATTACGGCATTACCTAAGCAACGTAATTATATTTATAGAGCTATCCGTAGGCTACTGAGCATTGACCCATATGCGTATGCAAACGCATTATTTATAACAAAGGAAATATAACTAATTCCCTAAAGTTTAGGCTGAGGAGGCGTAAATCATCACGTCCAAAGGATCTAGCATGATGGCCGCAAAGAGGAGTAAATCTATGAGAGTGGATGTTGGATTCGTTTATGGAGCCGTGTACAAGTGTTGATGTGTCTCCTGTAGTTAGAAACAAGCCATGCAAATCCTCACGTGATGAGAAATGCAGTCCTCACCGTGGACTCACGGTTGACTTCCCACTTGGCCACCTTTGACCACGCTCTCCTTAAGTGAATTTTCTCGAGAAAATAGACACGATCCCATGTCCACATCATTTCGGGACAACAAGGGCTCATTTTACCTCAAGACACCCGCAACATAGAATTTCACAAAATGGTCGTTTTAAAAGTCACAGCACGGGCAGAAGTGGCAAGATTCCGCAATGAATGAGAAAATTCCAACCAAACAAGTATACAAAATATAGTTAAAACTGACATGCTATTTTGCAATTATATAATGGTATTGACAACTGGAAGGTTCGTGAATGAAAAAGGAAATAGGGAAGATGCTGTGTGAAAGATGCAAACATTTGAGACTCAACATATCTCATTAGGTATGTTGTATGTCCTCATGCAACCAAAATTTGATAACTCTTCTTCATTTCATATGCCTTGACATCAAATTTTGTAACCAACTTTCTTTCTGGTGCCGCAATATCCTCGGGTTTCTTTCATTAAGCATCTAACTTGATATTAATCCGTTGCTCGCTTTAACTCGGTATTTCTTTTTCAATTTCTTATTCTTCTTCGCCATATTCCCATGGCATGGTATTATCGCAATGATTTTTTTCCAATTTGTTTGTTCCTTCAATGTCTCATTTTCATTTTTAATGTGCCTATTTAAAAGCTCTAGCTCAAAGACTTCGAAGCTCTGATTTGACTAGATCATTTTGTGATATGTGAGGCCGAATGGACGAAGTGACCGGGATCTGTAGCCGTTTTTTATAGCATCTTCATATAATCATATACTTCTTGTCGCTTATATCGTGTCATTTTTATTGGGTCAGTTCTCAAAATGCCGTGAAGGAACTTGTTCTTCGTGTAACCTGGCCGAGAAGGGCTCACGCCGCATCCGTCAGAATGGGATGGACTATGTTCAATGTCTCGATCGAGAATGGCATTGAACCAGGTTCACTAACCGACCGAGAGTGAGATGGACTATGGTCAGTCAGATTGTTCGTATGTTTCTTCTTCCCAAATCAATAAAATGAGTCTTTCATTTGCGTTTGAATTTCCCTTGCCCTGAACTCCTTTCACATGTCAGGACTGCCCTGCTTCTTTGCTTTTGTTTCTTCTTTCTTTGTATACATGTATAATCGTTTTGAAGAAACCTAAATTCTTTAGATAACACTTGATGATTCTCTTCGTGAAGAAGGGGTTTGATGTACAGCTCTTCAATATTTTTCTCTTTGATGTTAATAGCTTTATCTTGTTTTCTTCTTCCTTTTGACAATCTCTCTTCCTCATTTAGTTCTTTCAATTGTAGTAGTAGGAGTACTTTGAGTTTCATCACTGTTATTTTTCTCCTACCTTTCGATGTGCTATCTTTCAGAATTTCTTTGAATTTTCAAAGAAATTTCTCAAATCAAAATTGTTCCCATGTGTCCTTCTTCTCCTTTAACTCTTTTCAATCAAAATTTTTACAAGACCAAGGGTATAGATGTGTTTCTACATCCTCAAATGCTTCGAATAGTCACACATCTTCTTCAAACTATTTAAATAGAACATATGGGAGATTGAGAGTTTGATTTCATCTAGAAAATTCATCGTAACTGCATGGTACATATACATGGACGAAATGCCTTCACAGGTGATGAATTTTTGAACAACTAGTGAAAGTGAACACCTTCTTCAAAGCATGAATGTAGAATTCTCTTTTAAAAATAGTTATGTCCATACCTCCGGGTTTTGTAAGATTATTTCAAAGCCATCACAATGCTTTGTCTTAAACCAACGTTCACCCTCTCAAGAAGTTCTTTACGTATGCTATAGATACCTTGATCACACTGCGGAACTTGCTGTCTCCAATCTCTACCTGTGCCACTGAATGGACCTGCAAAAGCTTTTGTCACTTCTTTATGGTGGCCTTGAACTTTGGGTGAACCAGCTCTTCACTTGGCTTTCCATATATCTTCGACTTGTGGATATCCTTTCCAGAATTGTCCCTCTCGTTCTCGCTCTCACAATTTACCTATCCTTCTTTCTCGCTCTTTAAAAATCTCGTTCGTGAGGAGGGTTCAGCTGAAGTAGGACGAATTGTTGAATAAATGAGCACACAGACCGTAGGTAGATATCAAGAGAGTGGGTATACGATCGTAGTGTATCGTAGAATGAAATGAGAGAAATGGTCACAAAGGGGAAGGTTACGGAGTACTGTGATAAATGTATTTCTGAGATTCATAGAAAAATAGGAGAGTATAACACATCCAGAAAGGTTTTAAAAATTTTAGCCGCAGTAACAATGTAAGCACGTTTAAACAACGACTATGGATTTTATAAAGAACAAAGAAGCCGTAGTCAAATCAACTACGTAGCCTTCCTGCTGTCGCTGTGGAATATTGGAGTATGAGTGAAGATCGAAGGTTTAATTATGGGACCGTTGGAGAATGAATGAGGACTGTTATGGAGAACGTGAAAGGGTTACGGAGTTTGTCAATATAATCATTGCACATGTAATGAAGCTATGGTTCATAACTATATAAAAATGTGTTTTCAATGTTAGCTGAAATAAATTTTACTCATACCTTGGAATTCTTGCCATTTTTCCTCGTCTTCAATTAGTTGCTCCTCATTGATATCTTGAATGCCTGCATGTCTTCATAATTGGTCCTCATACTCGCATTTTAGTTTCAGATTAGAAATAACATCCGCTCGTACATTCTTTGAAAAATGTAGTGGTAGTCAACAGACCGCTTATCGAAACTGGTGTCGGGTCAGAAACAAGAGTGTCAACAGGAACTGGATACAGCTATTATTTGGTGAATAGAAATGGACTAGATGACAAAATAATTAGATGGAAATGGATGAAAGAGAATTTATTATGAAATGGAATGAAAATGAAGTGAAATGGAATGATGTGATGGGAAATGAAGTGGAATGAAGTGAATGAATGATGGGGATACAAAAACTTCAGAATGAAGAGAGATTTTTTTTTTTTTTAAAAATATAGGGTGTCGTACACCTCGATTTTCACCCAATATTTTCTCGTATAAGACTACCAATCGCTGATTGGTTTTCAAGCTTATACAATTTTTTTAATTTAATTTTATTTTTTTTGAATCGGAAGAATGCGCTAGGTCAGGAGAAGAAGAATTCTTTCCTTGCATCAGTACCGACAGACTTTCTTGAAACATTTTGACAAATTCATCTTTTCGAGAGTGGCTTATGATAGACTTTCAATCTATGGCCATTCACAAGAGGAGTTTGAAACTCATCAATGGTCTTGATTCTTACCACTCCATTGCTAAAGATCTTGTCAATCTCATATGGCCCAAGCTAATGAGTCTCAAATTTTCTCGAAAATCTTAAACTTGGAATCAATAACAATGCCCACATCTTCTTGAAACTTTCTTCTTTGATGTACTTGTCACATTACTTTCATTGTATTGAACTAGATCGTATTTTGAATTGTCTCTTGTCTGATCTCATCTAGCTCATTTAATTGTTCATCGGTGCTTTTGCTTTCCGATAAATTCATCCCCAATTGAACTGCCATTCCATGGTCTTGACTTGGAATCAATGAGCAGACTTTTCTTTTCCCATAAAAAAGTCGGTGTAGAATGTCCCGTTGTATTTCTCCATGTATTCGTAGCCTGCGTGCCGGAAGCCTTCCTTCTCCACCTCTTCTATGTAGATGAATAGTTTTTGGTGATGATACTTAAGAACTTTTGTTTGTAGACTCCACTTGACCATTTTCTTGCGGATGGTGTTACAGATCTTCTGTTTGATTTTGTATTTTCCATCAACTTCTCCACCAAGTTGATGAATTGCCTTCCCCAGACTGTCACAATTTCTCTTGGAACACCAAAGCGAGTAAAAATATCCTCATAAAGAAATGAATAACCGAATTTTCGTAGCGTATACTAATGCTTTGGCTTCTACCCATTTAGTAAATACATAATCGCATAAACTAATATATACTTCTTTTGCTTAGACAGGATTAATAGGTCCAATGAAATCTAAAGCCCATTTTTCAAAGGGTTCAATGAGTACCCGTGGTTGCAATGGCATTTCATTTGAAAGGGTAGGTTTCTACTTTTGGCAAATTTCCTCGCTTTGACTTTTTATTATGTGAAGAGTTTAGAGTCTTTAAGAGGGAAGGCCAATAATATCCTAAAGAGAGGATTTTATAGGGCCGTCCTTGTCTTCAAGAAACCGCCGCATGGTTCATCATGACATGCTTTAATAATATCGTGCATTTCATCTTCCCTATTAATATCTTTGATCACAAGATTCAGCTCTGCTAAACAATTCATTAGAAATCCAGCAATATTTAACCTCCCGAATAATTGCTACCTGGAAATAACAAATAGCAGTCGTAACCAAATAGTTAGCAATATCTCGCATACCAAGGAGTCTTAATAGTTACCTAAATGCTATCTGAATGTGAAACTTCATCTCACAGAGAATCTTCTTTAGTATTTTAATCCTAGCTGAAGAAAATCCACCATCAGATTTTGCTTTCCTCTGACCTATCCAACACAGTAATATTGAATTCTGCAAAATTAAGAGCCATCTTGTCACTCGCCATTAGTAATGTGCTTCTGTTCATTAAATATCTAATTGCATAATGGTTAGTATGAATAAAATTACAGTCTCGTTACGTAATGTCTAAACTTATTAATTGCATGAACAATAGCTAAAAACTCTTTTCAAGCCACATTATGAAGTTCAACTCGTGGGAGCCAACTTACCGGTGATAATAAATGGTACAAGGAACTAAATATTGACCCAACACAGCTCCTAGAGTCGTATCTTTAAGCATCCGTAGAAATATGGAAAGGGAGTTTCCAATTTTGGTCTTCTGAGAGGAAGCCAGAGATTTGTCAGTTTCAAAGGTCAACACAATCAGATCCCATTTAAATTCACGTTTTTGTGTAGAAATTTTGAAGAGTGGAGATGCTATTTTGAGAAGTTTTCTATAAATTTATATATACCCAAAGAACTTAGAAACTTCTAACATCTCTTTGACAATTTGGGAATAGAAATTTATGACTTCAACTTTTGACTTATCAACCTTAATCCCATCTCCTAAAATATGATGCCCCAAAACAATCCTTCCAAGAAACATCATAAAGCATTTTCATACACGAAAGGTCGGTTTCTTTTACATCTTATAAGAATGTCAATTTTAATGCCTTCAAATGAATTACCATAAACCGTAAAATCATCCATAAACCTCTCTACACAATCATGGATTAGATCAAAAATCTTAGTAATCGCTCTGAATGTTATGTGCACAGACAACCCAAAAGGAAGCACTTATAGGCAAAAGTTCTCATGAGCAAGTAAATGTGGTCTTATCTTGATCTTCAAGTGCTACCTAATTTGATTATATAGCTACTAAAACCATCCAAAAATGAAAGTACTTTTTACCTCATGAAGGTATCTAATACTCGATCGAGAAAGAGTGATCCTTCAAAGTTTCTTTGTTCAATTTCGTAATCACGATACCCTCCATTCAACATTCTTTTTAGGTACTATAACCAGAGAGAAACCACTACACTGAAATTGATAAATGAAGTTTATTGAGTAGTTTTTAGAGCTTCTTTTCACTATCTCCTCTAAGATTTGGATTCACTCTTCTTGAGGTCAGTTCGATTGGTCTACCGTTTTCCTCAATATAGATATGTGTGATGCAAGTCTTAGGATCAATACTCATACGTATACTCCCATGCAAATGCAGAATGTTTTTGCAAGATTTTGATTAGTTCTTTTTGTTGTGACTCTTCCAAATGTTTGTTGATATTCAATGTTTTTTCTGAAAATCTCTTAATGGTAGAACTACTAAACTCTTCCATAGAGTAGGACATTTGTCTTCGATGATACGGCCATTCTATGTCGCATTCCAACTGTAATTGTGTGGGGTCATATTCGAAGATGTCTCAAAATGGTATTGTGTTCTAATTTGACTATCCTCACGAATTTCCAAAATGGTAAAGACAAGTTGTATAGTGTCCTCATCATCGACCCATTCATTTTCTCCTACTCGTAATTGCTTTGCCGGAGGACAAGCAAATTGAATTTCTTTTGTCGAATTGGCTTCAGCTGGAAATGCACATATCCCCGTATCTACAACTAATAAAAGGAATGCACAACTGGCTAGCCAAGGTCTTCTCCTAAGATAAGTGGGTGCCTCCTAGATTACCTGGAGCTAAAATCATAAAATCTACCGGATATTCCCAAGAATCTAAGGAGACTGTGGGGCATTTAATACACCTCATCCGGGTTTAATAATTAGATCGATCTACAAGTCAAAGAAAGTAGGTGTGCAAGAAGGTTAGAAGTTTTAGCCTGGTCCATAGTCCGTCTACTCATAATGTTAATAGCAGCCCCTAAGTCAATCAATGTGTTTGGAATTTCTATCCGATGAGCATGTGTCTGAAAATTGGACTTCCTAGATCATACTTTGCATAGACTTTTCCCACGGTAATATCCGCACTCTTTTTCCTACCGTGTGGATTCTTCTTTTATGGCTTTTAGTGTCCTTCCGATCTTTTGAAACTCAACCTCTTTATTGTTTTTGATAGAATAGGAATCTCCTTAAAATGGCTTCAGAAAAGGGAATCTTGATACAAACATTCTTCAATTCATCTAGAAAAAATCATGTTTAGGTAACAAGGATTTGTTTTTTCTAAATTTTCTATTAATTTGTAGTCTTTTCACAGAAAAGGAGGTGTATGTAGGATGTAGGTTTCTCAACTATAGGAGTTGTTGCAGTTAACTTTTTCTTTTTCTTTTCGAATATTTGAGTTTTTAAGAGATACTTTCCTCAGAATCCTTATTAAGCCAAGAGTATCTTAGAGGTACCGCTTCCAGGTCATCTATAGGCTGGGTTTTTCTAAAATTTATCAGACCGAGTTGTACATCAATGAGAGGAACAATCATATAGTAGAAATTTTTTGTCCTTCTATCATGTAAGTATTCGAGGATTTTTATTGTTAGGATTTGGCAAAGCAAATGAATGGGGTTGATTTACACTTTTTGTTGGTATGGTTATGAGTTTATAGATTTGATTTTTTGAGAGTAGTTGTTGTTGTGAAATGATGAGTGAGTTGGTGGGATTAAGCTGCAGTTGTGGAGCTGACAAGATTTTGAAAAGATGGAGGATATCGAGAAACAAGAGCAAATCTCCATAAGGATTTTGCATCCCTTGTACCCATGGCTGCATATGGATTTTGATGCTGGGGCCAAGGTTATGCCAAGGATTCCAATTTGGTGGGGTTTGAAGATTCATAGGAAGAGCAAACCCTTGAGTTTGTTGTCCCTACCAAGGTATTCTTTGGCACAAAACATGAGTATTCACTAATTTGGGTCTTCTTTGAAAAATGCCTTTGAGTCCACAGAATTGAAGTATATCTTATCTCATGACTTTCCTGTTAAATCATACATGTTTCTACAACTTTTGCATCCAAGGACATTCCCAAAGCATGTTTCTTCCTGTGTTTTCGCACAAAAGATGGCTAAAGGACTGTTGTCATTGTTTTGGATTTTAAGGGTGTCTAGTTAATTACCAAGGCTCCCTAAGATATCAGGTTGAATTCATCAAGAATATTACCAATATCTACCTTACTTTACTGATCCAAGCAACAGCAGATTTTTTAGTTCTAATAAGAGAAGAACTTCTTTTCAGGCCCTTCTCCGTTTTAGATTTTCCTTGAGAGATGGACACATAGTTCTACATGTCACCATGTGCTTAGAATGTCTTTCCCCACTACATGTTTTAAAAATATTCAACCATTCATCTCTAATGGCTTTTAATATGAGGGCTTTCAAGGTTTCATCATCTAAGTTGCTCATCTTTCTCTTTTCAAGTTGTATTGTTCTTTCAAGTAAGTCTTCCAAACTTTCATCTTCTTTTGCATCATTTTGACACCTCATCCTTATGGCCAGTGGCACAAATAGTCCAAGTATCTATCCAAAAAATTTTGTTTCATATCATTCCAAGTCCTATCAGACGAGGTATTAATCCTATGAACTATTTACCTTCAATGTTGAAGGAAACAATTTGAGTTTTTGGGAGTCTTCCATATAAGTCATAAGTTCGGCACACAACTTCAAACTCAACAGAATGTTTCGTGATCCTCACTTCGCAATCCATAAAAGTTAGGGAGGACATATGGTGAGATATTTTTTCATCGTTGTATGAGTTTTCTTATCAACTATAGGAATCCAAACAAGTTGTCTCCTTCCCTGCATTTTTCCCATTATTACCTTTCACCATTGTTGTCTCCATTATTTCCTCCTCCTCTACTCTACCTCTGGGTCCATCTATTTCCCATGATAGCTTTTTTAGAATCCTTAAAGTCCTCTAGTTCTTCTATCAAGGATGAGAGAGTCTCTTCCTTTTCTAACGAGATTTAGTAGGTGGTATAGAGAACTTCTAATTCAAATTACTCCTTGAATTCCAAAAATCTTACAAGGAAGATGGTGGTGATTCTTGTCTATGCCTTGAAGAATATGGAGTTGTGAAAATCGAAATCTTCGTTTTAGCTATAAA
Organism: Pinus albicaulis; assembly: GCA_034641835.2. NCBI lineage: Eukaryota > Viridiplantae > Streptophyta > Pinopsida > Pinales > Pinaceae > Pinus > Pinus albicaulis. Next base: position 1,398,868,216 of record CM076578.1, read on the forward strand.
CCTTCCCCCAGAATCTCTTGCTCTATGTCATTTTTTTTATTTTTTTTAAATAGGGATAATACCTTCTTCATCTTTCCAGATCACACTAGGTGCAAGAAGAGAGCATACTTAAGAAATTACTAAACCAATAACTCTCTTTTCGATCCTCCGTATCATACTCAAGTGCAACAAAGAGAGCATACTTCAAGAAAATTATCAAGTTTTTCCTTTCTTATTATTTTGTTTTTTTTTTTTAAGAAATTGGCTACCTAGTTACACTTCCCGACAACGGCGCCTAAATGTTTGGTCAATTTAGTGTGAACCTAAAATTGCTACATTAATTTATCAATCCGGATTTGTAAGCCGATGAAATGTGGCGCACCATATGTGCAAGATAACCTATTTTCACTTTTGTCATTTTTAATTTTCTAATGTGAGGTGGAAATTCTAAAATAAAACAAGTATGGTTATGATTGTTCAAGGCAATGATATCTTTATAATGATTTACCAACTTCAAACTTCAAAGCAATTTAAAACATACAATGATGCAAACTTCAAAGAAATGAAAATGTGCCGTTAGCCTAATAAATCAAACAAGCACTATTGAGCATGAAAACCAAAACTATCTCTTAATACAATGAACACAAAGAAACTATGCTTAAAGAAACTAAGAATTGCAACAGTAAATCTAAATCAAATTACATCAACTTATATTCCCGATCCTCGCCATTAGCTCCGCTGCATATGGCTTTCGTATAAAATCAAGAGAAAATTGAATTGCTAATTCAGACATTCAATTATAAGAAAAGAAACTAATATCAAACTACACACTCATACTTCAATCCTACCACTGCCCAAATTTTCAGGGTTTTCGGAGGTAACTAAAAATGACATGAGAAATTTAATATATTCAACTTAAAGTAAACTAATATCAAACTACACAATCATACTTCATCATCACCATCACTCCGTATGTGGCTTTTGGAGGTAACTGAGCGATATAAATTTAATATATCTAACTTTATAGAGGTGCAAACTAATATCAAACTACACAATCATACTTCAACTCTACCATCACCAACTGCATTTTCTGATAAAGAATCAAGGTAAAATGACATATAATTTAATATATCTAAATCTAATCAACAAGAAATGTGCAAGACTCAATAAACGAAGCATTACCGAATTTAAACAAAAACTAAGAAAAAAAATAAATTAGCAGCAGAACAATATTGATTCCATACAATAGTCAAAAGATACAGGCACTTCTGCCACTCATTTGTAATCCGAAAAACAAGAACACCGATCAACATCAACATACAAAACAGAAAGATTATGAATAAGTAAAATGTAAATCATGACAGACACAGAACAAGGATGAACATAAATATCATGAAAGATGCAATGTATAAACACACAATACTATACATTGAACTTAAAGAAATAACAAGAAATGAAAAGTACAATAACAACAAACTACTACAGTAGGGCCCTCTACACCCCAAATTAACAAATGTACCTTCAAGTACGAATTACGCTCGAAATAGAGTCTTCTTATATATTAAAATGCAAACATAACAGAGAGTAGTGATATTACTACCATTAAAGGGCAACGTAATTACATTACGCAGCTATCCGAGGCTAATGAGACTAATCTAATATCCGCATGCAAACGCATTATTTATAACAAAGGAAATATACCTAATTCCCTAAAGTTTCAGGGCCATGGAGACATGTAAATCATCATTGCCTTAGGATCCAAAGATCATGGTCAAGAAGGAGGAGTAAATCTATGAGGAGGATGTTGGATCAGCCATGGCATTGCACAGTAAAGGAGTGTGTCTCCCAGAAGTTAGAAATTGTCATGCAAATCCTCAGCGTGGGATGAGAAACAGAAATCACGACCAAATTCTGCAGTTAATTTCCACCACTACCTTTGACCACATCCTCCTTAAGTGAATTTGCTCAGCCAATAGACGATCCATGTCCACATCATTTCCTACTCTCCCATGGCTCGCTTTTACCCTCAAGACACCCGCAACATGGATTTTCAACAAAGACGTTAGTAGCCAAGAACTACCAAATTTCAGTAAAAGTGGCAAGATCTCATAAATAAATGAGCATAAATCTAAATCAAATAAAGTTACATACAAAATATAGTTAAAAACCATTTAGATGTTTTGCAATTAATATACAATGATATTGACAACTTGGAAGGTTCAGGTGAATGAAAAAGGTCTAGAAGATGTGTATAAGAAAAGATGTAGATTGGAAGGACTCAACAATTGCACCATATCACTTTGAAAATTGATGTGAAACCATGTGATTTATTCATGACATGCTTTGTTCCAAATTCCATGAAGTAACCTTTTTCCACCTGTTTTTTCATAATGGCAAGAAATTGTCTTCACCATTTTCAAATTCCAGACTTGGGCGGTAAGCATACAGCGCTTCCTCTTATGCCTTTAAAGATGATGTCAATTTCTTTTAGACTTCTCTCTCACACACTGCCTTTCATTTAAAAAGAGTGATTTTCGTATGAAATACCTTTTATAATTATGCAGTTAATACCTTTGGAGTTAGTCAATGAAAACATTTATGAAGGTCACTTAACTTATAGATTCATTGTCCTTATGAATGACCATTTTAAAATTTTGGATTTGAAACCATGTATGTTCATTTTCCTCATTTTACCTATGAGTCATGATGTGTAACCTGTTACTAAAGAATAACTTCTGTTGAGTTTTCTATTTTACTCCTATTTACACAAAGGTCATCATTGAATATACCCCACAGTAGATGTATTTGGTAGATGATCTTGATTTTTGGAGAAATTTAGCAAAGGTCATAAAATCAAAGCTTGAAATGACCACTCATTCATGAAATTGCTTTGTAAAACCTACTTTTCTTAGTATGTTTCCAGCCTGCTAGCATGAAACCAAGTAACTGCCAGGGGAGTGTATGACCCATGGCTAAACCAATATGTTGTTTTGCGTAATAAGGAACAATTGATGGCTAACTGAGACCAGATGGTGCTTTTTGGCTGAGATAACTAACAAGAAAATTTCCTAAATACCACCGACTTATACCACAAACTTTGTCATAGATTTTGGATAGTTTCTTTAGGCCAGGAATGTTATAAAATGGCTATGAGAAATAGGACACTTCATTCAAATTCTTGGACAATGAGGCATATGAAAACAAGGGGATTTTGATAGCGTAGAAACAAAGTTTTCATGATAGGTATAATGAGGCTTGTTGGCTTTTAGCATAATCGAAAACTCAAGACTACTTCTACCTCTGTAAGAAAGAGAGGGTAAATATTAAAAATTTGTTTGAGGTTTTTCTGGAGAACAAATTGATTCTTTGAGATTGGTTTAGAAAACGGACAAGGATATAATCATCATAAATGTGATAGTATTTATGATGACAACCGTCCATATAATATCACCAAGGGTACTAATTCCACATCCAATATATGCATCTCATGAAGGCCACGGTCTTCTTCCCAAAGATTAAAGGATGACCCCCAAAGACTGGGTTTGTAAAATGAGAAAGTCGCCCAGATACCTCCTAGAAGCTGCCAGGGATAACCACATTTTCAATCACTTCCCGCTTGACACTTCAGACCTATATGTTAATTCAAGCACCGTAGACGTAGGTCTGAGACCAAGGAGTCCCAAAGAGAGATGAAGAGTTCTTTAGTCATAACATTAATATTTTCCCTAGATTAATCAAAGTATTGGTTATGGGATGATTGGCCAATGGAGCAATACACGTAGTTACCTAGGTCATTATATTTAGTCACCATGTTATTGATTAATCATAATATCACAATTTTCCATATATGATAGTAGCGTGTACATTCCTTTGTTTCTCTTCTGTTCTTTGACATAGATCTCATCATGAATAATGAGCATAGGGACTTATTTATGTTGTAATGAATCGCACAGCATTTTTTTAAGGTATCTCTGAGGAATCTGACCAGCCAGAGACTGAAATGAAGTCAAATAACGTTGAGGTAAGTAGGTTCTGAATGCTACTGATTCACTATCACGTATGTGGGGACATCCACCGGATTGGCTACTGAAAACATCAAACCCTCGCCTAGTTGTTACGTATGTAACAATAGGTGTTGCATTCAAATGCTACATGTGTAACAACCGCCTATAATCGCTCCATACCCTGCATTCACTTTCTTCAATAGTAATGGGGGTATGTCTGGGGACATGATTTACTTTCTCCCCCATCAAGTCAAACCCGCTGCCAAGTCCGATAGGAGTAATAAGATGTTTCTGAGGAGGACCTGAGCATCCATGTTCGTGTCGCCTTTGATATTTGGATTTGGGTTAGAAGGAATGTACTGATCAAACAAAAGGTGTAGGATTTAGCCTAGAAGGCAATTGTAACTCATCGTCGTTGGTATTTTTATTGGAGGGGGTACTAGACATACGTTTCCTCTCCAAGCTTCAATTCTACAAGATTGGGTTGTGTGGCTGGAGGGTGGCTGTATTAGTGGAGGAATAAACTGTCTCCATGTGGTGAAGGAAATTGTGTCGAGGGAGGAGTAGGATACCTGCATGGCATGTCACTATTATAAAAATTATTCCAAGGATAAAAAGAAAATATATGTATACATGTAGGTCACGACTTCCATGGTATCTTTGATCCGATGAAATAATAATATTGAAGACTTTTTCCTAGCACCACCTTAGTCCTGAACATACACCTACTCAGAGGAGTGCACCAACTCATTGTGATGTTGTACAGCCATCATTCCACCACATTCTCTTTCAAATGTTTTTTCATATTTATTTAATATTGCTAAGGCTGCTTCAGCCGCTTGTGCTTTCTTGACTTGTATCGTAGTGATCTGGGCACAGAGAGTGCTAAGGAGGTCAATTTTAAAATCTCAAATAATTTCACTGTTTAGTTACTCCTCCACGGTCATTTCTGCATCCGAAGTGAAGGATCCCTAATCAACCCCCTTGACCAATCCTCTTGGAGCCATTTAGCAAAGTCATTATTCCCATCAAACGTCTCTTGTGATATGTCTCCTTTTCAATATGTTGGATACACAGAAAATCATCTCTGGAACCTCGTAAGAATATTTGCTTTAGAATTTGATCTGTTACTGAACTGACTTCTGAATTCTAGAAGAAAATCACCTATAGTCTTCCAGCTTCTCCTCCTTCATGAAATTTCTAAAATCTCGTCCTTCCAAATCCCCGGGTTCGATAGTAGTCTGGACACTTAAAGAGCAAGGCATATTTCATGTCATTCCAGATTTGAATTGTGCCAACACCAAATCTCATGAACCATTTTAATGTTGCTCCTTTTCGCAGTAACAGGAATAATTTTAGCTTCCTGCATCCGAAGTGGTCATAACCTCTACACAACACATCAAATTTGAACAGTAAAGGTATCCAGATCATAAAACCATTCTCGAAAGTATGGTAGGGATGATAAAGGATATTATTCATAGGATCTCATCTCGTGTTACTACTATTGGAATTAAAACAAACAAGAGTTGTCTATCTTGATATCTCATCCCCAGTGTCCATTCTTCCCATGTGGGATGAACTCACATCAGAGGTACTAGACTGAGCAAATAGAGGACTAACGCTTCCAGACTAACCTGCTTAACAACACTACCAGGATCTGGCCTAGATCAACTCCATATATTGTTCCTGGGTCCGATATTCTCCACCTGTCTCTCTCATGTCCTTCAATCAAGATCCTGATCAATGATTTTCCATCAAGTGTTTGAATCGATTTTTGATATCATGAAAGTGGATATGTTGTTTGAAGATGGTGAGGGTCTGTAAGAGAAGACACCGATGGTATAGGCCTGATATGGTAGCTAATTTTTTGTGTCATGTCTTTCTATTATCTCTCATATGATGGGATTTCTTTCATTTCCTTTGAAATAGCAAACTTCAAAGAATTTTTTTCCTTCCAAATCTGTGTAATTTCTTTCCTTCCTTTAACGACCCATATTTCCTATAGTTATTACAGTGGGGGGTTTTTTTATATGTTGATGTTTTCCACGTACACATGGGCCCATGTACTGACCATCCATGTGCCATTTTTCAAAAAATAATATTCTAGCTTCTGTTAGAGCAAGGCAGGCTCTTACCTCTGCCTCCACACTCCACCAGTAGAGATTTATATAGCTAAAGGAAACCTAAAAAAAATACCTCAAATTAACTCCTATGTCCCAAATAAGTCACCATGAGACTTCATTGTTTTTGAGGATAATAAATGGCCTCTGCCTACTGCCTTCTACCAGGCAGCCATCAGAGACACTAAGAAAAACAAATACTGGTACCTGATCCTAAGGTCCCAGCAAGCATTGGGTGAGCCCTCTCAAGTTTTTAGAGCAGTAGTCATCTCACCAGGTCACAGTAACAAATACTGAGAGCACTATGAAAACACAATTAAATTTCACTTCTAATAAACAACTTGATTGATTCGATCATCATTTCCATCCCCAAAAATTTACACCTAAATGTTGGACTACAGAATTCACTTAAAATGACTAAAAGAACATGTCATAATTATTAATCTAGGACATCTATTATTTTCCCATCTTTGAGCTCAATTTATTCGTGCTGACACTAAATCCTAATAAATTTTAGAAAAAACGGCAGCAAATAAATGTTGCATAAATCATCATGAAGAAATAAAAGGACTAAAGATTGGAATCACTTCAATTAATATATCTATTCAACACAACACCAACTATCCAGTCTTCATCATAGTGTAATGATATAAAAATATTGAAATCAAATGATATATTTTCATAATGAGGCAACAACACTCTATTGATACATAAATCAAATACAATTACATACACACAAATACTTTAATAATTGCAATCCTTAATAAGAAGGAGGGCCCTTCTCCCTATCGCAGTACAGTAGAGAAAGAACTTAACGAAACTAAATAGAATAACGTATAACAACAATAACAACATAATTTGTATTAATCAACAAAATTACGAGCTAAAATAATGTTGTTCTCCGCTAACCTTCTTTGACTCTAGGACCAAGAACTATAATAAGGCATCAAAAATTAATATGAGATCAGTCATAGAATTTATAGATTTTGGTGCTAATCAAAAATAGAACACACATAGTTATAACCACTTTCCGCAAAATTTCTCACTAGAAAATAAAATATTACAATCAAACCTCCCTTAGGTTGTTATCCTAAAATATAACGTAAAAAATTCCCATACAACTATCGTAATAGAATCGTAGCTGTAGTGTAATAGCTTTAGTAAGCATATCAATAACATCATGTTTATTTTTTGATCTACTTAATAAATAAATCAATAAATAGGTTCGCCAACGGTCTCAATAATGAGGTAATAGTTGTTAAGTGGTCTATAACAAGATTGCCACGTACGTAACCTCTTGAATCCCTGATGAAAGAATTGTGTTTCGATATTTGTACAAATGATACCTAAAATAGCAGTAATAATACCATCAATCTTCCAAAATTCATCATCAATTATAAAGGCATGATATATCATAATAATTTGTGAATTGTCAAAGTAATAAAACAAGGTGAAACAACACAAGTAGGTAAAGTAGTAGAAAAAGAAGAAAAGATACTCCCATTGGTTATAGTTAAGAGGAAAAATAGGGAAAACAAAGGTAGGAAAAAGTGTGTACAAAACTCCGGCACCCAACACTCACCACCTTAGGTCGCCGCATTTTGTGGGTAAGAGGTCTTTGATTTTTCCTTTTACTTATACATGTTTATTTAAAATTGCCTGACAAAGTTTAAGTTAAACTGGAAGAAATGAAAGCTCTCTTTTTCATCATGGTTTGATCAATTTTACAGTGTTGTAGAGGAGCAAAATATTAGCCAGATTGTCATCTTTTCTGTCTATAAGTGGTTTTGAAGTAGATGTTGAGCCACTCCAAAATAACTCCCCAGTAACCCAGAGATATCCCACTACCCTGCTGCTAGTAGCAGGAACGAGTGAAAGTGATGGAGACGTAGGCTCTACAAGGCTCACACACCCAAAGTTACACACCTACAAAACAAAATCCAATATTAGCAAACATGGCAGCAAGAGGGTTACAAGTGAGCCAAAAGTGGCTAAAGGTAACTCAGAAGACATCTTGTATGCCAATATTGATATTGAAGAAACTCCCATAGTCCAAGTTGAAGACATAACGAGGGAGGAAGAAGCGGAAGAAGGAAAACTAGCAGACAACTATAATTTTGCGTGATGATGTGGATTTATGTTTCAAGCAAGAAAACCAATGACAAGACATGCTAGAAAATTCGGAAAGTAGCAAAAAGCTCAAAGGGTCAAGAAACCACTAACCACCACCAAGCATCATAGACTCTCTCACCCGCAAAATAAGAATTAGTCATCAAACAAAAGAAGGGCAAAGAGAAAATCACTTAAAGTCAAATTGCCCTTGTAAGCAAAATGGAAAGATGCAATGATATCAAGCCTTGAGGAAAGAGGCAAAGAAACATAAAGTTGAAAGAGTGCAGCTTGAACATATGAGAAGGATGGGAGGATCAGTCACAAGTGTCTCTAAGACTCAAGGGAACACAGAAGAAACCGATAAAGTGGATCAAATACCAAGAAAATAGGTCAAGAATATCAAAAATTTAAACTCGCATTTGCAATCTAAGAATAGGGACACCTGGAGTACCAAGTCAAATACCTTAAAGAGCAATTAGGAATTGATTCATGAAGAGCTAGAGAAGAAAGGTTTGAAGATGACTGGCCGCAGCTTCCATAACTCAACCGATCATAAATGAGGAAGAAACATCACGTAAAACTTAATTTGAGTTTCAATGTGTTTGTATGTCTATTTAGTATGCAAGATCAATTTTTTACAATGCAGAGGTCACTTTTAGAGACAAGCAAGAAATCTAGAATTTCTACACTTTTATTACGCTCGTAGCGTTTACAGGCTTAAGTCAGAAATGCTACGAAAAACTCCGTAGTAAGTCTTTTCTTCTAAAGTCGATTTTTTCATTTTCATGATATCTTTATTTGCAGACGTGTCATGTGACTTGATAGACACCATGAATACAAAGAGCAAAAGTTTATTGGGTGCAAAAGGCTTTTTTTCAATGCTACCAAGAAAGCTGTTGCTTAAAACTGCCCTATTTCTTTGAGCTTGTTTTGTTTTTGAAGCTCGAGCACAGTCAGTAGATTTGATGACTGCTATCCAACATGTCAAGGATATTATCAAATAATTATGACTTCACATGTTGTGGAGATGTGTCATCACAACTTAAACAACTTTGAAGGAGCAGACTTATATTCCCCAAAAATAGGGTTATGTTCCACAAGTCTAGAGGTGGTTTTTAATGTGTAAGTGTGATGAACTGTTATACATTTCTACAATTTATTTTGTTTGTAATCGATACAACGTTTTCCAAAGATAAGGTATGAATATACAATACAAGTTAGACCTTTATTAAGAGATGCCTTTTGAAGTATAACTATCGGGCCATAATATGTTTTTCATTATGTGATGTCATAGGAGACCAACAGAATTTGTGCCATCGTAGCATCATCCTACAATTAATTTCTATTTAAAGACTATACTTTCCAAGTAGGTGAGATAGTTGGGAGATTTTTAGGACTCTAACCACTTTATATTGACTAATATTAGTACTACAACGGATTTTCTTCGATACCTAAGATTTTCATGCGGGTTTTTAATGTCTTTATTGATTTATGACTATAAGCCTAATAATTTCAGGATTTCTATTTCAGATACTCATAATTCATAACTTTATGTTCATTTTAGTATTTGAAATGGTTATAAGTTTATGTTTTATGAGTGAATTTCTTTTTTAAATAATTTCATCTCATTTTACTTCCATAAGCTAAGAAATATTGCTATTGAAATTACGAATTATGAATTTAATAAGTCTACTAGAAAAACTCATCTTTGTTCCGCAGCTATAAAAAGAAGATATAATTTTATATAGACAGCTATCTACAATTACTAATAATCAATATTTCATAAAATTCTTGAGAGCCTCTGGACTAAAGATAAGCCTACCAAATCTATTTAAACAATACATAGAGCGTTTGATTAGCATCCAATCAAGTACAATTGTGATAATAAATGGGAATGAAGGTCTGAAGAAGCACTTTCCAATTTAGTCCTTGCAGCTTTCAGTGACAACAACATTTTGAGGGAGGATTGTGAATATTCCTAAATTAGCATGCAGGCACTGAATATTAATTTTTTATTTTTCTTTCAGCTAGAGTGAACAAGAGGCAAAAGGTGAGACCTACAACATTCCCTAGAATAAATCACTCCTAATGTGAATGAGGTGATCATCTTTAGTAGTTTATTAAGCACCTCAGTGTGAAGGCTGAGCATGTAGACTAGTCAACCTTGACTGTAAATCAAAATAACTACTGCATGGAAGAGCAGATTCATTGAAGGATTAACACAGCTTTGATGGAGACTCAGTTTTTAGATGGAAGAGTGCTTTAATGAGTGGCACCCATATGAGGAAGCAATGGAAGCATAAGTTAGGAAGGGGTTGTAAATGTCATAGGAATGCATGTTTTTGATTATTATTTGTTTATTTTCTGTTAAGACTATATTTTCCTAACTATTTTTAGCTAAGATTATGTGTTGCTTAGCACAAGGGTGTTTCCGATGAATCCCACCTTCATCCTGTGGACTTAAGTGCCCACCAGAGAATTTCCTTAAGAATTATTTCTCTGGCTATTCTTGTCAATAGCTAAGCCACATCTTCTTCAATGCAGATTATGTTTAGATATAAAGAGTTGCAGCAAAGAAGGAGGGTTTTCGAATCACTTGCAGGCTTTGTGTTCCGTTGAGGAAGGTTTCTTCCCATTGGGAGATCATTAAGTAAGTTCCTATGCTTCATGACATATTTTGGCATTAGGTCAAATCACCATCATCCCCTACAATGCAGCTTCACCATGGTCATATATTTTTATTGAGCAAATGCAGGTGGGTGATTTCAAAGGCTCCATTTGGAGTGTTTCACTGCTGAGTGGGTCAGCCCCACACTGAAGAGTCTATTGGAGGAGGTCATTGTGATCAAACATAATTTTCAGCCACCTCATCTATGTGCTTCTTCAAGTTACAAGGATTTCAGCTTAGGGCTGGATTCATCATTTGTATGTTGTGTATTTCCAAAAACCCTGCACGGGTTATCAAGGAAAGTGTTGAGGAGCATATATCTCCATTTTCGTCTTGTATGAGCATTGTATTATCATATCCATTCATTTATTTTCCACTAGTAGATAGTCATTAAAAATGCGTTTGTACTTTCTTCTCCGTGTTTTTTGTAGCAAATTTCCGCATATTATGTTTTGGTGCTTCTTGTTGTTGGAGTGCTTCTCTCACCTAGCTTGAGGGTTTTTCTCTAATATTTTGTATACATTTGTTGCTGATACACTTAATGCAATGGATCTATATTTGGCTCACATAAATTTATTTATACGATTACTACTTTCAATTTTTATATGTTATATTCCTATTTTCCCCATTTGGAATACACATTGACAAAGTGTTCAAGAAAAAGTAATTAGCTGTACATCGAAGAAAAAGTATCGTAATTTCCGAGGGAGAATAAAGCTGATAAATTTGATATCCAAGAGAAATATTCATGTGACTTATGGATCATATTTCACCTCATTACTTCATTAAGTGAATATTTTTAGGAAGCACAAGATTAAGAATATAAACCTCTCGCCGCCTATCACCTCTCGGGCGAATGGTCAAGTAGAAGTAATCTAACAAATATTTAGTAGAGCATCCTCACCAAGCTGCATAGAGACAGAAAGAAAAATATTGGACAGATAGATCGACAGAAGCTACTTACGACACAACACCACTTTGGAAGACAACAACAAGATTCACTCCTTATGAACTAGTCGAGTGGTAAGAAAGCTTCTACTTTCAAATAGATTTTGAATTCAATACTTTAAGAATAGAAGTTTCGAATTAAATCTAGATCTAAAATTCCCAAAAAGAGAGGTTGATGCAACTGGGTTGATCGATGAGTTCGAATGCAAATCACTTCTTCACAGCACGTAGTGTAGCCTCAATCCAGAAGGTATGGAATGACAAGAACATCAAAGAAAATACCTCTCTCAAGAATGATATTGGGCACCGTTGTATGATTCAAGATTTAAATAATTCAAAGGCAAAGGTTATGACAAGATGGTATAGGCCCTTACACAATGGATAAATTCTTTGATAATAGCGTAGTTGAAATTAGTACCAGACGAGGAAGGGATCCCTTTGCTCGTCAATGGTCGCAGTACTTCTTAAAATTTACAAGAAGCCTTTGTCACAGGGTGGAATTCATAAATTCAATAAGTAGAGACGTGTATGTGATGGAAAAACCTGCACATTTTCCCACACCTCCTAACTTCGATGGAGGCACTCACTCTGCTCAGGTTGAAAAGGCAAAGATAAAGATCCATGGGTGGAACCTCTCCGAGGGCGGCTGGAGGAAATTTTGGGCCGAAAAACCCATGGAGGTAGCCCACTTTCTTTCGATAAGAGAAAAAGAACATAACACGTCCTCACCGCATCTACCATGTTTTTCCGCGTTTGATGTTTTGCAAGTTGTTAAGGAGTGGAAAACACAAGGACTCATTCATCTCATTTTTCCCTATTCTATCTCGTCATCCATCCCATAATTCACTCCCATTCATCTTCATAATCTCTCCACCATCGCCTCCATACACCACACTCCTCCATCTCCCGAGTGCAATGTAGCAAGAGAAGTACTCACACAAACAAGCATCGGCTACAAACATCAGGGAAGTTCCTTCAAAAACAAAGTTGTTCATGGGCTTCCAAGAAGACACAAGGGTACAGGTACATGCCACATGTGATGAGAATTCCACCCATGGCATCTCACGCACTCACAAGCACACATTCAACAGTAGCAGCTTAATCAACATGCAAATATTAACAACTCATTCAGAAAAGTTTCTCCTTCAAAGCAAGTTGCTCACACAGAGAAAAAGAATATGGTGAAGAACACAACATCTAAAAAGGGCTTGTATCAAAACCTCCAAAATCTCCGCAGAATCGCCTTTGGAAACAAAAGGTAAACTCACAGTATAAGTTTTCCTCACTTGGTTACGCATTCATAATAGCGTAACACCACTTTGCAAACTTATAGTTTGAGCAGAAAGGTGGCCGAGCAACGGCCACCACCATGAGGTATGGCTTTAGAAGGTATTGGGAGTGCCAGTGCCACCTAGGCATGCAAAAAGAATAATCCTTAAATCAATGTAGTATAGGATAATGAGGGGAGGGAAACAGACGCAAATTCATCTTGAAATAATAGTGGAGGAACCAATTGCTTTACGGCAAAGACTTGGAGCTTTGGCGGAGTTATAGGTTGGCACTCCCAAATTTAGCTACATCATCTAATGAGTGACATGCCTTCTCTCATCTAAATCCAGTGAATTGACGAATTTTTAGAGGAGAGGACTCGACGAAGCACGTAACACTTGAAGAAGAAGTTAGAAGAATAATAGACTCGGAAAGAAAAAGATAAAGAAGCAAACTCCGTAGAACCAAAAGAAACAAGAAAGAACCAAAAGAAGAGGAGGAAGAACCAAACATGAAACAAGAGTAGAACCATAGTAAGAAGAGAGTCGTAGACAAAGGGCCAAAGCAGTAGAAGAGATGGCCATAGAATTTGTAGGGATAAGCGAAAAGTGGTGAGATGAAGACTCACAACTCGCCACATCCCTCACTAAAAAATATAACTCGCCACCATGGCTCCTCTAATCGCAAAAGAAAAAAGGTAGACCCTATGTATTTTCGAGGCCGAAAAGAATCGAGAGAGCCGTGGTACCTCTCAGCAGTGAGATAATCATTGAATAGGAATATTCTAAATTAGGCATGCATCTAATTTGAATATTAAAATCTATTTTTTCTTTCTTGTTTGATGAATAAGTGGGTAGGGGAGTATCCCATAAATCTCTTTTTTATTAGGAATAAAACCACTTCTCATGTGAAAGTGATCATCTTCTTCACTTAATAGCCAACCTCAGGTGTGAAAAGTGGCCTTAAAGCATGTGGATTGGGTCAACCTCGACCAAATCAACAAACATGTTTATCATGGAGGAGTGGTATCTCAATGAGAGACAACACGCTTGCAGATGGATACACATCAGCATGGAAGTAGTGTCATTAATGGATGTGTGGCTTAGGTTTCGAAGCTCATTTTTCTATATAGTTGGAAGAGGATGGAGACCATATTGGTCTATGTTATGATATGTTTATGTTTTGATTATATGGTATGTTTAGACATATGTTTTCTTCAACTATTTGAAGCTAAGATTGCGTTGTGTGTGCTAATGTGGTGTTCCCGATTGGAAATCCCAATTCTATCATTGAGCAGCCTCAGTGAATATTTTGAGCCGCACTACCACTATCCGGAATTTGGCCAAGATTTAGTCTCATATACAAAGCAACTCTGCATAGAATTGGGTTATATCGGCAGTGGGTAGCAGGCGTGATGGAGAGAGATTCTCCAATTTTTTGAGCTTTATTTTCCAATGAGGGGACCAACCCTTCACCTATTGAGTTGATTGTAGGTGTTTTGCAGCCTAATATACCATTCCTTCAGCATATCAGCAGAAATATTCTGCGGAGTCTCAGTAAGTGCCAGAAAAATGTAGCAAGCACTCAAAAAAGGCCGAAAAATCCAAACTTTAAAATTACTACAACCATTTCGGGTTTTTTCTAGGGTTTTTGGAGTAGAATTCAAGCTAGGAAAGTGTAGATCATTCTAAGTACCTCTAACAAATTTTCCGCACATGGTTCTTCTCTTGAGAAAGCGCAGACTTTCCAGCACATGCGTAGTAGTAGCAAAGACAACATTTTCAATTAAGCTTGGTATTCTTTAGTGTGATTTCTGCCTATCTTGTGGCTTTGAATGCTGAGCTTTTTAGAGGGCAGGTAATTTCATTTGTAAGGTTATAAATGATGAGGTACCACTGTCTGCTCATTTCATTTAGTGTACGATTAATGTAATGTTACAGATATTTCCGGCTGCATTTTCCAGATTTTGCGTGCTATGTCTCTATTTTTTATTTATTTGGAATGTCGTGTATATGAAATGTTTCTATATTCCTGTCTTTTCCATTTTGAAATATTACGAGCTGGTATCAGAACATAATATTGCCTTCAAATTGACTCTACATTTTGCATCTATGTTCTCGTAAGAAGAAGAAGCCTGCTCAGCGAGAGAGAAGGCTTGCAGAAGATACAAAGGAAAGTCTCCACTATTTGAGAAATGGAAGGAAAGAAGTTTTCAGAACTTCTCTTTTCTCTGTCCATGCATGGAGCTTAAAAGAGAGTATCCATGGAATAAGCAGGGAAAGACATGAGGATCCTCAAGAACATTTTCACATGAATGAAAGCCTGCATCTTTCTGAGATTATGGATGTGAGCATTCACATCACACAATCAGCATCTCACAACCAGCTCTACCATGCCTATGTTCATAGCTAAGAGAGATGGATGGAAGGAGATGAAAACCAAAGGAGGAGAATCTTGGTGACTATCTTCAAGAGTATGAATCTCGAATTCAGTAGGTACAAATATAATTTAAACTTCTAAGGATTTTGCAAGACTCGTGAGAAGGAGAAGACTCAGCACCACACGAAAGGCAGTCGTGCAGCAAGATGATTTGCAGGATTTATTTCTATTCTACTTTTGATGGGTCACCTAAATGTATATCAAGTGGTTTAGGTAAAGGAGATAGAAACATATTTTCCAGCCACTGAAGTTTTAGCAGCATTTGAATCCCTTAGAGTAGAAGTGCTTTTCTCATCTTCAAGGTAAGGCTATGATTGGAGGTTTTATGAAACTTTTCTCTGAATCACAACATGGTATCTACTTATGCAGTAATTCTCACTAGGTGTTAGGAGAAAATATTTGATACATCCTCTGGTTGAGCCAAACTAAGCCTCAACGACATAAAACCTTTTCGAGGAGGTTGAAGGATCCATAAACCCAAATCCATTCCAAAAATGCTATCGTAGGTTAAAACTTGTAGGAATATCTGTTGAGAGGTGATCCTCACTGTAAAGTAGCTCTTTTCTCAAAAGTTCGAAGACATTGAGATCTATTTTTCTGCCAAGAGTGACAAAAAGAGAGAGCCTCATGATGATGAGGTAAACTCCATCTAAGATGAAGAAAAGAGAAGGCTCGAGGGCAGCTGTTAAGCCACATCAGGAGAAGATCTAGTACCTCATGGAGAGGTGGATGGAGCAATTTATCTAATGAGAGGAGTTCTTGTATCATTGCAAGAAAGTCTCCAAAGGACCCATGCAGAGATCAAGGCACAATCCATGCAACAACATGCCATCATTGATGAGATCGTGGAGACCTCATGCGTGATGAAAGGAGAAGGTAGGGAGTGGTGCCAACATCATAAGGATCAGACTTCACACATCTCATTTTCAGTGGTGCTGATGCATCAAGAGGCATCTGAAAGTAGCAGGGCAGAGGGCAGAGTTTGCTTTCCATTCATATGTGTAGCCTACTCTTTCCATTGATTGGTCTCTGTGTGCATGGAGGCATTACACGGGAGACCACCGCATGCGGAGACGATGATGAGATGCTTCACATCCGGCTGCACCACTCATTGATCTCAGAGGGGTGAGGACCTTGGGAGGAATTGACACAATGCCGAGAGTTTCGGTAGACTAAAGGAGGAGGGAGACATTCTCCCAACATCATCATTACCCACTCTCACTTTAGATATTGCGTTGAGAAAGGAGCAAAATAGGGGTAATATTATAGCATCCCGTATGTGAATTTGGCATAGGAGATGTCAAAGAAGAGAGTAGAAACATGATAGAAGCTTCACATGATAGATCAGCATAAGATCAGTCACTATTGAGTATTGACCCTTTTTGAGATCCCAACTATTAGTGGAATACTCTAAGGATCTCTTTTCATGCGCAGTGCTTGATGACCAACTATCTCGATGGGAGATATACAAAGGATGATAGATGGGGTCATCTATTTTTAGAGTATATTCTTCTTGACTCAGAGCCTCTAAGCTCAAGGAGAAGCTACTAAATGCAACATATGAAGGGTTGCTCTCCAAACCCACTGGTTTTATAAGAGCATACCGTGACTATCCTAGAGGGATCATTTGGGAAGGCTTCAAAGAGGAGATGCACCATAATATGAGGAGATGCATGGATTATTTGGAGGATGAGGACAGATATGCACTCTTTTTGATAGAGATATCATAGCCACTTCCTTCCTCATTGGGAGTGAGAGGAGGCCCATATATGAGTCACCTTACTATATTGAACCAAGTACATGGTAAAGATTGTATTTTTGTACATCATGATTCATTTACTATGTATTTGCATTTCCTTATCATACATGTGTGGGAATTTCTCAAAGGAGGGGCACTTTTTCCTCTAGACTTCATGGTCTACTGAGGCCATAAGCAGCATTGATGATGGCCACTCCCAGGAGATCTTGGGGAGATGATATCTTATGCAGTGTATGCTCAACTTGCACCATACTCCATACACCTTTCCCAATCTTGGGAGGATATTGGGGAAGCAAACAAGTGGTTGGGAAACCACTCATCCTGCCATGTTCTAATGTAGTTAGGAGTTAAAACACGGCGGTTGCACTTGAGGGACCATTTTCCCTTCTCCATTACTACACAAGGCAGCCTAGCATGACTCGATTTTGATACCATATGTTGATGATGTTCTTATTCTTGTTGGGGACATGATCGAGGGATGACACATTGGTCGTGATGTGTCCATTGGGAATGAAACTTACAACATTTATTTATTCTTCAAGGGGAGCATGGGACATTATATGGCTGCTACATTACATCACTTGTTTCTTCATGAAGGGAGCCATATGATTGACTTATGTCTTTGGGAAGAGCGTATCACATGGGAGGAGTTTTTATATGAATTACCATTCTGGAGGGTGATTCATTTTATATGGATGATAGCTTGTGTTATTGCCTAAATCTACCTCAGGCTGAAAAAAGGCAGAGTTCAGGGTAACATCAAACCACGCTCAATCTGGTAGCTAGCCCTACCAGAACAGGAGAGGGCTCTCTCCAAGTCACTCTCAGCAAAGAAAATAAATAAGGCTTGAGATGACTTGAAATAAAGGTTTACTTTAGGCTAGGTATATAAGTAAAATATTTTAAGTTTGTTTTTGGGGGTTTTGTTGGAAACAGAGGGAAAATCCGTTTTGGGTTCGGGGATGAGGCTTGGTTTTTGCAGAATTCTGAATGGGGCAAGGAAGGAAATTGTTTTGATGCTTTGGATTGAATGAATGGATAGTTCAGACTGGTGAGGAGATGAAGAGGGCAAGATTCTTTCAAGAATCCTATTCAAACAGATGAAAACATGGAAAATTAAACAAAACTGAAGGTAGAGCAAAGCAATCTAATGAATTCCACCTTTATCACTCATTTGTTTAATTTAAGAAGAAAAGAGAAGGGAAATGATACACATAAACATCAATGAACTTATAATCACATAGAAAAAAACACCATCAAAACACAGAGCCACATGGATCCCAAAGAGTGCTGCAAACCCTGGTCTATTCCTTTGCCAAAATTGCAGAGATGAAATGTACAATGAAGTGCCAAGCAATCCCAAGTGTCCAACCCTGAAAATGACTGAAGAACTACATGATATAGAAAATCCTAACTCATTCCCATGCCTCTAGGGGTCAAGCTCATCATTCTAGGAGCTATTTCAACCATATCTAAACTAAGAACTAGAAAATAGGCAATGAAACAACTTGCCTCTATATGATAGGAAACTGATTCATTCACTTACATTTCACTTTTTGGTGAATGAATCCACTAATATGAGTAAAAATGTGCCAAAATTACATCATGGTCATGAAATTACATCAAGTTACATCAAGATTTAGATGAAAAAGTCAAACTAGCCAAAACTAGGCGAAATTCTGAGCTACTGAATGAAAAATAGACCAAATTTCTCTATGCGCCGCACCTGAAATCTCTATGCGTAGCACAAGTTTGAGGCTGATTTTGAGGGCCTTCCCAAAATCCAAATTGAGTTCAGGATAGCTTTTTGGAAATACCTCTCTGTCTACTTTCTAACCCAAGTGGAATTTCTGGATTTGGTTACCATTTTCCCCTCCAAAAGTTCAATCTCCCAACATTGCTTCCTGTGTGTGCAAAAAGTGGCAGAAAGGCCATTTTTTGGGTGTTTTTGACCCTTTAGGAAACCCAGAACTTGATGAAATCCTTAGGTAATCCATAGGCATGCATAAATTTTGATGAAAAATCCATAAATACAAATTTTTCCTCTAGAAGAGCTGCCAATTATAAGCGTGCGCCAAGTAGCGCTATGCGTCGGGCAAGAAAATCTATTTTTGGGCCCAAAAATTCAAAATTGACAAAAAATTTCCCAAATTTCTTGAAATTTGGGTTGAAGGTCCCTCATCATGCACTATGCTGGGAAAAAGAAGCTTCAGCCAAAATTTGGAGTCTATCATGCCTTTTGCGACGCTTTAGTGCCCTCCTTAGCCTTGCCTTCAGGATCTTGATCCTCGCTTTGCATACATGATTTCATGCCCAATAATGGTTCTTCATGTGTCTGAGCATGTTATTTTCTTTTTTTTCCTTCTCCAACAGCTTCTCAAGATGAATATTTACCCTCTCAAGCCAAATCTCTCTATCAGCATCAATCTCCCGCTCAATGGGTGTCATCTCTGTTGGGCTTCTTCGGGCAGCTTACCGGTTCTCACGGATGTTTTTCAACTCCATGATCGTCTGCTAATCTTCTAACTGTTTTTTTCGCTGCTCCAGGTATTTTATGATCCATTGGGCTCTCTGCAACTTGTCGCTCAAGGTGTCAATCTTTGCCTTCTGCTCCTGAATGATCTCTCTCAACTATAAGCTTGGAGAGCTCAAATCCTCATCAATAAGTATGAAATCAGTAACCTGGCCTCCTGAAGGGACCTCATCCTAAATAGGCCTCTTTCCTCTATCCTGTACCTATACCTGTGCTTCTGATGATGGCAACGAGACCCCTTCCACCCCGGGTGGAGATAGTACTCATCGGGATGCTGGAAATAATACTCTGGTGCCTCTCTGATAAGTAACAAACACTAGCACACTGATAGGCTTTGTCTCGTGACCTTCAAGATGATGTGAAGGTTCACCTGTCTCATGAATAACCTCCTGAGGAACCTAAGGAACTATGAAGAAATCACAGGAAATGAAATCCTCCCATGAAATGCCCTGCAATCCAAGCTGTACAACAATGATCTTGATGAGCGCATAGTGATAAATATTGTTGTGCTGCTGCTCAGGAGTTTTCTTCTGCACAAGGGTGGTCATTCTCTCGATGTTCCGGAACATGAAATAAGGAATGTTCATCATCCTCACTCTATTGAAATGCATCAATAACCTGATGTGGTATGCATAGAGGCATGAGAACTGACCCTCACAACTAAAGTATCTGATAATGAGTTTCATCAAAGACGCATATGATTCCTTTAGGAACCGGAATGGAAACACCCTACTGAGTTGTCTCACATAGCTAGGCCTGATGTATGGTTCATAATGCACTCTTTCCACCTACTATCTTTTTTTCCACTGTTCACCCACATTCGGTATTCCAGTTGCTTGAGATATGGTTTCCGGTGTCAAAGTGAAATTTACACCAGCAAGAGTTACCTGACCATCATGCAAATGTAATACAAACAACCGAGCCAACTCCTGATGATGCTAAGTCTGAGCAATCATCTCAAAATACTGATAGCATGACTTCTCTCGAAAACATGCCATGGCAAGTGGGCAGGCCTGCAATTGAGTCAATGAGGTGGGCTCTTCTCTCACATGTTTTCCACCTTTACGAGGCCTTCTCGGTGCATGTAGCTCAGTGGTAGAATCACTATCTCTGTCATATGATGTATCAGTGTCTGTATCCATAATGTCCATGCAAGGTGTATGTTGGCTTGAATGAGATGAGGAATGATAATTTAGTTGTTTTTTGTTTTAATTCCAAATATGTATCAAAGGGGAGGGACTGTGGGAAAAGTAGGACAGTGGGGACAATGAATTTCAATCAAGTGATATCAGAGGTGTAGGGACAGTCACTTAACTGTTTGGACTTGGGGTTTGGGAATTTTTTACAAATGAAATGGGAAGGGGAAAATAATGGGAAATGATTTGGGATAGGGATATGGGAATTAGATGATATGAGTGGTTTAGGATATAAGGGAATAGGGGATAGACTGTAATGATAGGATTACAGTGAGGGAAGGAATGAACAATGTGAGGGAGATGGAGTATTTTGGCACCAAAATCAAATTTTAAAACTCAAATTCAAACCCTAAGAGAGAAATTTCTAACAAGAGAATAGGGTTTATAACTTTGGCATTCAAACTCTCTTATTTAACCTCAATCAACATCAAATGGCAATCATGAACTTACTTCGAACAAGGGAGGCAAAATCGTTTTGAAATTCGAGGGAGATGGCATGAATTTTATGCTTCGGGCCAATGCGCTGTGTGCACAACCCATTGCGCCACACCTGGTGTATGCGCCACGCAAGTTAAAATTAACATAGTGGTGAGCGGCCTTGTGCGCCGTGTTTGCCTTATGCGCCGCGACCTCCAACCAGTGCGCCGCGCCTGTAAATTCACCAACAATTCGGCCTCCAAACTCTGACTTCGCGCTCCACGATTTTCTTCGGCTTCTTTCATAACTTTGATGTGCAAATAGACTGTTGAATGTGAAAATATATTATATATAAAAAAAAAAATTGATTTTTCCTTTGGCAAACCCACTTTTGTAACGTTGCAGACTTTGGCACTTTTCACATAACTCTGTTTTTGTTTCCTTTTTTATTTTTTAGCTGAATGATGAAACTCTTGTCTATTTTTTGTAGGGATAGCTGGCATGGGATTTGGCAAAGGTGACCAGGGTTGCGCCTGAAGAACTTTACAATTGAAAAACTTTTGAAAATTACATTACATTTATTACAAAGGATGAATTTGACGATTTTTCTTCAAGACAGAGTTTTGAAGAAGAATCATGATCAAACATTATGACGATGAAATGTTTGCGATAAAAACTTATTTTGAACCTCCCTCATGTGCCTGCTAAAATTATTAGACACTTTGAAGACTAGATTAACGAAACCCTAGACCTAATGAGACCTAAAAACCCTAAAATGGCTCTTGGGAAAACATGACTGTAAATGATTTTAAAATGATTTTGATGAACAGACACAGACCAACAGGCACATGACATGAGGGATATGAAATAAAATACCCTTCCGTCAGATGATCCATGTTCCTAATGGAATGCAGCTGACTGAACTGAATGGGACACCTAAAACGAAATGCAACAAGAGAAATTTTGATCTCTGACGGAGGGATGAAGATACCGACTCTAACATCTTGGACGGTGGAGCTTCACATGGGGATGAAGGTTCCCTATATTTTGCAGATCTATCCTTGCATTTTCTTGAGGACAAGAAAAATTTGTGAGGGGAGGATTGTAATATTCCTAAATTAGCATGCAGCTAATTTGAATATTAAAATATAATTTTGCTTTCTTGTTTGATGAATAAGTGGGTAGGGAGACCCAAAAATCTCTTTATTAGGAATAAAACCACTTCTCATGTGAAAGTGGATCATATTTTTAGGTTAATAAAGCACCCTTAGGTGTGAAAAGGGGCTAAAACATGTGGGCTGGGTTAAACTTGACCAAATCAACGGCGTTGTCATGGAGGAGTGGCATTTAATGAGAGACATCGCAGTTTTAGATGGAGACACATTACATGGAAGTAGTGTCATTAATGGATGAGGCTTAGGGTTTGGAAGCTAATTTCTTATATAAGGACGAGGATCGCAGCCATATTATTCATGTTATGATATGTTTATGTTTTGATTATATGGTATGTTTAGACATATAAGCTTTCTTCTCTTGTTTAACTATTGCAGTGGTGTTTAGCACAAGGTATTCCTAATCGGGAATCCCACCTCTATCCTTGAGAAGCCTTTAGGAAGAGATGTTAGTATGAATCCTTTGTCGAAGTGTACGAAAAAATACCACTTTAGCTACGCATAACTAATAACCCTAACATCAAAAGTGGCTGCCAATATCTTCAGATCTGTAGTTAGTTGATCAAGACAAGAGCTGCAAAAAACTAGATCTATGCATAGAAAGACATTAAGCAGTAAAAAGAAGGGTTTGCTCCATATATCCAATAGACAAGACAAGAACAATTTTTTGAAAGAATTTTTGTATTAAGGGCACCTGGGAGGAAAACAAGAAGGTGTATCCAATTCTCCTCAATGGGATGGGTTCTTGGAAGTCCTTAGCACTTCAGATCTAGAATCTCTCTCTCTTGTTGGTGTAGAAAACCCAGACAAAGATAGAACTCAAAGGGAGCTCACACAGCAGATAATGTAGAAAAATGTGACCAAGTGTATAGATCCAGAGTGATCTAATAGGCAACAAAAGGTGAAGAATGGTAGGAAAATCCCTCCTATTTATCACAAAATATTGGGTCATTCTATATCTTGGTGCATGATTAAAATAATGTTAACCAAATCTAGATCTACCTTTTATGGAATATTTTATTATATTTGTTGGAGGGAAAAAGTATTTGACTTGGGTCAAATCCCTTTATTTGTCAAAAATAAATAAATAAATGATTTATTTATCTTTTTAAGGAAGTGGTTGAAAGATAATCAAATAAATAATGATTTATTTAATTATTTGTGGGTGATTTGGTCGTATTTAACAAGGAATATTATCTAAATAAGATTTAAATAATTATTCCTAGAAAATAATAAGATAAATAAAGGTTTATCTAATTAATTTCTTTGTTTTTGGGTTAAACATGATTAGGAATAATAATTAAATTATGGTTTAATTAATTATTCCATGAGGAAAATCAAACAAAATAGGTTTGTTTAATATTTCCTTTTGGGGTTTCCTGTTTAGACCATAAACAACCTAATAAATGTGGTTTATTAAGTTATTTTACATAGTGAAAGCAATTTTACGTAGGCTAAAATTGGTCTTACATGGTGTACTTGGGTCCATCTAATGATAATAGGTTAGATGACCAAAAAATGGTGTAACAGATTTCCCCCCAGCGTTCGAGTGTTAGGAGCAAATCGTATTACTGAAGTACGTTGTAAGAACTCAATCACCAGACATCAAGAGGGAAGTCAGAGAGAGAAATGTAAGGTAGACGAGTGTGCTGAAGAACTAGACCCTGAGGAGATGAGACTCGCAGGTGCAACAAGTCTCTTTTTATGAGAGGGTACCTGTGCTAAAGGAGGCGGGGGAGGCATACCTATGCCCGCCGAGACAAAGTATAAAAGAATAGTGGGTCCAGTAAACAAGGGACCGAACCATAAAGTACAACCGGAATAAACATTAGCCAGATAATAATACAATGAGGAATCCCACATACATGTTGTTCCTGGGATAACAGCCAGGACTTATACAATAATATCTGAGTACATGAGATAAAAATACAACCCAAATGCCCCTATACACGGGGAAGGGCTCACAAAATCTGACTGATACATGCAAATCAAATAGGCGCTGCAAGCGGCTAAGGCCGACATCATCAAATATATGGAGCTGCATCGAAGGCTGTACGGAAGAGGTCATCCGGGCATGTGGGGGGCTACCCGCAGGGCCACCCCCTCATGAGGGTTGTGACATCTCACACACACCTGGGAATGATCAAAGGCTATTGTTGCATCACTGAACCATCAAGCATACAGATCTCGATCGTGCTGAAAGGAGCTGAAGTGGAGAAACAATCAAGTCAAAGGGAAATGAGAGATCCCTTTGCCTGATCCGAGGCACTGAACAAGAGTGGAAGCTGGAACCAAGGTACATCGCCCTCGAGACCTGTCTTTTGGAATGAAGGAGCTGATGTCGACAGAAGGAGGCCTGCCATAGGTGAGGCAATGGGAGGTCCTCAACTAAGGCACGAGAGAAAATAGTAGAGCGACGGACAGACGAATACCAATGATGATGGCGGAATGGAGGGGACTGAGTAGCGAATGGATGACTTCCCTTGCTAGAGCATAAGGGGCATGAATGACATGGAAGTGACTGACACAATATCATAAGGGATAGGGGACAGTGGGACTGAAGGCCATAATGTGCGACACAAGAGAGAGACCAAGCAATGAAGGATGGAGGACTATAGCAGGGTACAAAGGGACTCGGGATAGACTCCATGAATGTGATGATGACTCCACTTGGATGCTCTAAACAAGGGTGACTTGATGGTGCTACCACACAGTGAAGGTCTAAAGGGGGACCATGAAAACATGAGTACAAGATGGTAACTCACGACAAAAATCAACACGAAAAAAGACAAGTAAGGAGGCAAAGTGGTGCCCCAAGTACAAGTGTTGTAAGTGAAGAAATGCGATTTTAAGGAGAGGTGAAGTGACCCATCTTGGACAAAATGTGTCCTAGTGAAGTATCAAATCAAAAAAAACTAACAGATACCCATTTGAGGGCTCGGTGAGAGCTTTCCAATGGTGCAGACGGTTTGTCAACAGGGCTATGGTATGGTCGCAGCAGGCGAAAGAAGAAACAAGGGTTCTCTTTTAATAAGGCAATTTTCCCTCCAAATTCACTCATTTGCTAGTGTTGTTGTGGTGAATGTAGAGAGGAGAGAAGGCCCTAAATCTTGCGGCGAGCGTAGCGGACAAACCGACCGTTGGAATCGAGATCCGTCAGTTGCAGGTAAGAGGCCTAACCTTACTCTTTCATTTTGATGGATTGAAAGTTCAGTTTAGGGCCCAAAATCTCAGTAACAAACCCTCCTTCATCTCTACGGCCGGGTCACACTTTTTGGGCCAAAAATTACGACCTGGGAAGCAGGTTTGAGGGAAAAAACTGCGACCTGTCCCAGAATTGGGCAGAAAAGTGCGACCTGGGAGATGAGGGGGTTTTAGTGCTGTTTTATGGCTGAGAGTTGGGTTTTTGTGTGTGGTTATGGTGTTCCCTATCTATATGCTGACAAAGATGATGTTTTTGTGCAGATATGGCAGATATACGAGTTAACTGGAGAGAGAGAGACCTGGGTACATTACGAGCAGAGATCCAGGCAGATCAGGGTGTCCGTCGTGTATTGGCTAGGTTTGGGGTTCTAAAGTTTTTGGAGAACCCTTTGATGAGAGCGGGAGAGCCTTTTTTGGCCTGGATTATCAGTTACTAGGATCCAGAGCATGAGGTCTTTGTAGTGCAGGGGCACAGGATCAAACTGACAGTCCAAGATGTGTATTTCCTGACGGGTCTCCCGCCACTGGGGATGGTGGGAAACACGCAGCCAGTATTACCGCGGGGGCGGCATATCATGGAGTTTGTGGAGCAACATTGTCGACTGGGTCTACAATTCAAGGGGACTCGGATACCGATCGGGGATCTAGAGATATTAGAGACTCATGCAGTGGCCGCAGCGGTGCTGCGTATCCTGGGCAACCAGGCGCTCCATCACATCACTCGGGGGCAGATGATGATTGTGGAGAGTGTGTTGAGTGGGACCTACTATGGGTGGGCCCAAATGATGCTGGTGTCTCTAAAACAATAGTTGTCGCTCTACAAGCGGAAAGTGAACCACGATTGCTCGTATGGGACTTTATTGTGCGCCTTCTTCTTTGAGAAGATCCCGACCTTATGACCTCGGATACAACTCCTATATGGGGGCCCGAGAAAGCCTAGGATGCGCCGGTGGGGGCAGCTACTGTGTAGAGGAGGAGGAGGGGCGGTCGGGCGAGTGTTTCAACCTGAGTTCTTTGCCCATTGGGATCAGATGCCGTTATACATTGACGACTATCCCTATAGTGGGATGAGTTATTGTGGAGATTCGGACCTGCCACTTCCGCCCGGTCGAGTATGGGGGCCCGATGGTAAGTGACAGATTACTATTCTTGTATAGACATGTTAAAGTTATTGAATAGTAGATATGGTACTGATTCATGTACTTTTGGTATGTAGATATAGCTCCGGTAAAACCGGCCGGATATATGGGACGCCCGGCAGCCTCTGGAGCTACAGGGTCGAGTGGGTCGAGAGCAACGCGCAATGAGGATGCGGCCGCCCTTCTGGAGGACATCCGCCGTAGATGCGAGAGGTTGTTGACCGAAGTTTCAGAGCACGGATGGCAAGACTTAGATGACCAATACGTGGAGGCATGAATTGGTCTTCCCTCGGAATGGTGAGGTGTCATGCGGCGCATGGCGATGGCCGGTCAGGGCATACATGATCTACGGGCTGCAGGGGTAGAGCCATTGGCTTGGGATCCGCCAAATAGTGAGTAGGTGTGGGGCATGTGGTGCCCCCTAGTGTGTATGTAGGGGCAGGTGGTGCCCCTAGTTTTGAGTTATTGTAACATGCTATGGGCATGTCAAATGTATCAGAGTGGATGGACTCTAAACACATGTTTTGCGACACATATTATGGATATGCATCATTTTTAATTATTATGAATGTTATTGTCTTGTATGAAATGTGTGTGATAAATGCCAATCTAGAAGATGGGTTGCAATGCTATCTACATAGTGATTCTGTTCTCGAGGTACATGGTTGAAAGTTATGGTTTCAAATTCACGTATCAAGAGTTTCACTCGTAAATATCGTCTAAATAGCACAGGGTTATGCACACGATAAACACCATTTAGTTGCATGACAAGAAGTAGGGAATCCAAATGAACATATAGATGGAGGATGCGATGAAAGAGGGCATCGGCTAAGAGACCATGCACTGCATCATATTCGGCCTGATTATTGGTGGCAGTACCAATGTAGACCCCGTTTGAGATAACAAGGGCATGCAAGGGGGTGAAAATGGCCCAACTTGCCGAGGCTAGATTCTGGGAGTAACAACTTGCACCATCGATGTAACCGATAAAGGGTGGGGACGGGAGGTCCTGCGGAATGGTGTTACAAGACAACAAATGGGGGGAGGAGATACAATGATGGCAGCGTGAGTGTACAGAAGACATCGAGTGGCAACTGCGGGAGGGAGTGCAATGAGCAGGATGGCTATGACTCATATAAAAACTAGAGGGTGGTATATGAGGGCTATAGGAGGTATGGCGAGGACTCGGGCTGCGGAGGTCAACAGAGATACGGGTGGAGTGATCTCGTGTATGGGTAGAAACGAGGGGGTCAAGGGTGGTCGCTGAAGGGGGGTCAAGCGAGGCAACAGGGGAGGGTGCAAGGGGACTAGGCTCTAAAGGTCGCACAGAGGAGTAGAGGTAAAGAATGGTCATAGTAGACTCCATCATCAGAACATTAGGGGGGGGAATGTCGATGGGAGCAGGGGAATCCTCAAGCTGGCCCGAAGCATACTACGCGAGTATGTGAGAGGCGGATTGATTTTGTTCAACCTCATACTCTCGGACTACTTCTAAAGAGGCGTGGTAATGCATCAGGTGAGGACAATGGTGGGAGTAATGGCCATGGATACTACACAAAGCGCAGGGTTTGCTAGTGCGAATAGTTTTTGGGTTCCTGGTTACGGACAAGGATGGAAGAGAACGGTCGGAGACTGTAGACTCAGGGAACGTGACTTTAACCATGGGCTGAATGCGGGGCAACTCGAGACAAGTATGGGTGGCATGACCGACGACATCACACAAGGCACAAGGCTTTGCAAGCAGGAGAGGAGCAGGGTCAGTCGGGGTGGCCTTGTCTTTGGATGCCCCCTTGCGAGCTTTTCCTTTCTTTCCGGGAGCTATCACCACAAGGGTATGGTCCTAGGGAGGTGCAGGGGGCATGGTAGCAACGGAGGAAGCAAGGGGGACCGGTTGAACCGGTGTCAAAGCAAGATATGGTTTGGGGTGACCAGGAGGGGTAGTGGCTGGAGGGTCAAGGTAACAGATGGGTATACCCAGGGTCAGGTTAGGGAGAGAGAGGGTGGCCATGACGGGGACCGAATAGACTCTAGGAGGGGGAGCTAGGAACGGTATCTGACCGGCGGGATAATGACCAGGAGGGACGGCTCCGAGGTGGTTAAGGCTTGGGGGAACCGATCCAGGGGGATAAAGGGGTTCAGGGATACCAGCTGTAGGAGAAGGGCCAGAAGGAAGAGGTCTAGCTAGCAGAGATGAAGGGCTAGGAGAGGGTTGCGGTGGGCGAGGTTGAGTCTGAGGTTGCTGACTAGCCGAAGCGGTTCGCTTAAGGGCAGCCCGAGACGATTGCATCATGCAAACATTCGATAAGATACGATCAGAGATATGAGGAGGGGGAAGACCAGGAAAAGTTCCAAGCAGGGAGGAATATTTGTAGACGCTGGGGGAGACACTGGTCAAGGAATCGACGGTTTTCTTATTGGCTACAGAAGAGATGGTCGTCTCAGGGGAGGTCTGAGACTTTGGCTCATGATAAGTCAACTGGTCTATGGTGACTATCTTTCCATTGTGAGGAAAACACATCTTGCGAAAAATCGCAGAGGGGACAACAGACATGGCATAGGTGTAGCTTCGCCCCAATAGAATGTTGTAATCTAGAGGGGCGTCAATGACTTTGACGTCAACGCAAACAGTCTTACCGGCAAGGGTGATAGGACAATTACGGAAAAGGAAAATCCACTAGGAGGCGTGGTCGTCCCATGCTCGAAGGGTGATCGTGGAAGGGGCCAAGTCAGGAGATCCGAGTTGCTTCCAAACCGAAGCATACATCACACAGGTGGATACCCACTCATCAATTATACACCGAGAAATGTTGGCATTCCGGATTTTGACTGGGATTTGGAAGGCGACGGAAGCAGGGAGAGGAGGATGTTCAGCTTGATGGGTGTCGAAAACAATCATTTGGTCATCAGCAGGATCTACAGCGCCCACGGCAGATAGTAGAGCCTTATTTTGGGAAGGGCACGATTGGAGGAGTTCCAATGTGGAAATGGCAGCAGGAGATTGTGCCAAATCATCTACTATGCTATACGAATGAGCAACTCGACCAGAAGCAACATTTCTACATAATGGTCCCTTAGGAATCTTGGTATGAACCTCAACTTTGGGTTGAGGGATATGTAAGGGGCCACTGGATGTCGAAAGAGGCTCTGTAGAACCTGAAGAAGGAGGCTCGGGGGCATACTGAGCGGGAGGCTTGGGGTACTGGCGAGACTGAATTTGAAGGTGAAGGTCGACGGGAGGGGAAGGATCAGAGTTCATCATGAGGATCTGGTAATCGGAGGAACCAGAAATGGAAGGTGGAGTGCCAACCTGTCTGTTAGATGGTTGGGTAGCCACGAAGCCTTGCTGAGGGAAAGGATTGGTAAATACAGCTGGTTGGGTAGTGGCTTGAGACTCCCACATCTGCCGCATCTATGGTAAGTGGGGAAAATTGTGGGTGTAATGACCGTAAACACCACAACACGAACAAGGATTATTTGTGCGAAGCGGCCTGTCCGGCTTGGGCTGAGTGCTCTGTTGCTGGTTAGCAGTGTTAGGGTCAACACCTTGAGGATTCGGTCCCCGAGTACCAAGGGCAGATTAGTTTGGATTTCCTCTTCACCTTCTTTGGGAAGAAGGGGGATTAGTTGCGCCCTGCTATGTAAATACTTGCCCTAGAGGGGGCTGTAGGTGCTGTTGCGGGTTTGGAGGAGGAAACGGAGATGGAAGCGCATATGCTGGAGGAGCTGGTGCACCAGGCTGCGGATAAAGGTAATGGTTAGGTTGGGCAACATTGAGGTAAGCAGGAGGTTGGGAAAAAGGAGGAGGCATGCCGTATCCTGGATACATGCTACCGGGAGGGGGAAGAGTGCTAGAGGTGCTAGCCCCTCCGTGAGGGAGACCATAGCCCATAGGAGGTTGAGCATACGGTTGAGAAAGGGCTCCAACGATACCGTCGGCGGAATGAGATGCCCCCGGGGCGTTAGTGCCACCGGACCTGGGGAGGTCAGGGAGGACGGTATAAACATAACCAGACTGAGCATAGATCAAGTCATATTTCAAGGCTATTTGGAGGGCGGCTTCTTCGGTTTGAGGGAAATGGGAGGCGACATCTTTGCCAATGGGAGCTAAGAGAGAGCAAAGGAACCAGTCCATATAGATCTGATCTTCGAATGGGGGAGCTCGACATAAGCTTTGTCTTCGTCGCCATTCCTGGACATGAGCGGAAAGGTGGGTCGAAGAGGTTTGCTTAAAATAGGTCAAAAGCTCCGTACCAGTATCGTATCGGAGAGGGAGCTAGAAATAAGCTAAAAAGGCTTGGGCAATGGTCGCAAACGTGGTATGGGAAGAGGTGTCCTGGTCAACATACCATTTAGAAGCTTCGCGGGTAAGCGTGCGTTGGAACAACCGAAGACGGATGGAATCATCGGTAATGGAGTATGAGGAACACCACATGTGGAAATATCGGACATGGTTGGTTGGATCTTCTCCAGCAAGGCCTTCAAACTTAGGGATGTCGGAGGGGAGCTTGGTTGGCATAGCAGGCCAACCAACATCGTGGTGGATAGGGTCATTGATCAACTGATTGAAATCGGGGAGGCTGAGGCCTGCGATGTACAGCAGCAAGGGTGTGGCCGAGGTAGTTCCTGTGGCGGTTCTGCTAGTAGTAGTTCCGGCATTAGGGCCAGGAGCACTGCTAGCGTTAGGCCCTGGACCAGACATAGTGAAGGTGACAGGGGGAGAACAAGAATGAAAAGGAGAACCCAAAGAATTAGAAGAGGAGTCGGAGTGCGGACTCAGAGGAGGACTGGCTCGACGACAGCGGGACGGAGTAGGTCGATCGACCAGAAACTGAGGGTGAAGGCCAAGAAGTCTCCAGGAAGTGCGCCTTGGGGGCACAATGATGACAACAAAAACACGTCACAAGGGGAAGAAGAACGTGTTAGCCATCAGTATTTTTTACATGTTAGTGATGACTATATCTTCAGCTGAGTTTTCTAGAAACTGATTTCCTTATGTCAATATGTCATCCAGAAAACCCTCCCAAAACTTTTTTCGCCTTTCTACCTATTCAGTCCACCCCTGGCAACATCAAAAACCTCATATCACAATCCTATCTAGCTTCAGATCAAAAACCTCATATCACAATCCTATCTAGCTTCAGCCTTATTGGTCTGCCCATCAGCTTTAAAAGGCAAATCCACATCTGTTTCAAAAGTCTCCCCTATGTTAGGAAGTGGCATTTTAGAACATTTCACCTTTGGCAATCATCAAAAATCCAAAAAGCCTCCATCTGCAGCAGACCTACCATGACTGATCCCTTAATTTGCAAATGAAATTGACAAACAGCCTTAAGTCGCGCCACTCATATTCCTTAGGTCTCAGCACTGCATAAAGCCCAATCTCAAGCTGACTAGTAGGTTTTCCACAGTGTTCTATGGTTTCTACAAAGGCAGGAAATATAACTTCATCTCGGGAGGAAATGCTTGATCTACAGTTAGAGGAGCAGCTACTTCTAAATGTATTATGAGCCTGAGATGAAGCTGCAAAACAAAAGTCACTCATCAGGACCTTACTGCTCTTTCCAGCATGAAAATCACAAGAAAAGGGCTCTGCACCAGTTCTCAAAGAAAATGGTAAATTGTAAAGGCCTTAACCTCCTCTTCTTTTACAAGCGTAGGGTTGTTTTTTCTCCATCAAAGGAGCAGCCATTGTTGACTCGGCGTTGCAAAAGTCCAAAGTTTGCTTAATAAAACAATGAAACAATATCTTCAGGTTTCATGAATGTAATGGATGATCATAACAGGAATGGAGCTTGAAATATGCTGGCTCAAAAGAAAGGAGAGTCTGATTTGATAAAAGAGACCATCTGAAACTTTCAAGTCAGGTAAATTGTTGAAACTTTAGAATGCATGTCATCAGTAAACATTCCAAAGCATAAGTACCCTGTCTATCCACAAGATCAAATAGAACAGATGATAACCAATGCCATTACACAGGCAGGAGAAAGTTTTTGGTTTTTCAAGAAAGCACTGACCTTCATATTCACAAAGGTTATTTGTCAAGTAATCAATCATGAGATGAACAAGCCAAATATCTAAATCACTCTTAGGACAATGCAGGGAGACAGTATTACTCTGGCTAAGGTTTTTGCTGACACACAATGATGCTTGCAAGTGAAGATGCTAAGACTGATGTTTTCCAAGTGGTTTACTTACCATCACCTTCAGAGAAAGGCTGTCTCGAAAAGAATTGTTAAAAAACCTTCAAATACCTTACCTAATGAAAAGCCTCCTCCATGCATGAGTATATGGCCAAAGCTACTACAGGTTGCTGAAACTGATTGATACAAGAAAGCAGTGGAAGGATGCCAAAAAGGAAGAAAGGTCATTACACAGATGAATGATAGTGCTGATAATGTAAAGGTATTGGTACTCCTATTTCAAAGAACTATCTGTCAGACTTTACCTACAGTAGGGAAGAGACAATATTGAATATATGTGTGCCACTGATACCAAAAAGAAGACTTTCTCCTTGAGGAAAAGGTCAAGCAACAAAACAATATCATACACCAAAAGTCCAAAAAAGCGCCTTTCAAGAAATGGTGTTTACAGCTTTCAAATGTTTTTTTGGTACATTATGAATAGTCTTTCCTTGCTAAAAATCGCCAAGAGAGGAAAACAGTGAACATAGTTCAGTTATAAAATGGTTCTTTTGGCAAAAAGAGGTTAACACAATGATCAGAGCAAAATAATGACTATGCATCAAAGAGTCTTGTTTTCATATTGCACAAGCTTGTCTTTTCAGATGGAGGAGGCAAGTGGTATTAAATCTTATGAATAGGCAAAATAAGTTGGTTGTGATGAATCACCACTGTTTATATGTTTTAAAAACAAACACAGTTGTCATCATTCCAGAGGGCAGACTTAGCACAAAGATACAGTATTAAATAAACAGTGGCAGGGATGTGGCATAGTGAGTTGTAAAGCAGAGAATCATGTTATAAAAAGAAACAGCTAGTAGAAGGCACTTACAGTCCAGAAGGAAACCTGTAAATCACCTAAGGACCGAGATTGTTAAACTAATTGCAAGGGCACCGGTGATCTCCTGTTAAGTGATAAAGCAGCTTTCAAATGCCTTTGACAGTTTTTGAATGACCTTTTCTTTTGTTAACATTGTTATCAGTGTCAAACGGGGGACAGAAATGAGAGTTTTGAAATGTCTCTTATGAGATTATGAGAACAAAGTATGTAACTTCATGAATAGCAAAGAATTTTTGATGAACTATCACCGTTTAAAAAAAGCCTTGATGCAAACACAAGCTTTGTATCATTTAAGAAGGGCAAGAGATATCATCAAGTCCAAATAGACCGGCAAAGCTAAATATTTGCAAAGTGATAAAGAAATCAAGAGCAAATATACTTACTCTCAAAGCAAAGAAAATGCCACCGTTTGAACGAAAACTTCACTGGCATTCAAAGATACTACAATTTTATTTTGAGGTCAAATAAACAATGAAAGTAGCCGTTGAAGGAGTGTCAAAGAAAACAGAAATAGGGTACTAAGGTCATTTTCAGTTCTAAATTCAAAGCTAAATTTCCGCAGCCCCAAGTATCACAACGTTTTTCAAGCAAATTGAAGTTTTCTGCACCGGTTAAGGCCGCGCGACGTGCCTGGATTTGGGCGCGACGTGCCTGGGCAGCAATTTACAAGGGCTTCCTTCGTCGGCGCGACGTGCCTGTAGGTGGGCGCGACGTGCCTGTAGGAGGCCGCCCGACCACACGACAGGCCGACCCGACAAGTTTCTTTTGCGTGACGGGTTTTTCTCCAAAGGTTGCCACGCCAGTGTTGGAGGGTTCCGGTGCATTTCAAGCTCCCTCCAAGGTATTTCTTCTCAAAAATTCAAAAGGTACTTCGCCCCTTGCCTCGAAAATCTCAAAAAACCCAATTTAAACTCTGTGTGCCGTGGTTTGAAGCTGTGCATTAGTGAAAGGGTTCTGACCATTTTGGAAAAAAGAAACTGTCCTCACAAGTCCTCCACACATTGCCACATTGTCAAAACAGCTAAGTGCACTCAGTGAGGGGGTCTCGACATTCTTATTGTTTGAAAAAGAAAACTCATATAATCTCTGTCAAAAAGCTTGACATCTTCTATAAAACTCTGTCATTATCACCCCAAACCAATGTATTGACATTCTTAGCATATATGTGGTGTTTTGCTTGATATGCAAACAGTGCAAAGAAGGCACACTTGCACAGGACAGAATTGCTGAAAGTTTGAAAGCCTCTTTTGAGCTAGGTGTTGGTTGATATCAAAGTTGTCAAAAACAAAAGTGTTGGTGTATCTCTCAAACTCACAAGCAAAGGGTGTATTGTCTAAACCACTGTCTGCGTTGATTTTCACCTAAACTAAGTCTGCTTTTTCATTGCACTACATTGTATCATTCCGAAGATTGTTGAACAGAGTTTTTCCAAAGGTGCAGAGCCATTTTCTAAAGAGCAGAGTTGTTAGTGTTTGAAGTTAAGATTAAGACAGAGGTACAGGTATCATATTGATCTCTTAAACTCACAAGCAAAGAGTGTGTTTCTTAAAACACTGTGCATTGATTTTACATCTGACTTGGGTCTGCCTTTACAAAAACCATATTGTATCATATTGAAGATTTGTTAACAGGGATTTTCTGAAGGTGAATAGGGCCATTTTCTAGAAGGCAGCGTTGTTGAGGATCAAGTTTAACGTTGAAGCCATAGGTACAAAGCTGGTGATTGATTTCTCAAAATTCACAAGTGAAAGGTGTTTTCCTAAACACAGTGAGCTGATATTTCACCTAAACAAAAAGTCTCCTGTCTTTTCCACTGTATGTTATCTTTTATAGAAATTTGTTGACTGAGGTATTTTTAAGGTGAATGACCTGAAGAGCAGGGTTTTAATATTGAAGATTGGTCTTATAGATGCAAAATGCAAGGGTTGGTTGACCTTTGACAAACTCAGCAGGAGTAGTTTTTCAAAACTGTGCACAAGAAATTGACACAGGAGTTTGCCTCATCTTTACACAGGGTACCATATTAAAAAGTTTGCCTTGCTGAAGTACATCCAGAGTTGAAGGACTGTTTTTGAGAAGTACAGAGGTGGTTTATTCAAGGAAACATTGTTACATTTTATTCAAAACCACAGTGTCCATATCTGTCCAAACAGTCTAGTGGCCAGTTTCAATCCAGCAGAACATTTTTCATACAGTGAAGGCAGTTTGCCTCTTCCAAAGTTTTGTCAAAGTCAGAATGCCTCCAAAGCGAGATCACAAGAGCGGTCCACATAAGAGATATGAGCCTATCTCCATAGAAGAAATCAATGCTCACCCATCAGTGCTCTTCAATTTCCATGAAGTAGGCTGTCTTGATTTCTGTCAGAGGATAGAAGAAGTCAAGAGTTTCTCGCCACTTACACATTTGTGCGCTTTGAGATTCAAGGACAAACACTTCCAGTTAGCAGGTCTTGACTTCAAAATCTCCCCAAGGTATGTATCCAAGGTTACCAAGATCCCGTATCATGGTGAAAAGTGGTTTAAACAAGCGCATCTTGATCTGGAAGATTATAAACCTTTCATCAAGCCTGAACATAGGGAAACCATCACTGCTATTTTTCCTTTCTCCTATCTTCTTGACAGTTATGCTCCGCTGATGAAAGCCATAATGAGATATTTCACTTGTGAAGGGAGGTTTAGCCAAATATTTGCCTATCATGTTCGCTTGTTGATGCATTTTACCAGGAGCAGGCAATTAAATCTTCCATACTTTTTGTCCAAAAGCATAGAGAAAATGGCAGCTACTGTCCAAAGGAAAGCTCCACCCCAGCAAATCCCTTCTCTCTTTCACCATTCCTTGATCAAAATCATTTTCTTACACCAGCTGGAGAAGAAAGGAGTTTCATGGGATTCATTCATTAGCCATGCAGATTTCGCCACTGTCCCTCCTATTCATGTGTCTCCTACTCAGCCTGTCCATCGCCCAGTGCCTTTGTCTAGTAGGCCTACCCCTAAAAAACTCAAGATGATCACTGGGCAGCCAAGTAAACAAGGAGAAGGAGAGGGCAGTGAGCCACAGGGAGAAAAGGAGGATGATGAGCAGCAGCAGCCAGATTTTGAGGAACAGCAGCAGTTGGATATCATTGGACAGCAGCTAGAGGTTGATGAACAAGAAGAACATATTTCTGAGGGACAAGAAATAGCTTGAATAGTGAGCAAATACAGTCAAATTCAGAAGAGAAACAACAAATACATTTAAATGGAAGAGCATCAAGTTTTGCAACAATTGAAGGCTTTGTTTTTGTTACAAGCTGACAGATGTTGAGGAAAGATTAATTGTGTTTAAGCTACCTCCTCAACGAAGGATCAAAACTATTCCTAAAAATAGGAAATTGTCTAAAAAGACAACTTCTAGCTTGCCAAGGAGAAAAAGCGATTGGCATTCACAGCAAAAGTAAAATCGAGAAAGTGCAAGGCATGGAGAATTAGCTTATTATCCCTTATCCAAAGTTGATGTAGTGACAATGAGGCCTACATCCTTGAAAACTCTCATTCACAAAGAGCAAATTGAGGTGTTACAAGAAGATCTTCAAAGGGCGAGGAATTTCAACCACTTCTTGGAGGTTGAAAACAAACAAATGAAATTTCATGTAGCTAGCATGGAGGTGAATTAGCTATTATCCCTATCCAAAGTGATGATAGTGACAATGAGGCCCGCATCCTTGAAAACCTCCTCATTCACAAAGAAGAGCAAATTGAAGTGGTACAAGAAGATCTTCAAAGGGCGAGGAATTTCAACCACTTCTTGGAGGTTGAAAACAAACAAATGAAGTATCATGCAGCCATTCATGAGGCAAGGGCGATCAAGTACAAAAAGGATGCAGAAAAGGCGCAAGTAAGAATTGAAGAGCTCATTGGCGAGTTTGATGATGAAGAGGAAGAGGACCAGCCTAGGCGAAAGAGGCCTAGGACCATCGGGCTTAGAAGAGCCTTGGAGAAACAAAGAGCAGAAGAACAAGCTCAATTCGAAGCCTTTCCTCTCACTGCCCTCTTTGAGCAGGAAATTGAGGAAAACAAGGAAGCATGGCTTGAGAGGGCTAACCAGCATTTGGAAACAAAGCTTGAGAAGGCAAATAGGGATCTTGAGCTACAGAGAAAAAGGACTCTTCACTTTCAGAAGCTAAATCAGTTTGCCAGGCGAAAATTGAAGGTAGCACAAGAAAAATTGAAGAAGTTGAAGGAGAGGTGCCTAGCACGGAAAGAAGCAAAAAGCACCTCAGCCCTCGATATTTTGGCTTCAGCTTCGGAGCATGTCTCTATGGACCTTTGAGGGTCATGCATGCAAATTTTGGGCCTGTTTCGGAAACTTTTTGTTTTTTGGCATTTTTTGGGTTTTTGGTCAAAAACTCATAAATGCGCCATTTCAGTTTGATGAGTCGTCAAGGGAGGAGGGTGATACCAATAGATGCCATAATTTCATGAGCAGCTCTCCAGCGATTTTCAGGGCATTTGAAGATCATTCGCCCCCTCAAATTGGCGAAAAACAGCCTCATTTCGCACATTCTGCCCGCCATATCAGCAGCCTGCTATTTTCTGGGTTTTTGCGCACAGGTACAGTTTTGAGGGACTTTCAGAGATCAGATTGAGGTGACTCCACTTGCGCCGGAAAGCAGACACAGAGAGCTTTCCAACGAGCCATCATGAGCCTCATTTCGACATCGGGAAGGCTACCATTTGCATCCAGCAAGTCAGGGGACCTTTTTCAGGCATAAATATGAAGTATTTTTGTAATTTTTGAACTCCAAAAATCTGCTTTTCCCAAATGTGCGTTAAGCTATTTTTATCATTGGGAAATGATGTAAAGTCAATATAATTTCCGTTTTTATCAGTTTTTTAGATATTTTATGGGATATTTTGTGCCTTGGGCTTTGCAAAGCCTCAAGGACAAGTTTAGATATTTTGACTTGGCCAATGGGATAGCTAGTTGCTCCATGAGGTTTTCCTTCCTCAAGCCTATTTATTCCATGGTTCTCATTGTAAATCGGAGGCTGAACTTGAGAGAAGAATTAATGCATTGGTCATATGAGCTTTGAAGAATACACTTGAGTTATGATTTTTGGACTGCCTCTTGGATGCTTTTGAGGAATGTTGAAGGCTTGTTGATGGATTCCTTGACATGGTAGAATGGTATAGTGCTTCTTAATTTGTTTTGTCTTCTAGTTTTCACTCATAATTCATTTTTCTTGCTACTATAGATCAGTAAAGATTGATTTTGAGACATGCCCATGGAGGCACCTCAAAATCCCTGAATCTTCATAGCTTGATGTTTTCTTCTCCCTTAGTTATGCTAAAGAATTCTTAGCTTCTCTTTAGTAACCTAAGGTATTGTTGCTATGTTTTATTCATCGGTTCCATGTATGTTGAGTAGGATGTATGGTTTGCCCTACCTACCTATCAGCTGCCCATAGTTCTGTCCATAAAACTTTCTCTTTGACTGATTTGTTGATCATTTTGTTGAACCAAGGAGGCCTAGTCCCGATCTAGCCCTTTGCCTAAAACTATGAAAACTTATTTGTCCAGGTGCCCAATGACTTAGAGACTATGTTTAGGCGTTCCGGCATAGTTTATGAGTTGTTAGTTTGTCTCATGTGTTTTCCCCAAAGTCTGATAGCCTTTTCCCGAAGTTAGAGGGTCTTATACCTCTATGTATGGCTAGAATGTTTGATTTCTATGTATTGATTAGCTTATAGTTATTCCTAGCATGATTAATGGCTTGCTATTACATGTTTATGTCTGCTATTAACTAGTTTGCACTTGAAATCCCTTGTTTTTCACCAACTTATTGTCCATTTAATCCATTTTGCCCAGAGATCCCTTCTACTGTGAATCAAATCGGCCCTACAGCAGCTTTACATCATCACTTCATAGCTTCCTCGACCTGTTTGACCCCATAGCCCAATTTATCTACATCTTGTTATCCAGTTTATGTATTTGATCAGTTTCATCCCTCACAAACTTAAAAACTAAAAAAACCAAAAACACACTTCATAACTAGCCTAATATCAGAACACCGCAAGTAAAAACACCGACATCTTTTGCACTTATAGAGAGAGCCCTCTCTGAGTCCAGGAAGGCTAGGTCCTTGGGCTCCAAAGCTTGGTTTGATGTTACATCGTCATTTGGCTAACCAATCGGCCAAATCACGGGACACTAACATAATGGCGATCACGGTGGGACTTTGAGTTAGTGACAATCTAAGGACACCTTAGAACTCTAGAAGTCCCTTATTTTTAAGAATACTGTTTGATTGACTTATCCCACCGCTCTCTAACATAATGGAGATCACGGTGGGACTTATTGAGTTCATGATAGTCTAGCAAACTTTTATAGAATCCTTAGTCCTTCAAATTTTAAACTTGAACCATCAGCCTTTAGAATCATTTAGTGTAAACTCTCTGCTTCACCATCTTAGCAAAGTGATGAATCAGGTTTATAACACTCTTACATCCTAGGCTGCACATAAAACTCAGAAAAAACCCCAAAATACTCCCTTAGATTGGGTTTTGTTAGTATTGGTGGTGGACCATACAAATATACCTCAAAACAACTAAAAATCCACCTGGCGACTCCACTAGCTTCCAGTAGGCCTTACTATTTCACCAAACTCTAGGCTACTTTCCGATAGACCTTTCCCATCACTCACTAACATAGCAGGAGATGGTAAGACATTGAGTACATAATAGTCCAGCAAACTCTTATAGACTCTTTGGTCCTTTAGGTACCATAAACAAGCAAGCAGTCCATAGACTCATTTTTTAGAGTAAACTCTTTTTGTTCTCATCACCCTAACAAAGTGTTGAAACAAGTCTAGAATACTTTAACAAACCATAGGCTGCACATAAACTCGGAAAATCCAAAAAAACATTCTCAGATTAGTCTTGGTGGTGGACCATAGCTATCTTCACAAAAACAATCCATTTCCACCTGGCGACTCCACTAATCCATCCCTTCTATTTTTGACCATCCTTCGCCTTAGTATAACTTTAGAAAAATCACTCATCCAAAACATTCACCAATATCACTCTCTCCAAGCTCTGGATCTAAAATCTGGCTTCACGAAGAATCAATACCAGATCCCACCCAGACCCAAATCCCCCTATCATAGTAGATGACCCAGAAAAGATTCTGTGGCAAGCTTCCGAAACTGATCATCTAGCTACCGATAGATCCATCCGTAGAACAAGATCTGTACCTAAAACTCGCAATATCCTTCTAGATCCACCTTCGGAACTAGAGTCATCACAAGCTCTTCCCCGAAGCAAATCATATAGTAAGATAAACTTCGGCGATCTTGAACCCCTGAACCCACCACAGAGTCCTATTAGAGAAGCTTCACCCACCACTCCTCCTGATTTCCAGCTTCTTTATCAATTTGGCTCCTATCATCCCAGATCTGCTCAAAACCAGATCACTAGTCCAAGTTCATCCGCTACACCTGGTCAGACCACCACTGTTCAAACCACTTCATTTCAGCCTGCTAGTCCTCATCTTGTACATCATCCATTAGCTCCAGTCATGGCAGCCTGGTACGCACCTTTGGTGTTGCCACCACCTTTAGCTCCTCTCCCAAACAAATATCAAGACAAGATCCCACACTTTACTGGAGAAGACACCACCACACCTCAAAAGCATATAAGTAGAATGACTGATGCTTATGAATACCTAGAGGTACAAGACGAGACTGTCAGAATGAGAATATTTGCCCAAAGTCTTGGTGGTGAACCCAAAGCATGGTTCAAAAGCTTAGCTCCAAACAGTATCCATGATATCCCAGAACTACATCAAGTCTTCAGAAATAGGTGGGAAATCCGAAGAAACCCCATTCAAATCCTGTCGGAATATAACAACCTAAAACGGGAAAATGGGGAAAGTGTCCAAGCTTACTGTACTAGGTTCAACAGTGTATATAACTCCCTCCCACCTCATTTCAAACCTCCACTTGGTTTAGCTTTGGCAAAATTTCCTGAGGGTTTTGATCCAGACATGACATATCATCTAAGAGACAAGGATCCCCCTACCTTGGAGGAAATGCAACAAATAGCTATAAAAGCAGATGCCAACTTAGCTGAGAAAAGGGCTAGAACTAGATCAGAAAGAAAGATCACATATAGAGATGAGGTTTCTACTTCATCACCTTCCCTAGATCCCAGAATAGATGACTTAGTCAAATCCATGGCTAAAATGTGGGAAAAGATCAATGAAAAAGCTCATGTTAGGGACAACCAGCCAAACCCTCCAATCAGAAACCGAAACCAAAACTTTAGGAGGGAACAGCCCCAAAACAGACCAAGAGATAATGACCAACAGATCAGGCCACCATTCAATGAAAACTATGTGGGAGAAGATGATAGGGAGACAGAACCTCTGGATGAGGGTCATCTAAATCTCGTAGGATCTGATAATGAAAGCGAGGTATACCTCACTGCAGAAGAACAAGAGCTATGTTCTCCTAATCAGGATGAGACCAACTATGACGATCTCGACGATCCTGCCTTAGACTTTCAAAATGCCATAATAGAAGCTCACCGGCAGTATAATCTTAGAAGTAGGAAAAACCAAAACCATTCCAAAAAGAATGGCCCTGACCATATCAAAATCTCTGATAAAATCCTAAATGAGACCACGAATAATAGCAAAATTAAGGCCCAAAGGGTTGACCAAAACAAAGGTAAGGCCATTCAGACAAGTATTAGCTCAGATATTCCTAGTACCTCTACAGAAACCCCAAAGTTGGCTGTATCAAAAGAAGTCTCGAGCCAAAGTCAGAAAATTAAGAACATAGAAAAGGTTATGTATGAGAAAGCTGAAACAAATCTACCCAAGCTACCCACTCCCTTTAGTTTCGAAGGGGAAATTTCCAAAATAAAAATTACCATACCCCTTACAGAGCTAGTAACTATAGATAGGTATAGATCTCAAATTTTCAAAGTATTTGACCTAGAGGACAAGGCTGATACCTTGAATCTAACTGACGACAAACCTGAGCTTTTATTTGGCCCTAAAGTAGAAGGTGAATATCAAGAAGGATCTATTTCTCCTTTCTACATAAGCTTGAACATCCGGGACAAAATATTACATAATGCCATGTTAGATTCCGGTGCCTCCCATAACCTCATGCTTAAAGCGGTCATGGAAAACTTAGGTCTGGAGGTGACCCAACCTTACAAAAACCTGTATTCTTTCGACTCAAGCCAGGTCAAATGTGTAGGTCTGATAAAGAATCTAGACTTTGCCCTAACACAACTACCAGCCAAAAACTTAGTCATGGATGTGGTAATGGCTGACATCACACCCAAGTATGGAATGCTACTATCAAGAGCCTGGTCTGCCAAAATACAAGGTAGCCTTCAAATGGATATGTCATTTGCTACTATTCCGGTTTTCAACCAAACTAGGAGACTATACCGAGAGGCTCGCATGAAATACATGGTTAGCAACAGAGATAAGCCAAACAATACCCCCATCTATTCCATTCATTCCAATTTAGATTCTTTTATCTTATACAATGAAGGTGATATACACAAGCAGATAAAAGAAAATGAAGACATGTCCAAACCATTACTGAGTGAAGAAATTGGTGACCAAAGTCCCAAGAAACCTGAGAAACAACTTAGTATCATGTATGAAAAGGAAACTCTTTGGAGTATAAGATTTGATGGTTCTTGTGGCAAGACAGGTTCAGGAGCAGGCATCTGGATACACAACACTAAGGAAGGTCATTCTTTCAGATTAGAATTCCAATGTACAAATAACATTGCGGAATATGAAGCCCTTCTCATTGGTCTACACATGCTTAGAGACTTAGGCGCAAATAGAATAACAGCTCAAGGGGACTCAGAGCTTGTAATCAAGCAAATCAAAGGTGAATATTCAGCCAAGAACCCAAGACTGAGAGAATATAGGAATGCAGCTTTGGATATCCTTAAAACTTTTGAAAAATATGAACTCACCTATATCCCTAGGATTCAAAACAGTCTGGCAAATGAGCTCGCCTTTGCTGCAAGCACTAGCCAAATACCATGTATGAGTGAGCAATATGACATCCAAGTGAAACATCGCCCTACTATACCAGATAATCTTGACCATTGGCAAGTATTCCAAGATGATGATCAAATTGATGATTTCCTCCAATCTAGAAATGAGTTTGAGATAACCAAAACAGACTCAGGAGATGAAGAGAGGAAACCCAACCTAAGTCAAGACCAAGAGCTAAACCCACCTTTATGGACCAATCTAAACCTGGTAGACCATCCATGTGACAGAGAGATAGAAGAAGACATTGACCAAAGAGAACTTGAAGTCTTACACTGCGAAAATGACACCATACCTAGAGGGCTCGCACCTTTAGAAGAATTGTTTGACTTTAATGATGTGGCCAAAAAACCTAAAATGGAATCTACAGAGGATGACATAGAGGAATACAACATAGGAAATCCAGAAGAGCCTAAAAACATTAAACTATCCAAAACCCTCCCACCTGACATAAAACAAAGGTACATAAATCTATTCAAAGAATTTAAAGATGTGTTTGCATGGGGGTACCAAGATTTAAAATCATATGACACCAGCGTCATCCAACATAAAATTCCCCTCAAAGAAAATCAAAAACCTTTTAAACAAAAGTTAAGAAGGATAAACCCAGTGTTATTACCATTGGTTGAAAAGGAAATTAAAAAGATGTATGATGCCG
The DNA here is from genome assembly GCA_034641835.2 of Pinus albicaulis. NCBI lineage: Eukaryota > Viridiplantae > Streptophyta > Pinopsida > Pinales > Pinaceae > Pinus > Pinus albicaulis. Next base: position 1,398,912,924 of record CM076578.1, read on the forward strand.
GTATAATAGTATCTCTCCGATACTCTGAGTGGGTCTCAAATTTAGTATCGGTTAGAAAAAAGACCGGTGAAATCAGACTTTGCATAGATTTCCGAAACTTGAACAGGGCATGTCTAAAAGATAACTACCCTCTGCCCAAAATGGACCACATACTTCAGAAGGTCGTAGGCGCTAAAAGAATCTCATTACTTGATGGTTTTTCTGGTTATAACCAAGTATTGGTTTATCCTACCGATCAGCATAAAACAGCTTTCACCACCCCCTGGGGCACTTTTATGTACGTTAAAATGCCTTTCGGACTAATGAATTCTGGCGCCACATTTCAAAGAGCCATGGACATAGCTTTCTCAGAAGACATAGGTGTTTTCATAGTCATATATCTCGACGATATAACAGTATGTTCTAAATCAGATGAAGAACACCTAGCACACTTAAGAAAGGTCTTCAACAAATACAGGAAGTATGGTTTGTCCCTAAACCCCAAGAAAACACTTTTCAGTCTAGAAGAAGGAAAACTCCTAGGTCACATTATTTCGGAAGAAGGAATTAAAATAGACCCCCAGAGAATCGAAGGTATTTTACAGATAAGTCACCCCAGAAACATAAAGGAGTTACAGTCCTTTATCGGCAAGATAAATTTCTTAAGAAGATTCATTCCAAATCTTGTTGAGCTCCTAAAAGAGATCACAAATATGTTAAGAAAGGAGGTCGGGGTTAAATGGACTTTAGAAGCCAAAAAATCTTTTGAACTAATTAAAAGGGCCTTAACTGAAACACCTGTATTAATAAGCCCTGACTTTACCAAATATTTTTACATTTTTTCATTTGCCTCAGAACATACAATAGCTGCGGTGTTGTTGCAAAAGAATGCAGCTGGGCAAGAGCAACCCATTGCCTTTTTTAGCAAGTCCCTAAGAGATGCTCCCTTGAAATATAACATCATGGAGAAACAGGCATTCGCATTGGTAAAGGCACTCAAAGATTTCCGAGTCTACATCTTACATTCTCATGTCATAGCTTTCGTCCCTAATACTGTTGTCAAGGACATTCTCAACCAAGATCCCGATGGTAAAAGGGGAAAGTGGATTGCTATTATCCTAGAGTATGACTTAGAAATCAGGCCTACTAAACTAGTTTAAGGACAAGGACTCGCGAGATTAATGGCTGAAACCAACCTCCAAGCTTTAGATATAAATTTTGTCGATGCCTTAGAAGAAAAAGAAGAGTGTGCACTTCCCCCTATCAATCAAACATTTTTGGATTCACCTTGGTATGCAGACATTCTCTATGTATTAACTTTTATGAATGCTCCTCCGTCTTTATCAAAGACAAAAGCAAGATTCCTCAAACAAAAATCTTTAAAGTTTTGCATTATAGATGGTTCTCTGTATTGGAAGAATCCTACTGGTATGCTACTTAAATGTTTGCTTGAGTTTGATGCAGAGAGAATCATGCGGGAAATGCATGAAGGGGAATGTGGAGGTCATCTCTACTGGAAAACTACTGCAAACAAAATCCTTAGAGCCGGTTATTATTGGCCCACCTTGTTCCCTGATACTCACAAACTGGTCATGACCTGCCATAAATGTCAAATTTTTGATGGCAAGAAAAAACTCCTACCTTTGCCCTTACATCCCATCATAGTTGAAGGACCCTTCCAACAATGGGGTCTAGACTTCATTGGGGAAATTCACCCCTCTTCCTCCGCTCAACATAAATGGATCCTCACAGCCACTGATTACTTTACCAAATGGATAGAAGCCATACCATCCCGGAACGCCACCGATTCAGTCATCATCACGTTCCTAGAAACCAATATCCTATCCAGATTTGGCTGTCCCAGGAAAATCATTACAGATAACACCGCTACCTTCTCTTCCAAGAAAATGATAGACTTCTGTCACAAGTATCATATTTCATTAGGGCATTCCACAGCCTATTACCCTCAAGGTAATGGCTTAGCCGAGTCTTCTAACAAAAGCCTTGTCAACATTATCAAAAAACTTCTGGAACAAAATCAAAAAGCATGGCATGGGAAACTAGTGCACGCCTTATGGGCTGATAGATTAACTACCAAGAAGTCCATAGGTATGTCCCCTTACCAGCTAGTCTATGGTGTTGACGCCATTTTCCCGACCTCTCTAGGAGTTTCAGTAATGAAACTACTACAAGAAGTCCAAATAGAAGAAAATGACGTACAAAGAAGAGTAAATCAGACTATCCATTTAGAACAAACCAGAGAAGAAGTTTACCAAAGGGCTCAGTTAGCACAAGACAAAATAAAACAGATTTTTGACAGAAGAACTAAGGAAAATGATTTTCAAATTGGAGATAAAGTTTTAAAATGGGATTCTAGAAGAGAAGATAAAGATAAACATGGCAAGTTTGAAAATTTATGGAAAGGGCCTTACATCATCAGCTCAGTTAGTGGAAACAATGCTTTCTTCTTACAAGAACCTGATGGGACTGAAATTTTTGGGGGTCCTGTGAATGGCAGGACATTAAAACACTATTTTTTTCAAGAACTCCATTTTTAAGTTTGAAACACTTTCGGTCATTGTACATACCATTGTTTGAAATATTGAAAAAATAGAAAAGTCAAAAACAGTAAAAGATAGGAAAGTCAAAAATAGTAAAAAGAAGAAAAGAGGGCAAGTGAAGATAGAACAAAGTCCCATGTTCCAAAAAAATAGTCTTTCGGAAAGCGAGCAAGTCTAAATACCGCTACTAGTGCTTCAATGTCTTGTTCAGCTATCTAGCCTAATCATAGCTGAGCATGTTTAAATTTATTTACTGATAAGTTAGTGAGCGCCAAGATAGTCAACATTGTGTAAGATTGACTTATCACAGAGCTTAGATTAGGGAGAGATTCTGGTTCCACATGCCTAAAACAGAACCAAAGAGAGAAGCGAGGGATGAAAAACACATTGTACATCTTAGCCCCGCTTGTCTAGTTTCCTTTTGTTGCAAAATAACATTTGTGTGCAGCTTGTCTTTATGCCGCAAATGCATGACAAATCAAACTGCCTAATCCTGATTTGATCATTTTTAAATTTCATGTTGTAGATTAGAGAATGAAATCCTGTCAAACTGCTTAATCTTGACAGTCAATCTAGTTTTAGGTAGAGAAATGAAGGAGTCCATCAGCTTAATCTGAACTCCCGGCAGATATAAGAGTAGAAATAGATAGGTTCATTTTGCAAAAAGAAAAATATACATTGTCAAAAGGCTGCTAGTTCAAATGCGCCAAAAAGAAGAAAAATGTTAGGAAAGATAGTGGGGTAGGTAGAAGTATCATTGATGTTAACCATGCTGTCACTTTTTAGAAATAACATCAAAGAAGGGTAAATTTTGCGCCAATGGATAAGGCACTGGTCTTCATAAGCCAAAGATCTGAATTCTGGACACCTCCTGACGAGGAGCTGCCCTCCCCAAATGGAGCCACTGTTAGCCATCAATATTTTTTACATGTTAGTGATGACTATATCTTCAGCTGAGTTTTCTAGAAACTGATTTCCTTATGTCAATATGTCATCCAGAAAACCCTCCCAAAACTTTTTTCGCCTTTCTCCCTATTCAGTCCACCCCTGGCAACATCAAAAACCTCATATCACAATCCTATCTAGCTTCAGCCTTATTGACCTGCCCACCAACCTTAAAAGGCAAATCCACATCTGTTTAAATAGTCTCCCCTATGTTAGGAAGTGGTGTTTTAGGACATTTCACCTTTGGCAATCATCAAAAAGCCAAAAAGCCTCCATCTGCAGCAGACCTACCATGACTGATCCCTTAATTTGCAAATGAAATTGACAAACAGCCTTAAGTCACGCCACTCATATTCCTTAGGTCTCAGCACTGCATAAAGCCCAATCTCAAGCTGACTAGTAGGTTTTTCACAGTGTTCTATGGTTTCTACAAAGGCAGGAAATATAACTTCATCTCAGGAGGAAATGCTTGATCTACAGTTAGAGGAACAGCTGCTTCTAAATGTATTGTGAGCCTGAGATGAAGCTACAAAAAAAAAGTCACTCATCAGGACCTTACAGCTCTTTCCAACATGAAAATCACAGTAAGAAAGGGTCTCCACTGTCTCAGCAAAATGGTAAATTGTCAAGGCCCAGAACCTCCTTCATTTACAAGCAGAGGGTTAGGGCGCCTCCTTCATCCATAAGCAGAGGGCGCAGGCCAGTGTTGACTCAGAAGGTTGCAAAAGTCCAGGTTTTCCTTTACTAAAACAATGAAACAATATCTTCAGGTTTCATGAATGTAATGGATGATCATAACAGGAATGGAGCTTGAAATATGCTGGCTCAAAAGAAAGGAGAGTCTGATTTGATAAAAGAGATCATCTGAAACTTTCAAGTCAGGTAAATTGTTGAAACTTTAGAATGCCTGTCATCAGTAAATATTCCAAAGCATAAGTACCCTGTCTATCCACAAGATCAAATAGGACAGATGATAACCAATGCCATTACACAGGCAGGAGAAATTTTTTGGTTTTTCAAGAAAGCACTGACCTTCATAGTCACAAAGGTTATTTTTCAAGTAATCAATCATGAGATGAACAAGCCAAATATCTAAATCACTCTTAGGACAATGCAGGGAGACAGTATTACTCTGGCTAAGGTTTTTGCTGACACACAATGATGCTTGCAAGTGAAGATGCTAAGACTGATGTTTTCCAAGTGGTTTACTTACCATCACCTTCAGAGAAGGGCTGTCTCGAACAAAATTGTTAAAAAACCTTCAAATACCTTACCTGATGAAAAGCCTCCTCCATATATGAGCAGATGGCCAAAGCTACTGCAGGTTGCTGAAACTGATTGATACAAGAAAGCAGTGGAAGGATACCAAAGACTGAATCAAGGTCATTACACAGATGAATGATAGTGTTGATAATGTAAACGTATTGGTACTCCTATTTTAAAGAACTATCTGTCAGGCTATACCTACAGTAGGAAAGAGACAATATTGAATATATGTGTGCCACTGATACCAAAAAGAAGACTGTCTCCTTGAGGAAAAGGTCAAGCAACAAAACAATATCATATACCAAAGGTCCAAAGAAGCGCCTTTCAAGAAATGGTGTTTACAGCTTTCAAATGTTTTGGTGCATTATGAATAGCCCTTCCTTGCTAAAAATTGCCAAGAGAGGAAAACAGTGAACATAGTTCGGTTATGAAATGGTTCTTTTGGCAAAAAGAGGTTAACACAATGATCAGAGCAAAATAATGACTATGTATCAAAGAGTCCTGTTTTCATATTGCACAAGCTTGTCTTTTCAGATGGAGGAGGCAAGTGGTATTCAATCTTATGAATAGGCAGAAGAAGTTGGTTGTGATGAGTCACCACTGTTTATATGTTTTAAAAACAAACACAGTTGTCATCATTCCAAAGGGCAGACTTAGCACAAAGATACAGTATTAAATAAACAGTGGCAGGGATGTGGCATAGTGAGTTGTAAAGCAGAGAATTATGTTATAAAAAGAAACAGCTAGTAGAAGGCACTTACAGTCCAGAAGGAAACCTGTAAATCACCTAAGAACCGAGATTGTTAAACTAATTGCAAGGGCACCGGCGATCTCCTGTTAAGTGATTAAACAGCTTTCAAATGCCTTTGACATATTTTGAATGACTTTTCTTTTGTTAACATTGTCACCTAAAGTGTCAAAACGGGGGACAGAGTCGAGGTTTTGAAATGTCTCTCTTATGAGAACAGGTATGTAACTTCATGAATAGGCAAAGCAAATTTGATGAACTATCACTGTTTAAAAAACAGCTTGATGCAAACACAGTTTTGTATCATTTAAGAAGGGCAGAGATATCATCAAGTCCAAATAGGACCGGAAAAGTTTAAATATTTGCAGTGATAAAGAAACTAAGAGCGCAAATAAAGACTTTAACTCTCAAAGCAAAGAAATGCCACTGTTTGAACGAAAAACTTCACTGTGTTCAAAGATAGCCATGGGGTCTTTATTTTTGTATTTTAAATAAACAATGAAAGTAGCCGTTGAAGGAGTGTCAAAAGAATGAAATAGGTGAGTACGAAGGTCATTGTCGAAATTCAAAGCCAACTTCCGCAGCTCCCAAGTATCACAACGTTTTTCAAGCAAATTGAAGTTTTCTGCACCGGTTAAGGCCGCGCGACGTGCCTGGATTTGGGCGCGACGTGCCTGGGCAGAAATTTACAAAGGCTTCCTTCGTCGGCGCGACGTGCCTGTAGGTGGGCGCGACGTGCCTGTAGGAGGCCGCCCGACCACACGACAGACCGACCCGACAAGTTTCTTTTGCGCGACGGGTTTTTCTCCAAAGGTTGCCGCGCCAGTGTTGAAGGGTTCTGGTGCATTTCAAGCTCCCTCCAAGGTATTTCTTCTCAAAAAATTCAAAAGGTACTTCACCCCTTGCCTCGAAAATCTCAAAAAACCCAATTTAAACTCTGTGTGCCGTGGTTTGAAGCTGTGCATTAGTGAAAGGGTTTTGACCATTTTGGAAAAAAGAAACTGTCCTCACAGTCCTCCACACATTGCCACATTGTCAAAACAGCTAAGTGCACTCAGTGAGGGGGTCTCGACATTCTTGTTTTTTGAAAAAGAAAACTCATATAATCTTTGGCAAAAAGCTTGACATCTTCTATAAAACTCTGTCATTATCACCCCAAACCAATGTATTGGCATTCTTAGCATATATGTGGTGTTTTGCTTGATATGCAAACAGTGCAAAGAAGGCACACTTGCACAGGACAGAATTGCTGAAAGTTTGAAAGCCTCTTTCGAGCTAGGTGTTGGTTGATATCAAATTTGTCAAAAAGAGAGGTGTTGGTGTATCTCTCAAACTCACAAGCAAAGGGTGTATTGTCTAAACCACTGTCTGCGTTGATTTTCACCTAAACTAAGTCTGCTTTTTCATTGCACTACATTGTATCATTCTGAAGATTGTTGAACAGAGTTTTTCCAAAGGTGCAGAGCCATTTTCTAAAGAGCAGAGTTGTTAGTGTTTGAAGTTAAGATTAAGACAGAGGTATAGGTATCATATTGTATCTCTCAAACTCACAAGCAGAGAGTATGTTTCCTAAAAACCACTGTGCATTGGTTATACATCTAACTTGGGTCTGCCTTTACCGAAACCATATTGTATCATGTTGAAGACTTGTTGACAGAGATTTTCAAAAGTAAACAGCATAGTGAAGGACAGAGGTTGTTGATGTTGGATTTTGACGTCAAAGGCAGAGGTAAAAAGGTGGTGATTGACTTCTCAAAATTCACAAGTGAAAGGTGTTTTCCTTAACACTGTGGGCTAATTTTTCACCTAACCAAAAGGTCTCCTTTCTTTCCACTGTATGGTCTCTACAGAAATCTGTTGACAGAGGTATTTTTCAAGGTGAATGACCTGAAGAGAAGGGTTATTATATTCGAGTTTTGTTTTGAAAACACAAATAACAGTGTAGGTTGGCCTCTAACAAAGTCACAAGAGGGGTGATTGTTCAAAACTGTGCACAGGGAATCTACAAAGCAGTTACCCCATCTTTTACACATGGTACCATTGTTAAAAAGGTTACATAGCTGAAGTGTATCCAGAGTTGAAGAACTGCTTTTAAGAAGTGTAGAGGTGGCTTATTCAAGGAAGCATTATTACATTTTATTCAAAACCACATTGTCTAAACTATCCAAACAGTGTAGTGGCCAGTTTCAATCCAGCAGAGCATTTTTCATATAGTGAAGGCAGTTTGCCTCTTCCAAAGCTTGTTTCAAAGTCAGAATGCCTCCAAAACGAGATCACAAAGGCGGACAACATAAGAGATATGAGCCTATCTCCATAGAAGAAATCAATGCTCACCCATCAGTGCTTTTCATTTTCCATGAAGTAGGCTGTCTTGATTTCTGTCAGAGGATAGAAGAAGTCAAGAGTTTCTCGCCACTTACACATTTGTGCGCTTTGAGATTCAAGGACAAACACTTCCAGTTAGTAGGTCTTGACTTCAAAATCCCCCCAAGGTATGTATCCAAGGCTACCAAGATCCCGTATCATGGTGAAAAGTGGTTTAAACAAGCGCATCTTGATCTGGAGGATTATAAACTTTTCATCAAGCCGGAACATAGAGAAACCATCACTGCTATTTTCCCTTTCTCCTATCTTCTTGACAGTTATGCTCCGCTGATGAAAGCCATAATGAGATATTTCACTTGTGAAGGGAGGTTTAGCCAAATTTTTGCCTATCATGTTCGCTTATTGATGCATTTTACTAGAAGCAGGCAATTAAACCTTCCATACTTTTTGTCCAAAAGCATAGAGAAAATGGTAGCTACTGTCCAAAAGAAAGCTCCACCTCAGCAAATCCCTTCTCTCTTTCACCATTCCTTGATCAAAATCATCTTCTTACACCAGCTGGAGAAGAAAGGGGTTTCATGGGATTTATTCATTAGCCATGCCGATTTCGCCACTGTCCCTCCTGTTCATGTGTCTCCTACTCAGCCTGTCCATCACCCAGTGCCTTTATCTAGTAGGCCTACCCCTAAAAAACTCAAGATGACCACTGGGCAGCCAAGTAAACAGGGAGAAGGAGAGGACAGTGAGCCACAGGGAGAAAAGGAGGATGATGAACAGCAGCAGCCAGATTTTGAGGGACAGTAGCAGTTGGAAATCAGTGGACAGCAGCTAGAGGTTGATGGACAGCAGCAGTTGGAGATTAGTGAGCAACAGCAGCAAATTCAGGAAGAGGAACAGCAGCAGACAGAAATTGAAGAGCAGCAAGTTGGGCAAACAATTGAAGCACCTCTTGAGCCACAAGCTGGACAGGATGTTGAGGAAAGACAGCAAGCTGAAGCTGCCTCCTTAACAGTGATCAAAACTATTCCTAAAAAGAGGAAATTGCCCAAAAAGACAGCTTCTAGCTTGCCAAGGAGAAAAAGCGCTATATTGGCATTCAAAGGCAAAAGTAAAATTGGAGAAAGTGCAAAGCATGGAGGTGAATTAGCTATTATCCCTATCCAAAGTGATGATAGTGACAATGAGGCCCGCATCCTTGAAAACCTCCTCATTCACAAAGAAGAGCAAATTGAAGTGTTACACGAAGATCTTCAAAGGGCGAGGAATTTCAACCACTTCTTGGAGGTTGAAAACAAACAAATGAAGTATCATGCAGCCATTCATGAGGCAAGGGCGATCAATTATAAGAAAGAGGCAGAAAAGGCGCAAGTAAGAATTGAAGAGCTCATTGGCGAGTTTGATGATGAAGAGGAGGAAGACCAGCCTAGGCGAAAGAGGCCTAGGACCATCGGGCTTAGAAGAGCCTTGGAGAAACAGAGAGCAGAAGAACAAGCTCAATTCGAAGCCTTTCCTCTCACTGCCCTCTTTGAGCAAGAAATTGAGGAAAACAAGGAAGCATGGCTTGAGAGGGCTAACCAGCATTTGGAAACAAATCTTGAGAAGGAAAAAAGGGATCTTGAGCTACAGAGGAAAAGGACTCTTCACTTTCAGAAGCTAAATCAGTTTGCCAGGTGAAAATTGAAGGTAGCACAGCCCTCGATATTTTGGCTTCAGCTTCGGAGCATGTTTCTATGGACCCTTGAGGGTCATGCTTGCCAATTTTGGGCCTGTTCCGAAAACTTTTTGTTTTTTGGCATTTTTGGGGTTTTTCGCCAAAAACTCATAAATGCGCCATTTCAGTTTGATGAGTTGTCAAGGGAGAAGGAAGATCCCAAAGGGTTCCATAATTCCATGAGCAGGTCTCCAGCGATTTTCAGGGCATTTGAAGATCATTCGCCCCTCCAAATTGGCGAAAAACAGCCTCATTTTGCACATTCTGCCCGCCATATCAGCAGCCTGCTATTTTCTGGGTTTTTGCGCACAGGTACAGTTTTGAGGGACTTTCAGAGATCAGATTGAGGTGATTCCACTTGCACCGGAAAGCAGACACAGAGAGCTTTCCAACGAGCCATCATGAGCCTCATTTCGACATCGGGAAGGCTTCCATTTGCATCCAGCAAGTCAGGGGACCTTTTTCAGGCATAAATATGAAGTATTTTTGTAATTTTTGAACTCCAAAAATCTGCTTTTCCCAAATGTACGTTAAGCTATTTTTATCATTGGGAAATGATGTAAAGTCAATATAATTTCCGTTTTTAGCAGTTTTTTAGATATTTTATGGGATATTTTGTGCCTTGGGCTTTGCAAAGCCTCAAGGACAAGTTTAGATATTTTGACTTGGCCAATGGAATAGCTAGTTGCTCCATGAGGTTTTCCTCCCTCAAGCCTATTTATTCCATGGTTCTCATTGTAAATCAGAGGCTGAACTTGAGAGAAGAATTAATGCATTGGTCATATGAGCTTTGAAAAATACACTTGAGTTATGATTTTTGGACTGCCTCTTGGATGCTTTTGAGGAATGTTGAAGGCTTGTTGATGGATTCCTTGACATGGTAGAATGGTATAGTGCTTCTTAATGTGTTTTGTCTTCTAGTTTTCACTCATAATTCATTTTTTCTTGCTGCTATAGATCAGCAAAGATTGATTTTGAGACATGCCCATGGAGGCACCTCAAAATCCCTGAATCTTGATAGCTTGATGTTTTCTTCTCCCTTAGTTATGCTAAAGAATTCTTAGCTGCTCTTTAGTAACCTAAGGTATTGTTGCTAAGTTTTATTCATCAGTTCCATGTATGTTGAGTAGGATGTATGGTTTGCCCTACCTATCTATCAGCTGCCCATAGTTCTGTCCATAAAACTTTCTCTTTGACTGATTTGTTGATCATTTTGTTGAACCAAGGAGGCCTAGTCCCGATCTAGCCCTTTGCCTAAAACTATGAAAAATTATTTGTCCAAGTGCCCAATGACTTAGAGACTATGTTTAGGCGTTCCGGCATAGTTTATGAGTTGTTAGTTTGTCTCATGTGTTTTCCCCAAAGTTTGATAGCCTTTTCCCGAAGTTAGAGGGTCATATACCTCTATGTATGGCTAGAATGTTTGATTTCTATGTATTGATTAGCTTATAGTTATTCCTAGCATGATTAATGGCTTGCTATTACATGTTTATGTCTGCTATTAACTAGTTTGCACTTGAAATCCCTTGTCTTTCACCAACTTATTGTCCATTTAATCCATTTTGCCCAGAGATCCCTTCTACTATGAATCAAATCGGCCCTACAGCAGCTTTACATCATCACTTCATAGCTTCCTCGACCTGTTTGACCCCATAGCCCAATTTATCTACATCTTGTTATCCAGTTTATGTATTTGATCAGTTTCATCCCTCACAACTTAAAAACTAAAAAAACCAAAAACACACTTCATAACTAGCCTAATATCAGAACATCGCAAGTAAACACACCGACATCTTTTGCACCTATAGAGAGAGCCCTCTCTGAGTCCAGGAAGGCTAGGTCCTTGGGCTCCAAAGCTTGGTTTGATGTTACATCGTCATTTGGCTAGCCAATCGGCCAAATCACGGGACCCTAACAGAACGACCACAAGGGAAAGGAGGTGCAGAATCAAGTGATTACAATGTCGAAACAAGGGCAGATAGGTGCAATGTCAATTGATTTTAAAGTCTTTGCCTGGCGGTGTAAACCAGGGTCTTCTTCGCTTAGGGTGAGTGTGTGGCGTGCGTTAATTTTAATTTTTAAACCCTTTTCATTTTGAGAGAAAGAGAAAAAATGTGTTGCGTAACTGAAAATAAATCTGCAGAGAACAGTATATAATGTTGAAATAACAGAAAATTAACAGCTACTATTGCATCGATTCAACCCAAAAAGGCGGGTCTCTCAAAACTAATCTAAAAGAGGGAAAAAATCTAGTCAAAACACACTAAAAAGAGGCCAATAGATCTAGGGTCGAAAGGGACAGGGATCTAAAGGAGAAAGCTGCTGAAAAGAGGTGCAGATCACAGGCAAGAGGCAGAGGCAAGGTGGCTGGAAAAAAGGAGGAAATCAGCAAAAAGCGGAAAGGACAGGGAGGAGGTCCTAAAGGGGGGTCCAAACAAAACGACAAGAGGTGATTGGAAAGGAAGAAAAGCTGATTTAAAGGGATCTGAGGAGGAGGGATCAGATCTGAAAAAGGGAAGGCTGAAACTCTAAAAAACAGACGACTGAAACAGCTAAAAACTCTTCCACAAAAAGTGGAGGGTACTGAAGCCCTAGGGGGCTAGGTTCCCACTTAGATGAGCAAAACAGATTAGAAACAGGTCTGAACGGGTGGAGGCAGAGGCTGGAAAACCCTAACAGAAGCTGTAGCAAAACCCAAAAAAATTGCAGAAAAACAGCTGAAAAATTGGCAAGTCGCAGGTTCTGACCTGTTTTCACTGCAGGTCGCAGAAAATACGCTGAAAAGTGTGACCTAGAGGTCCAGGTTGCAGGTTAAGGGCTGAAAAGTGCGACCTGAAGCTCCGGGTGTCTCGGCGGCAGATTTTCATAAAAGTTGTTGTCTCAGTTGCGGCTGATGTCGGTCACCTGTGCAATAGGGCTAGAAACACGCAGAAGTTAGAAATTTTAATGTTTTAGGGTTTTATATGAGAAAAACAACATAAAAATAGGAAAAAAAAAGCTGAAAAGAAACCCTAGGGTCTAAAGTAGCTGGATATGTAGGAATATGAAAAACGATAGCAGTCGTAATTTAAAACCCGTGTGGAGTCGCCATTTGTTGGTATGAATCCTTTGTCGAAGTGTACGAAAAAAGGCCACTTTAGCTACGCATAACTAATAGCCCTAACATCAAAAGTGGCTGCCAATATCTTCAGATCTGCAGTTAGTTGATCAAGAGAAGAGCTGCAAAAAACCAGATCTATGCATAGAAAGACATTAAGGAGTAAAAAGAAGGGTTTGCTCCATATATCCAATAGACAAGACAATAACAATTTTTGAAAGAATTTTTGTATTAAGGGCACCTGGGAGGAAAACAAGAATCCGTATCCAATTCTCCTCAATGGGATGGGTTCTTGGAAGTCCTCAGCACTTCAGATCTAGAATCTCTCTCTCTTGTTGGTTTAGAAAACCCAGACAAAGATAGAACTCAAAGGGAGCTCACACAACAGATAATGTAGAAAAATGTGACCAAGTGTATAGATCCAAAGTGATCTAATAGGCAACAAAAGGTGAAGAATGGTAGGAAAAACCCTCCTATTTATAACAAAATATTAGGTCATTCTATATCTTGGTGCATGATTAAAATAATGTTAACCAAATCTAGATCCACCTTTTATGGAATATTTTATTATATTTGTTGGAGGGAAAAAGTATTTGACTTGGGTAAAATCCCTTTATTTATTAATAATAAATAAATAAATGATTTATTTATATTTTTAAGGAAGTGGTTGAAGGATAATTAAATAAATAATGATTTGTTTAATTATTTGTGGGTGATTTGGTCATATTTAACCAGGGATATTATCTAAATAAGATTTAAATAATTATTCCTAGAAAATAATAAGATAAATAAAGGTTTATCTAATTAATTTCTTTGTTTTGGGTTAAACATGACTAGGAATAATAATTAAATTATGGTTTAATTAATTATTCCATGAGGAAAATCAAACAAATATAGGTTTGTTTAATATTTCCTTTTGGGGTTTCCTGTTTAGACCATAAACAACCTAATAAATGTGGTTTATTAAGTTATTTTACATAGTGAAAGCAATTTTACGTAGGCTAAAATTGGTCTTACATGGTGTACTTGGGTCCATCTAATGATAATAGGTTAGATGACCAAAAAATGGTGTAACAAGAGATTTGAGATGCATTACCACTATTTGGCATTTGGCTAAGAATTCAGTCTCATATACAGCGCAGTTCTGTTTAGAGTTGGGTTGTGTTGCAAGGGTGTAGCAGTGGAGGAGAGAGATCTCCAATTTTTTAGCTTATTTTCCATTGAGGGGACCAGCCCTTCACCTATTGATTTGATTGGGTGTTTTTGTAGCTAATAGATCATTCCTTCAGCCCCATATCAGCAGTAAATCCCAGGAAGTGTGTAAGTCAGGTAGCAGAAATGCAGTGGGCAACTCAAAAAAGGCTGAAAATCCAAATTTAAAATCTGGCCAAACCATTTATGGGTTTTTCTGGGTTTTTTGAGTAGAATCTGTGGTTAAAAGCACGGATTATTCTGAGAAATCTAACAGCCTTCCGCACATGGTTCTTCTCTTGAGTAGAAGTAGTTTCCAACAATAGTAGCAGTAATAGCACAACATTTCGAGTGCTTGGTTTCTTTAGTGTATTTCAGCCATCTTGTGGCTTGAATGCATTCCTTTTGTAGCACTATGTAATTTCATTTGCTGTTATATATAATGATATGGCTCTGTTGTTTTCTACTCATAAATTATGATTTCTTAATGTAATTTCCAGTTGTAGCATATTTTCGGTATTTTCCATATTTTAGTGCTATGTTCCTGTTTTGATTTATTTGGAATGTTGTATATGTTCTATATTCCTGTCTTTTCCATTTTGGAATATTACAAAGAATCACCAAGGGGGAGGAAAGAATTGAAGAAATATTTCTAAAGGAGCAGCTGCAAAAGGCACACGCAGAGAATGCAGCACTAAAGGATCAATTACAGTAAAGAGAGGAGCAAGTAGCCACCATGGCGAACTTATGCATAGAAGCCCTTTAGCACAGATTCCCCTCTGACTCATATTTTGTGTACCTGAATGAACAATGGCTTCTATTTCAAATCAACACCCTAGCCTCCCATGGATTACTCCCTTTCTAAGATTGTAGGAAATTCATGAAGTTATATAAGCAAGCCAACATAGTTGATCAGACAAAGATGGCAGAGTTCTATATGCATAACTTTGTGCTGACAAATCTAGAGATTTGAGACCCAATCCTATAATGGGGGATATGCATTTAATGGCTCTAGCATCTTGGATGGTGAATCAGGAAAATAGAGCCAAAGAGGTATGGAAGGTCATGGGAAGAAGAAATAGAGAACCCTTATATCTCAGACCAGAATTTTTCAGCCCGAGAGGAGTCTTCCTTAACCATCGAGAGATTGAAAAGGACCCTGCACTGGTTGAAATCTACCTTCAGACTCAAAACCAGATGATAGGCCACTTTGACGATGTTTCTAGGTAGATAGAAGAGGAGTTCATTATGGCCAACAAGAGGAGATGGAACAACCTCCCACATAGCCTCAAGAACAGGGAGTATCATACTCCAGAAATACTAAGGGGTGCATTGGAAAGGTCACCATTATACAAGAGGGCCATGCAGGCCAAAAAGATCCGATGGTTGGGACTAAAGCTTAGCCCACCTTTACTACTGGGGCTGACTGATGAAGACGACACAAATGCACAAGATAGAGAATGGGCGAATGGAGAAAAGAACGATGGATTTTACCCCCTTGGGGAAACTCCCACACTTATTCCTCAGGAATTCAGTGGGGTTGTCAAAGCTTTGAAGGAAATGGAGGAGGAGGATCAGTTTCTCAAGCAACCATTCAGTAGGGGGGTGATGATGAGCTCCATCATTAGACATATTTGGAGGGGTTGATAGTCACCTTTTTTCCTTCTTAGATCTCTTTTTCTTGCATTTTTATTATTATTTGGATTTATGATACTAGTATAGGTGGTGATTAAGGCTAACATACTCTGAATGCCTAATATAAGGTTGAGTGTAGAAAATCATGATTTATTAAGAATTTTTATAAAGATTTTATCAGAAAGACTTGGAGGAGACAACAAGGAGAAATTATAGGAGGATTTTCCACCCTCAAAGGCAATCGAAGTATCCCAAAGATTCTCTCTAGTAATTCGAATTCCACAAGTAGTCAAAGGATCCCCGAGGATTCTCTCCATCAATTCGAATTCTAGAGGCAACCGAGCAACTCAAAGAGGAGTGCACTCAATCTTGGTTTACTTGGAGTCCAATGGACTCAATCACCATTTTCTAGGGAGTTTTGGTAGCTACCTTGTGAATAAATAGAGAAGAGCTAGAGCTAGGAAGAGTTAGTCTATTCTAGTCTCGAATCCATTTAGAAATATTGTTGTGAGCTATTGAGATTTTTGTTTTATTCAAGGATCAAACTTTCAGAGATGTATGCAGTTATTCTTTTATGAAATGAGAAGATTGATTTCATTCGACTGATTTAAGTTTCAAAGGATTAGGCTCGTGGGTTAGTGCCCAATCCATGTTCCTTAGCTTCTCTGTTGTTACTATATTTTCCTTTCTGTCATTTAGCTAATTTTTCTTCTGCCATTTAAGTTAGATCTACTTCTGATAGTATCATTGTTGTTTAGTTTTGTGCTGCTGTAGTTTTTAAATTTATTATGCATAGTAAAATGTAGGAAAAACTCCAAAAAATGTGGTCAAGTCTCCCCCTCTCATCTCTGCCAATAGAGTTTGAGTAGGAAAGACCTTCCCACACACCAAAATTGTTTTATGTTTGAGTTTTGGGAAGAATTTGTATTACCAAGTCCAAGCCTTTCTTGCATTGTTTTATCACGCATTTCTATTTGTTTCCCGTGCATGAATTCGCAGTTGTATCTCACTTCTGAGCACTGATCTTATGCCTCCATTCCCCTCCTTTCCTTCTCACCTTAACGTTGTACTTACCCTTTTTTTCAACGTACTTAAGCCCTTCAAGCCTTTTTTATTTTCTTCTTTTGTTCAAGGTTGCCTTACCCGTTTTATGAAAAACAAGTGAAAAACCATTCAAAACAATCGAAAACCTGACCTCCACCTTTTCTCCTCAAATCTCCCACCACCGTACATCACAATCATGTTTCACAACTCTTTCACTTTTCCTTTAGCATTTACCACTCATTCTTTCCGATTGTGATATTGCAACATCGCATATCACAAATCATAACTTTTCCCTTTTCCTTTAAGACTCACTTTCATCCCTATCGTAGATCACATCCCATAGTTTTTATCCTATCGCAAATCACATCCCATAGTTTTTATCCTATAGAAAATCACATCCCACAACTTTTCCCTTTCTCCCTTAACACTTACTGTTGCTATTGTCGATCGCGATATTGCGATCATGCCTCGCTGTTGGTCCCACCACCACGTTGCCCATTGCAAATCGCACTTGGCATCCTTTAGCTTTTCCCATTAACACTTACCACTCATTCTTGCAATTGCAATATTGTGAAATCACAAATCACATCATTTAGCTTTTCACATAACACTTACTGCTAATCCTGTCGATGCGATAAATCTGCCAATGTACATCGCACTTCGCAAATCACAACTTTTATCTTTTACCTTTAAACACTTACCACTTGTTCTTACGATTGCGATACTGTGAAATCATGCCCCACTATCGGTCCCACCACCACGTTGCCCGTTGAAAATTTCACTTTGCACATTTTAGTTCATTCCATTAAATATTTACTGCTATCCATTTAAACTTGCGATATTGGGATTGCGACATTGCATATCATAGATTTTGTCCTCCATTTCACTCCACCACGTCACTCTTGAGTTCTTTCTGCTCCAAAGTCATTTCTCGCATTATAATAAATTTTTTTAAAGGTTTAACCCCCTCTTTCCGCTTCCAAACATCGTTTCATGTGTTAAACCCCCCATTAGCCTCTTTTATCCCTTTTCTTCCCTCCAAGCTGCAAATTAACTCTTTTTAATTAGAATTAAGTCATGGATAGCTTAGTTGCATGGATAGGAGCATGGTAGATAGACCATAGGATAAATAGAGTGCATTTAGCTGATTTTCCGAGTTAAGTGTATTTTCGAATTAGTTCCTTTCTGCCATTTCTTTTCAGCAATATAGTTTAGTTTCTTTTCAGTCATTTCCTTTTTTGCAAATTAAATTAGTTTGATTTTTGTCATTTATTTCCAGTGATTTAATTTAGTTTCCTTCTGTCATTTCCTTTCTGCAATTTATTTTAGTTTCATTTAAATGTGACAGACTTCACTGAGAACCCTTAGAAATAGCACCCTTTCGTAAAGTGGAAGAGGATGACATGAACAAAATGCATCTCCTGTGTATATAGCACTGTCACCTCAAAGCTTGTACGAACCCCGAGTTGATAAAGTAAAGTAGGGCATCCACTGGGAGTTGCAGCACTCTTGGTGCAATACCAGGGCTCACCATCTGTGTTAGTAGGATTAGGAAACGTCATTCTCATATTTAATTGATTGTTGCGTTGTTGTGAACTTCTATCCCTCTCTTAGCTAGTTGTTCATTGAATTAAAATGATATTCTTTCTCATGTAGTTATGCATTAGAGATTTTAGATTACATTCGGTAAGGCCTTGAAACTGAAACATAATTTCAAGATAAACTTTAAAATGAACTCAATCAATCTAAGGATGAATTGAAACTTAACGCTAAAATTTAGAGGTCTAGGCTAATGACGTGTTCCGGCGTCATTAAACCTACTAGTTTTCGTTCACCATCTGGAATTAGACAGCACTAGCACAGAATTGTGCTCCCGATACCATCGAGTATATAAAGGGAGACCCTCATAGGTTGGAATCCTTTATCCGTAGGAAATCGATTCTGCCTCCCTATAACCGTGATACACCAAACATAGGATCCTGCACGTACGTTAAGTCCTTGGTCATTTCTCTTTCATTTGATCACCAAGGTGTATATTGCAGTTCATGGGAGCTTAGTACACCCTCTTGCTTAGAGTTCCTGAGCAGTCATTTTGATATTTCCATGACGCTTTAAAATTTTAAAAGGTCATTGATCACTTTTCCTTTCAAGCTCATCCAAACTGAAAGTGGCTAGAGTCACATTTTTCCCTTTTCTCAACTCTTAAAATATGAAAAGGCATAGTTTTGCTTCAGTGTCATAAAATTAATTACCCATGATCACATGCTCATTAAGATATTTTCTTAGGCGGTTCATGAGTAATTCCTTAGTGATTGGTATTAAGGCCTCAAATTGATTATCTCTTTTCTCTCCTATTTTTGAGACAAAGTCACAGTGGCAGAACCACCAGTTTCTTCATTCTCTTTATTACCTCGTAGTGAAAAATCTAGTCCCAGAGTTTCTTCGGAGACACCTCAGTCTGTTGGGACGCTAGGCTACTGGCATGCCATTATTCTGAGTATTCAACCTCTTGCCACTTGATCTACGCCTGAGGAACTATTTCATATCAACCGGCAACCTCTGAACGCTTGGTCCTTTTTAAGGGAAGATCCCTCGCAACTGCTTGCATCTCCATTAATGTGTGCTTTACTTGCCACTGCTCATCGCCTTTTTGCCGATAGCATGTCTTCATCTGACATGGATGACACAAGTCCTATTAGTAGTGAAGAGAATTATGTTTCTACGTGATAATATCATTTCCCTCTGGATAATTTTCCTTATGTCTCAGGTCAACCTACCTCACATCCTTCATCTCTTCTAGTTGGATTATTGTTCTTTGAGTTAGATGATTTCTGTTGCTACAAATTTGTATCAGAATCTGATATGGTCAAGTACCTCGGCTCCTTTTGTGGAGTCATTTGTGTCGGGTCCTTCCCCTTCGACTCCCATCGTGTTGACGGTGGTTACGTCTATCCCAACCCATCCCACTCTTTATGAGGCTTCCTCCATACCATCTGCTAGTGTGATTCCATCATCGCCACCATATTCTGTTGTTAGTGGAATGCTTCCTATTTCTTCCACGATACCTGTTGGACCTGTTGTGAGTGGATCACAGTCTCACATATCGGGAGTGGCATCAACCTATTAGCAGTGCACCTATATCCTCTAATCCTATTCCTGTAGGTTTGACGTACAATAAGTATATGATGGCCATTCAACAAAAAAAATAATCTCCCAGGTTTCTCATTAGGTTCAAGCTCCCATCAATCCTCCACATTACTATGATGAGCACAGAAATCACATCTACTACCATGGGCATGTTCCACAAGGTCCATTGTATGTTCAAATTCCACAAATTCCAGTTAACCCCAACTAGTTTACGTATGTACAGGGACAAACCTATGGTCCACAAGGACAACCTCTTCAGGGACAACCTTCAGTCCAATGGGGACAACCCTATGGTCCTACTGGTCAACCTTATGTTCAACAAGGAGCACCTTATGCTCCTCAGCGAAAAACCTATCCATCTCAGGGGAAACCTTTTGTGCAACAGAATCTCCCTTACGTTCAACAAGGCCCATGTTTGTTATAGTAAGGTCAACCCTCCACTGCTCAACCGGGCTAACCTGGTATTCAGGGGAAACCTGGCTCATCTCAACCATCAGGTCAACATGTACCCTAGGGGAAGCCTAGTGAATCTCAACATCCAGGAAAACCTGCACCCTAAGGATGGCTTGTCCAACCTCAGTATTCAGGTCAACCTTCACCCTAGGGACATCTTGTACAGCCTCAGGGCCAACCTTTTATTCCTCAAGGCCAACCGATTGTTTCCCACAGTCAACCTTCGATGGTACAAGGTCCGCCCCAAGGCGCTGCTTACATCCCACAACAAAATCCATATGTTTCTCAAACAGGACCTTAGTGGTTCACTCAGAATTAGTATCCTCATCCTTAACCGGTGTATGGGCAGAATTATCAAAATTATAACCCCTATGAACAAAACCCTCTGGGACAAAACATATGGGCTCAAGATTTCTCCCAACCTTTTTGGAATCCTAATACTGGTCTCTATCAAAGGCCTGCAATGCCTTTCAATCTACAATTGTCATTCTTTGCTATGTTGGAACTGCCTGATGTGTCGAAGTTAACGAATGATACCATCTTTCATAATCCATATAGGCCCTCAGTTCCTAGTAAGATCCCTGGTGATTGTCCCAAATTTGAAGGCAAGTGTAGAGAAGACCTCCAGGCACATGATATTGTTATTCATTAGTATTTTTCACTTGTTGGTGATGACTAGTTGTAACAGCCAAGTTTTCTAGCAGCTGATCTAAAAATTTGTCAAATTTGCCAGCTGGAAAACACCCATAAAATTTTTTTTCCCTCTTACCTTTCAGTCTACCCATGACGAGATGAAACCTCATTATCAAATCCTATCTAGCCTCAGCCATACTAGTTTTCCCATCAACTCTAAAGAAACAATCCAAATTTGTCCAAAACATTTCCCCTAAGTTAGGTAGTGGCGCTTTAGGCATTTCTCCCTTGGAAAACCACTCTAAAGCCAAATAACCTCTACCTGCTATAGAGCAGTCATAACAGACCTCCCCATTCTGCAAATAAAGTTGGTTACAGCCGTAGGTCATGCCACTAATACACCCTCAAGTCTCAACAATACATGGACCATAAGTCAAACTAATTCTAGGTGTTTTTACAGTGTTTTAATGGATCTTTCAAGGATAGAGGCATACCAGCATCTCAGAAGACAATATTTGGCTCCACATGAGAGGAAAACTACTTCTCAATGTGATATTGAGCCTGGGATGCAGCCACAGAGCAGAGAGTTTTTCATTAAGCTCTTGCGATCACAATCAAAGCCTGCAAGGACAGTGAAAGGAAAAATAACATTGTCAAAGGGCTGATTATATGACATGACTAAAAAACCTCCTTCATCTATAAGCAGAGGGTTTGAAGCTGAAGAACCTCCTTCATTTCACAAGCAGAGGGTTAGGAGCGCCTCCTTCATCTATAAGCAAAGGGAAAATGTACAAAGTCTGTTTTTAAGCTTTTCACTAACTGTAAGGACAAACTTTGGTTACGGTGAGACAACAACTAAGGTTTTCTGAAGTAAAATGATGATTAAAGGAAGATGAAAAGTAGTGGGCTTTAAAAATTATTTGCATAAGTTCACTATTATTTGAGTTACAATGTGAAGCTAACAGGTTCATCATCATTGAAGAAAGATTATGAAAGCAGATAGTCAAAAGAGTCAAAGTGTCTTGGTCCCAAACTGACCTCTTCCATCATGTACAAGGGAAACCACTAAGAGTGATGACTGCTTTTCAAAGAGTATTGTCCTTCCTAGTCATAGATAATTTTCTTTCAAAATTACTCATCATACTGGACAGAAGGAGATTTGAGCTTAGTTTTCCCATAAATGCATTGCAACTAAACACACAAGCTCACAAAAATGTAAGAAGGATTATGGCATGAGTTTCAAAATTCTAGAACAGCATTCAAAGAAAATAAGGCATGTCACCGTTTCAAATGAATGAATTTTCCTTATGAAGTAGTTCAAAGGTACCTTGCTGTTGCAGTTTGAGTAGAGAAGGAGTTTTCAGAAGAAGTGCCCTCTTGATGGACAGATGACAGTGAAGTCCAGGTTTCTTTTCGACCTCCTTCACAGAAGAACAAAGAGGCAGCTTCCCTTATTCACTTTTCAACTCTAGTGCCTCATCCCCTGTTTTATTTTTACCCACAGTCAAAAAGCAACTCCAACAGCACCTGTCATCTCATTTAATTTTCACAATGAGCATGACCATATCCAAAGCATCAAGAGCAGACATGGTCAATGTAGGTTTCAAAAGGGTGAAGCTATCTCCCTCATAGTGTTAATAAAAATCTCACATAACACATTTATTTTTCCTACAGGTGTCTTTTTTTAATGAGGAGACACTAACTAATGATGTTATTCCGAAGGTGTTGCTCTGTATATTCATAAAGACCTTTTTAGGAAGCTTGTCAAAAGTGACAGCAAATGAGAAACACAAGGATAAGAGGAGGAAAAAGAATATGGAAAGTGCAGTTGAGTTTTCTTCCCTAGTAAAAAGGCAGTTGCACTCAAAGGGCACATCTGTAATCCTGCATGTGGCTCAGAGAAAATTTTTCTTCACCAGTACAGATATCAGAAAAGAAAGACATGTTTTCCCCTTTTATAAGCAAAAAGTGAAAGGAGCTGGTCTTTGAATGTTTCTTATAAGTGAATAGGTTCGTATCTATTAAAGCAGTTAAAATGGCATGCACAACCTTTCACCAACATTATTTAGAGTATGGGCCCCTTATAGCCCGTTCAAAATCCCTGTGGTTGTGTTTTCAAATAAACAAAGGCATTGGTTTAAAAAGAGAAGCTTTCAAAACCCTCACAAGTCAAACTCAAAGGTACTTTGGTTTTTTCACTTTCAAACGGAGTTAAAGACCATTGAAAATCTATTTTGAAATCCCAAAGCACCAAAAACACTCCTCTTACTATTCACAAGACCGAAGAAGAGGTGTTCGAGAAAATTCACAGAAAATTTAGGGCTTATTGACTGCGCAGCGCGTTCAGGGGCATTTTTACAAGGGGAATACACTTTCGCACGACGCGCCTATAGCTGCGTGCGGCGCGCCTGTAGGCGCCAGTCATGACGGCCCGATGGTGACCCGACAACTTTCTATTGCGCGGCGCCTTCCCTGTTGAACATGCCGCGCATGTTTTAAATGCTCAAAGCACCTTCAACCAATCCCGAAGTTGCTCAATTCCTCAACCAAAGGGCTACCATCCATTTTAAAAGTTATTTTCGTTTCCTTACTTGCTATGATCAAGCTGCTAAATGGTGTTTGAAATAGTGAAAGTCTTGGTGAAAGTCAAGGTGATTTGTGATTATTTCAAAGAAATTTGTTACAGTGGAAAGGAGGGTTGGTTTTTCTGTTTAAAACTATAAATTGTTGTGGTTTTGGCTGCCCAAGATTAACATAATAGTAGCAGTATGTTTGTATTGATGTCTAAAGGCATGGACACTGCCCTCAATACAGTGCTAAAGGCGCAAACTAGCTAGTCAAGATATACCCAGCAGTAGAAGTTTGGAAAACTGTTGAAAGTACCCTAACTGTGATAGGGCAAGGTAAACCTTGGTCAGCTCAGTGTATGGTGGAAACATTTTTAGGAGGAGGTAGTGTCTGAAGGGAGAAAAACAGGGTTTGAAAGGCAAAAGAAGTAAGCCTAACTTCAATAGTAGTGATCATTGTATAAGTGCCTTGCTATTTCAAAAGTCATCTCTGTGGGGTAAAAGGGAAAAAACCATTGTTTTCTCCTTTGTTCTATAAAACAGACCTTAAATGAGTAAAGCTGTTAAATCAGTCTGAAGGTGTTTTGGTCAAAACTGGGTATGAGAAATAGTGAAGTATAAGGAGGGTATGTTGATTGGGACGAGTTTTGTTTTTCCTTTGTCTAAAATACAAGGTTGTCCTGTTGTCCTCAAAACACCTAGAGCGATGTGACCTTACAAAAACACATAAATCACTTGACTGTGTATCTTTTGTTGACTGTGTACTTGTTTTTTTTTTAATTATTTGTTGATTGGCATACCAAGAGAAAGGGCAGTATTTTCAGAGGAACAGAGACCTAATATCACAGAAGAATCTCACACAGCATTCGAAACAAATTTTCCTTGATCAAAACAGTGATTTACAAAGAAGACAGAGTTTGTTTGAAAAAGCATTCTTGAAATCATTTTTGAGGCAGTTTGGTTTTGCAGAGAGCATCCATAACAAGATGCCTCCTAGGTAGGATAGTAGGAGTGGATTGCATAAGAGATATGAACCTATTTCCACTGTAGAAGTGAATGCCCACCCATTAGTATTGTTCAATTTACATGAGGTTGGGTGTTTATATTGTTGTCAAAGGGTGCAAGAGGTGAAGAGTTTCTCTCCTTTGACACATCTTTGCGCTTTGAGGTTCCGAGACAAGCATTTCTAGTTGGCAGTCCTTGACTTCAAATTCTCCCCAAGATCCATCTCCAAGGCCACTAAAATTCCCTATATTGGTGAGAAATGGCTCAAACAAAGCCATTTGGACTCAGATGATTAAAAACCCTTTCTAAATCCTGAGCACAGAGAGTTATGTCCTTCTATTTTCCCTTTCTCATATATTTTAGCCAGCTAAGCCCCTCTCATGAAGATTATCATGAAGTACCTCACTTGTGAGGGAAGATTCTCTCGAATTTATGCATATCACATTCAACTTCTCATGCATTTCACTAGGGCCAGATTGCTAAATCTTCCTTTCTTCTTACACAAGAGCATTGAGAAAATGGCCTCCACTGTCCAGAAGAAGCCTCCTTCACAACAAATAGCCTGTCTCTTCCATCACTCTCTCATCAAAATCATCATTCTTCATCAACTTGAAAAGAGAGAGGTCTCTTGGGATGTTTTCATCACTCATCCGGATTTCTCGACTGTCCCTCCAGTCCATACATCCCCTACATCTCCTACTCATCATCCCTCGCCTTCTTCTAGCAGACCTATTCCTAAAAATCTCAAATTTACTACAAAACAAGAAGAAGATCCTGAAGAGGGAGAAGAGCATGATCATGATGATGAGGAAGAGGATGAAGGGCAGCAGCATGAAGAACAGCAAACTAATGATGAAGGGCAGCAACATGATGAACAACAGCAAGGGGAGGAGGAATAAAGTGTTGAACAGCAACATGACAGTAATTAGGGTGAACAACAGACTCATGATGAGGGTGAACAGTAGCCCTATGATGACACACAACAACATAATGAGGGTGAGACAGAGCATCAAGGGCAGCATGATAGTGATGAGCAAGAACAGTCAAGAGAGGACACACAACAGCCTTATGAGATAGAGCAGCAGCATGAAGATGATGAACAAGGGCATGAAATTGATGAGCAAGGGTAGCCAAAAGATGATACACAGCAGCCTCCTCAGGAACAACAACCTCTTCAAGAATAACAACAAACTAAAAAAGAAGAGAAAAACAGCGACAAAGGTAAAGGGGCCATGCCCTTTTCTCCTAAAAAGGCCAAGCCCCGGACAGCAAAGAAGAGAGTGCCTAGGGTTGTCACTCCAAATGTGACAAGGGCCCTCCAGAGTAAAGGAAAATTGCCAAAGAAGCCCATGATTGATTTTCCTAGAAGGAAGAGCACTAGAATAGCCACCCAAAGAAAAGGGAAGGGTAAGGAAGAAGGCATAAATGAACAAGAGAGTGCATTCAACATCATCCCAATCCAAAGCGATGATAGTGATAATGAGTCTCGGATTCTAGAAAACCTCTTAATCCATAAAGAAGGCCAAATTGATGCTTTGAAGGATGATCTTCATAGAGCTAGGAATTTCAATCAATTTTTGCAAATCCAAAATAGGCAAATGAGTGTCCATATGGCTGTTTATGATACACGGGCGACTAAGTACAAGAAGGAGGCCTCCAAAGCCCAAGCAAGGTTGGAAGAAATCATGGGCGAGTTTGATGAAAGTGAAGGCGAAGATTAGCCTAGGCAAAAGAGGCCAAGAACCATGGGGCTTAAAAAGGCCCTTGAGAAGCAAAAAGAAGAGGAAAATGCCCTTCTCCAATCTACTCCTCTCACTGCATTTTTTGCACAGGAGATAGAGAACAATAGGGAGGCATGGCTTGAGAGAGTAAATGACCCCTTGGAAAATAAATTGGAGAAGGAAAACAGGGATTTAGACCTTCAAAGGAGAATGACGAGGCATTATAAAAAGTTAAATCAGTTTGCCCGGCGCAAGTTAAAGGCTGCTCAAGAACAGCTCAAGGAGGCTAAAGGGAAGCGCCCGGCACTGAAAGTGAGGAAAGACATATCAGGACTTCAAATTTTGGCCTCTTCTTCACAACATGTTACTGAGAACCCTTGAGGGTCATGCTCACCAATTTTGGGCGATTTTCGACATATTTTGGTTTTTTGGCATTTTTGGGTTTTTGGCCAAAACTCATGGGCTTCGCCATTTCAGTTTGGAGGATCATAAAAGGAGGAGAATGGTATCATTGGATGCCATAATTTCAGGAGAACATACTCAGCGATTTTTAGGACATTTGAAGATCATTTTTTCCCCCGAAATGGTGAAATATGCTCGCTTTTTCTACATTCTGCCCGGTCTATCAGCAAACCTTATTTTCTGGTTTTTTACACACGGGCCTATTTTTGGAGGACTTCCAGGCATCCGATTGAGAAAATTCAAGTTGTTCCAGAAATTAGACACTCAGATATTTCCAACGAGCTATCATGAGCCTCATTTTGACATCGGGAAGGCTGCCAAAAGTTGCAGGCAAGTCAAGGTACCTTTTGCTGATGTATTTTTTGAGTATTTTTGTAAAAATTGAACCTTTAAAAACTGCTTTTTCCTCATGTGCGTTTAGCTATTTTTTCACAAGAAAATTTATGAAAAGTCAATTTATTTCCCTCTTTTGGCATTTTTTAGATATTTTGTGAGATATTTTGTGCCTTGGGCTTTGCAAAGCCTCAAGGAAAAGATTAGATATTTTGGATAGGCCAATAAGAGTGCAAATTGAACTAAGAGGTTTTCCTCACTTGAGACTATATATTCCAAAGGCTTTCATTGTAAACAAGGCTGAAATTGATGATAGAAGCAATATATGGTCATATAAGCTTTGGAAGAAATACTTGTCTCATGCTTTTGGATAGTCTCTTGAATGTTCTTGGATGATTAAAGAGGATTGTTGTTGAATTCCATGACTTGGTAGAATGGTAACGGTGTCTCTCTCTTTGTTTTGTTTCCTAGTTTTCATTCATAAATCCATGTTTCTTGCTTGCTATAGAAAAATAGAGAATAAATTTGAGACATGCCCTTGGAGGCACCTCAAATTTCCTATTTCTTCATAGCTTCCATGTTTTCTTCATCCTTAGTCACATTAAAGAATTCTTGATTGCTCTTTAATAACTTAAGGATATTGTTGCTTGTTTCATTCATGGTTTTATGCATGCTAAGTATGATTTACGGTATGACATGCTTACTCATGGCTAGCCATAGCTCCATCCATGCAATTTCTCTTTGACTAATTAGATTGTCATTTGTTGAACCAAGGAGGTCTTGTTCTGATCTTGTCCTTTGCCTAAAACTATGCAATCTTGTTTTCAAAGTGCTCAATAACTTGAAGTACTGTGTTTAGGCGTTCCGACATAGTGATTTGAGTTGTTTTTCTGTCTTAAGTGTATTTCCCAAAAGTCTGATAGCCATTTCCCAAAGTTAGAGAGTTATATATCTCTATGCATGGCTTGAAATTTTATTTCTATGTATTGATTAGCTTATAGTTACATTTCTAATGATTAATGGTTTTCCCTACCATGCTTGTGTCAACTATTATACTAGTTATACTTGAAATCATTTGTTATTCACAAATTTGATGTCCATTTTACTCTATTTTTCCCAAAGATCCTTTTTACCTCGAACCAAATTGGCCCTTCAACAGCTTCGTATCACCATCTGATATCTTTCTTGACCTTTTCGACCCCATAGCCCAGTTGATATGACATATTTTTACCTATTTTATATCTTTGATCAGTTTCATCCCTCACAACGTAAAAACCAAAACCAAAAAACCTACTTCATAACTAGCCTAAAATCATAACACAATAAGCAAACACACAGATATCCCTTACACAAATAGAGAGAGCCCTCTCTGAGTCCAGGAAGGCTAGGTCCTTGGGCTCCAAAGACTAGTTTCATGTTACACTGTCATTTGGCTTGCCAATCATCCAAATCATGGGACCCTAACAGTGATGACATACCATCAATGGTGCTCCTCTAACTCTTGGGTTGATGATTCGATTCGTTTACACCTTTCCAAAGGACTCTGACCGGCGCCGCTGCAAAGTGGTACATTGAACACTCCTGCAGCATCTTTCAAGATTTCAACTCTCTTTCCATGGCATTTCTCACGCACTTTCAGTTACCAGTTCATTATGAAACTAGGACACACCTCCTAACACCCTTGAAACAAGATTGGGCTACTCATATCTATGATCATATTCATTAATGAAGGCGGCATCATCGTTTGATCAAGTTTGAGATTCCTGATCAAATTCTGAATGATTGGTTCACTACCTCTTTTATCGGTTTGATTGCTAAGTACATCACTATGGGGGCATGTGTTACTGAGGAACAAGCCATCTCTTGTGCCCAGTACCTTGATCTCGTGTACTCTCAATCTGGCACGCTTTATGAACTCTTGCCCGATGCTCCGCGACATGGAACTACCAAAGCACTGGCGACACCATTTGTCGATGGTATCATTATTTCTGTGTCTCAGACTTCTCATAAGTGTTCTCCCAACTCTGCGAATCAAAAACATAATTCTTCCACTGATACTGGTTCTTAGCCACCTCCTAATCCTGGTAAGACCGCGGAAGTGAATTTCGTCCATTCCACCCGAATGGATAAAGCTTCCAAAGGTAAGAAAAAGGGTAAAGGTAAGGCCAAAGCCAATACCCCGAAACAGGATTCTCCTTAACCCAATGTTGATGATGGTTCAAAACAT
Source organism: Pinus albicaulis (assembly GCA_034641835.2). Classification (NCBI taxonomy): domain Eukaryota; kingdom Viridiplantae; phylum Streptophyta; class Pinopsida; order Pinales; family Pinaceae; genus Pinus; species Pinus albicaulis. The sequence goes on from CM076578.1 coordinate 1,398,941,974, forward strand.
AAACAGAAGTACCTTTGTATGATATGTGACGACGAGCATTACACCAAGGACTTTCCACGATGGCCTGAGGTGATTCGGTTGCACAAAGTCACTCAAGGTACTTCGATTTTTCTGAAAGAACCATTCCCATCGCAGCAAAATCAACTGGTGGAGCAGACCCCTTCCTCCGCCCCTTTTGGCTCGAGGTTTTTCATGATGAATGGTGTTGCACCCATATCTATTGCTACCAGATCGAAATATTATACTGAACCACATCAGGCAGCAGGGAAAGATATTGCATATGGTCCTCCTCCCCCTCCTGCTTCTTGCCCTCTTCACATTGAAAGGCCCAGTCCTGAGGCCGTTATACAACCACCTTCTAAAGGCGTAGTTTATAAGTCTTCCTATAACTCGAACGCCCGTGCCACTCAGCATTACAGTATTATTGAGGACTTGAATCAGGCGCCATCTGCTATGTCTGCATTGGAAATATTTCAGATCTATCAGTCACAATGGAAGGCTTTGCTATCCGCTATTGGAGGGGTTGACCTCGCCGATTCAAGCCTTATCACTTTTGATCTAGAAAATTTTGTTTCGCGTATCCCTCACCAGCTTTCTCTGATTATCCAAGTTGGGATTAATGGTAATAATATCCATCGAGCGGTCGTGGACAAAGGTGCATCTACCTTCATCATTTCTGTTGCATGTTGGAAGGTCATTGGTTGTCCAACCCTTAACCAGTCTCCAAATGCTTTAGAAGCTTTTCACGGAAGATAATATTGCCCTCTTCGTGTTCTCACTAGCTTACCTATAATGTTGGAAGGAAAAATGGTTATGTTGAGGTTGAAGTCATTGTCACCAAGCTCAATTATAATCTTCTCCTCGGTCATAGTTGGACTCACACTATGCTATGCATCCCATCCACTCTCTTTCGTGTTCTTCGATTCCCACACAAACAAAATATCATCATTTTGGATTAGTTATCCTTTTTCACTTCCCCCTCCTCTGAGAGAAATGTTACATATGTAGATTGTATTCCCATGCCTTATAAGAGCATAGGGCCAATACTTTTCAAAGATCCAGCCCTTATGGGTATTTTTTCTCTTCCTCCGCCCAACACTGCTCAAGTCAATATGATCTCCACGTCTTTTGATCTATGAATCATCCCCTTGCCTGAGAAAGTTGATTTTTTTGGTGACATGATGCCATTTAGCCTAATAGAAATTTATTATTGTGAAGTTATTTCGGCTTCAGCTCCTCCTCCCTCTGATCATACTCCTTCGAGTGTGCCTGTCGACATGTATTCTCAATCACCTTGGCTCGGCACTTTGGATTCTCCTGATACCTTGAATGAGATGTTTCAAATTGATGAGACCATCGTGGAAACCATCTCTCTAGAGGATCCTCCCTGGGATGATAGCCAACATCGTTCCTCCTTTATACTTGGCCTTGGGGCCATGTCTACTTGTCTTAAGAAATTTGTTTCCCAAGCTCCTTCCCATCCACTTCAAATTCCCATCTTGACACATGAAGTTTTTGTGGAAGGTAACATGGGGAACATTACACAAACGATGCCTATTGACATCTCCGTTAAACTGGGGACTTTCAAGAACATCCACATTGGGGTGACATGTTCTCCTAATGAGATTGAAGTCTATACTAGTCTCTTCCAAGAATTTCGAGACATTTTCGCTTGGTCCTATGAAGAAATTCTCGGCATTGATCTGAGTATAGTCGTGCACGAGATCCCTACTTATTTGATGCGAAGCCTGTTTACCAACTTCTTTGTCCCGTGTACCCTAGAAAGGTAGCCACAATCAAGGGAGAAGCTGAAAAACTTCTCAAAGCTGGCTTCATTTATCTGATCCCCTTGATAGTTGGGTCACTAACATCATCCCTATGGATAAAAAGCATGGTACTATTCGAGTCTTTGTATATTACCGTGACATAAATTGTGCTTGTCCTAAGGATAACTATCCCACTCTCTTCATTGACCAGATCATTTATGACTGTGCTAGGAGTGAGATATTTTCCCTTATGGATAGGTTTTTTGGCTACAACTAGATCAATATCCTTTCGTCCAATCAACAGAAGACCGCCTTCATCTGTCCATGGGGCACCTTCACGTACAAGAAGCTCCCATTTTTCCTTAAGAATGATGGTGCTACATTCCAATGAGAAATTTCATATGCTTTCCATTATATTAGGCACATTGTTCAACCTTACCCGGATGACCTCCCATCTCATTCCGCTAAGTGTAAGGACCACCCGGATCACCTCTGTCAAATATTTCTTCATTGTAGATGCTACAACATTTGGCTTAATCCACATAAATGTATCTTCTATGTTGATTCTGGTAGAATCCTTGGGTTTATCATTTCTAAAGATGGAATTTGTTTCAACCCTCTTAAGGTCGAAGCTATTATTAATCTCCCCTCCCCTTCCTCTTTACATCAATTGCAGATTTTGCAAGGGAAATCTAATTTCCTGCATAGTTTTATACCGAACTATGTTGAAGTAGCCAAAGGATTCACGCGATTTCTTAAGCAAGGCGTCTCGTTCCTCTGGGATGAGATTTCCCAAAAATATTTTGATTCACTGAAGTCATTTCTTATCAATGCTCCTATTTTTCGTCCACCCAATTATCATCGTGACTATTCCCTCTATTTGGTTGTCACATTTAGTATTATTTCCATGGTTCTAGTGCAGGATGACAACGATGGTGATGAGCATGTCATTTATTATTTGAGCCGCAATCTTCTTGAAACTGAAACGTGTTATGCTCATGTCGAGAAATTGGCATTGCCTATTATTCAAGCCCTCCAACATTTTTGCCACTATATTTTACTTCGCATAGTAATCGTGATTTCTGATTGCAACCCCATAACCTATGGATTAACTCAACAATTTCTTGGGGAGAAATACTCAAAGTGGATAGTTATCCTCCAAGAGTTCGATTTGGAGTTCACTACCACCAAATTGAAGAAATCATTGGTTTTTTCCGATTTGATCTGCTCTTTACCTTCTTCTGTTGCTCCCTCTGGTTCTAAGGAACACATTCCAAACGATACTCTTTTTCTGATTAGCACCCTCGATCCATGGTACGGTGATATCATCGTTTATCTCCAGACTTCCACCTTCTAGTCTGAGTTGATGAAGGATGCTCGTCGATGTATCTGTCATCATTCACAACCTTATCGCATAGTCGGAGATACTCTATACTACATCGAAGCTAATTCAGTTCTCCGCCAGTTTTTGACCCTCGAGGAAGCTAAAAAGGTTCTCAATGACTGTCATTCTGGCACATGTGGAGGTCACATGTCTGGGTATGCTACTACTCAAAAAATCTTTCGTGCTAGATATTTCTGGCCTACCATATTTAAATATTGTATTCTCACTGTTTGTAAATGTCACGCGTGTCATATTTACCAGTGCAAGATGTGCGTGCCACCTGCTCACCTCCATCCCGATATTACCATTGGTCCCTTTGCGAAGTGGGGTATCGATTTTACGACGTGTAACCCTCACTCGGCTTGGGGGCATGCTTATATTATTGTAGCCATGTGATACTCCACTAAATGGGCTGAAGTAATACCTACACTCATAGCTGACGGTAAAATGGGTGAACAATTTATTTTCAATCATGTGATTACCAGGTTTGGTGTCCCTCAAGCCATTTTCACCGACCATAGCTACCATTTTCACCATTACATGATGGCTCAGTTGACTTCTAAGTTGGGTCTGCGTCACGATAGCTCAATGTCGTACTACCCTCAGGCCAATGGCCATGTTGAAGCCGTGAACAAGGTTCTAGTCACTATGCTTCAACATACGATTGAGTTTGGATCTCATGTTATTTTCAGCTATCTAGGTTTACCGAACCTCGGTGAAGGATGCAACTAGATTCACCCCATTCCAGCTTGTTTACGGTATGGAAGCTACCCTTTCGATTGAATACAAAATTCCTTCTCTCAAAATAGTTGTTGAATTACTGCCCAATACCTCACCAGAGGAAGGATGATTCTATATTTGGAGAGGTTAGATGAAACTCGTCGTTTTTTTGCTCTAGTCATAGAAGCACAGAAAAAGTGGGTCAAAGCTAATTTTGACCGGATGGTTTCCCCTCGTACCTTCGTAGAAGGGGACTTAGTCCTCTTGTATGACCAAGATCATGATAAGCTGGGGGTAGGAAAATTAGAACCCATGTGGGATGGGCCCTACATCGTGAAGCGTGTTTTGCAGAACGAGGCCTATGAGCTTATTGATTATGAAGGCTATCCCTTGGATCAGCCTAGAAATGGGATGTACCTCAAAAAATATTATGCATGAGTCTCTCGTGCATGTCATTTTTTACATAAGTGTGTTTTTCATTTTTGTACATTTTTTTTGGCTTGGTGTGCTTTGCGAGCAGTTTTTCCGGTTTATTATGTCATTTCTTACTGTTTAGATGTCTGTCACTCCTTATGCTGATTTCGCAGATGGTGCCTCCTGCAGTACCCAGAATATGTCTTCCACAGCCTGGGTGATTTATGATCCTAACAGTGAATTGGTAGACCTCCAAGGTATTTTTCTAGGATGTACAACCAAAAAATCCGTTGAATACAGTGTTTTCATTGAACTCTTAACCAAAGCCATTGCTCTCGACATTCATGAATTAATTGTGAACCTAGACTCTCAGATTTTTGTTCTCCAATGCAATGGTAATTATTCTATTAGAAACCCTCAAATTTTAAGGTTTTATTTGTGTGTTCATTTATTAGAAAGAAATTTTGATTATATCACATATCAAAATATTCCTAGAAGAATGAATACGTTCACTAATGCAATAGCCAATATTGTGTTAGATATACATTTGCAGAATATGTAAAAGCGTCATCCATGTGCATCATAAGTTCAAAAAATATATGTGTTTTTGGTTACATCCCAAGACATCATGTCTCTCAAAAAACATTCAGAAATAAAACCTAGGCATCTAATCAGCATGGTTCTCATGATAGCATGTCACTGCACACATGACCTGCCTCAATAATCGGTGGATGCGGTTAGACACCCCTGTAGTGTGCCTCTGATACGTAGGAGGAACATCCACGAATCTCATGTAATCTGGGATCACACATGTGAGACCCTCCAAGTTGCGCGCGATCTCCTCTTCCTTGTTTCCCTCACCTTGAGGGGCCACCTCGAAATCATGTGGGACCCTCCGTGCTATGGGGGACATCCCTGAAGGTCTCTCTAGGCCAACATCTGCAATGCATGGATAAATATCAGAACATATATATTAAAAAAAATCATTATACTCATAAAAATATAATAAAATAAAATGAGTTTTACCTAAAGCCTCATCCGATTCCTCTCCTTCCACGAGTGGAAGGTCCAGATCACCCATGAAATCGGTGTCAGTGTATGGCTAGTCCTCTAAGATAATGAGTTGTCGGCGGAGCCAGTCGAAGAATTATAGCTTCCATGACATATGTTGACCACCTCCTAATCGAGGCATCAACTCTTCCCAGCGAACCATCCATGGCTCTCGTGTTTATGGTGTAGGTACTATCACCTCCTAGCATTGGAATATCAGCAGTCGTTCTAGGATGAACGGTATCAAGATGGACCTATATAAAAATTGTTTTAACTTGTTATTCCTGCACTTTGTTAACTGACACTTCAAGTTGATTGTTACGGCTTCCACCCAATTGTAGATAGTTGGAGCCATGCAATCCATGGCAAGCTGGAGCTGTGTCTTTATAGCTTCTTGAGGAGTCTGAGATCCAGTGGCTCAAGTTATAGTGTGTAGCACTACCCTTAGTTCCAAATCAGGTATTGTATGAATATCCACTTTGCTGATTTTTTATCCTTTCTTTGCTCCTAGGAAAACTCTGTCTATTAGCATACCCATTCTCTCTCCAAGGGGCCAGGTAACTGTCAAGATCTGTTTATCTCCTATCCATGACAATCCAGTGATGAAATAAATGTCAGAGACTTTCATCTCCAACTCTTTTTCATGAATTAAAAATATTTCTTGATCAGTGTCCCACACAATAATCAAATACTACAATAATTCCAGTTGAGGCCTTAGACGCGGTGTTCAGAATAATTTCAAGAGACCACAATTTCTCAGGGCATCCATACATGCATTGTTTCCCATACCTTGTTCATATTCCTCCCCGTGCTCTCGTTATTTCCACTCTGTGACCATTTTGGTTGATTATTTCCCTGCAAAACCATAAATGAGGCTCTCATTATCCACATGATTGACTTTTGAACCGTTAAAATCAGGATTTTAGGAGAAATTTTGTGTATTTATTGGCTGCAGCGATTGGTGATGTTGTTTTACAAACAACGAAATCGATTGGAACCTCCCCTTTGAAATTATGCGGGTTTGGGCGCGACTCCGTGCCCAGAACCCGTGCCGACCGCCGTGACCAACCCATGACAAAGCTTCCCCCAAATTCATCAATACATAAAATGTAGGAAATGGAAAATCATTTAAAATGCAGGAGAAGATGAGAACTCTTACCTAGAGAAAGTGGATTTGCAAATGACCTCCTGGATTGCCTACTGTCAGCTCTGCAAATTTTATAGTAAAATGGTAAAAATGCTCACAAGAAAGTGAAAAGGTGAAAAGTAATTTTTTTTTACTATTTCCCTCATTTATAAATTTTTCCAAACCCTAATTAGGTTTTTAGACATTTTTTTCAATTATTTTATTTATTTTGTCTCGAAAAATGGGTTTTACATTTCTTTCTCTTGCAGCGACAGGTCCTAAAAATAACGATGATGAAGCAACGAGTTGTATTTTATTAATTATTCAGATTCGGTGAAAACATGAAAAAGTCACCCCCTGGAGTCATCTTTCAGCTCTTTTCTGACTCTAAAAAATTGAAAATATTGCCGAGACTCTTGTCATTTTGAACACGTTAAATGTTGTGAAACATCATCTTCCCAGTATACATTTACCCCTTTTTTGGGCTGGGACATATTATTTACGAAAAATGAATACCTTAGTCGAACATGGCTAAGAGGTTCTCCTAGATGTTGTTTTCTACATTTTCAGACCCGTGGGACTATCTACAAAAAGGGACCTACTGGAGTTCACTTTTCCTCTTATTTTCAAACTCTCTAAACATGAAAAGACTCCAAGTTCTTCCTTTTTCAAACTCGTTAAAACCTAATGACATCGAGAATCGTCACCATGACGTTACCAATTTCCTCCTTCCTAGGGCTCGTAAAATGTACTAGGATGGATTTTTCCAGAGGAAAAACTTACATGATGAACATATACTATCCCCTTCAATCTTGCTTTCAAAAATAATTGGCGTACTCGCCAGAAATGGTGGGGGAAAATGGGACCTGTTCTCAGTTGTTTCAGCAGTATGTCACTCTTGAACATGACACTTGTATGCAATTCATGTCGGGCTGGGGACATCCGACATTCATCATTTTTCCTCCATGGGTTTGGTCTATCTGTTTTAACCTCTCATCTGTGCTTTTCCATCTCACCATGACCTCAAATCCCTTGATGTCAAATACTGCCAAATTCTGGAGTCGTGTCACCAATATGTTCAAGAGAAGTTCCTTTTGTAGTTTTAACCCTTGATCCTCTGTTTTGTCCTGATTCACTATCATCTTATTCCTCTGTCTTTTGTCAATGATGTGGGAAACATTATGGCCCTCCTTTGACCGGTCACTTCCTGTCGACTTCAACTCATTATCCAGGAAGCTAATTTAGAGACTCCCTTCTGGTACCTTAGAGCTTGCATGCCTCAATGGCAAATTCTTCGCATTCGAAGGCAGGTTCCCATTATTGACCTTTGAACAAGTGATTTTGTGGATGTTTTACTCTAGCTCATTATTCAGATTACGTGGATTGTACTAGCAGTACCTTGGGAACAATTTTCATTATTGGTGGTGTCTCTTGCGCCTGTTAACAGCTTTCATCATTGGCTGTTAATCAGGTGATTTTCTTGCATGTTCGACTTCAGCTCATTCATTCGCATGCTTGAATTTGTACTTTTTCGGGTCGAGATAGAGGGCAAGACCCAGGGTTTTGTCTGATGAACTCTAGGCTGTAGGATGATTTGGTTTATCATGACTATATGCATGACTCTTTTGATTGCATGGTTGCAAACATACCTGAGTCTATTTTATGATCCTTTTCACTAGATGGTTGCATCCATACCTTGGATCTTGTTATATGTACTCTATTATGGATGGATGTGCCCATACCACATATTCATGTATTAAAGATATCTGTTGTACTTGTTCTTGCAGGTTTTCTGATGGCGACATTTTGGTTTGGGAATGTTCTCATAAAGCATTTCACCCATCCCTCTCTCTCGGACATCATGCTTTAGGGGGAATATGTTACACTGTATTTTTTCATTGTCCTTGCCATCCCCATCCTGCACATTGGAGGACCATTTCAGTGACCCCTTTTTACTTTCATAAATTTCCATAAATGTCATTGCATCACTTGGCATGTCAAGATCATAATATCTGTTGATCATTCCTCAAGAAAACCTTCAAAAAAATATGATTTTGGGTCAGCGTTGGTAGGCAGTTATGGCCTCACGCCCATGAAGAAATTAACACTGGGCCTTGCACCCTTTGGCACTCTATCTCATAAGAGCACCCATGCCGAGATGCTTTTGGAAAGTTTTTTTCAAATAGAAATGAAGCTTCCATGCTTAACAACTTCATGAGTGGAGTCATCATGGTTTGTTTGACTGAATCAAGTTGAGTTTCTCATTTTGGCTTGTTATTTCCTACAAATGTGCAACTCCCCAAAGGGATAAACCTCTCCCCCACCTTATGTGGAATCCCAAACCTCTTCCTCCTCTCCTATAAATTCTTCCTCCTCACATTGATTCAGCTAGTTGAACAATCATTAGTATAGCTGGTGTGTTGAAGAAAGCAGAGTATAATCCATTGTTGAGAGAGAGTTTAAGCCCATTTCCTCATTGAATCGAATGCCGAACAAATGCTTGAGACGCGCCCATCTCAACTCGTCGAAGGAGATATGCAACGTCAATGCATAAGGTTGTAAACTTATTTTTCATATATCAATAATACATGACTGGTTTCTGGTTCCAACTTTGTTTCCATTTATATGAAAATTATTTAGCTCTCCTTGACTAGTTGAATAGTTGTAGATGAATGTATATGCTTGTATGTTGTCATTGTTTGTTCGATCTTTGTGCAGACGAATGAACATCGTCACCAACACGGATCGCAAGGGGTGAAGACAAAGATCGAAGGATTGCTGCCACGTGCCATGACAAAAGCATTGAACTGAGGTAGGATTATTTTTCCAGTCAATATTTCATTTATAAGCTAGGAATTTAGGATTCTGACGTATTCCCTTGTTTCTAGACCCACCCTAGGGCTAGAGGGATTGCCTCTATCCGTAGAGGGGATTTTCTTGCTCAAAAATTAGTTCCTTTAACATCAAGAGGACATTCTCTAAAAAGATGTTTTTTTCTACTTTTTGGACAAAAAATGGATAATGACTCTTGTTCCTCTACAATTTTTTGTTGAAATTTAAAAGAGTATATATGTTTTCTAACATTATTCATTATTTCAATTTTCATGTTATCCATTTTCTTCTGCGATCCAACGATCATAAAATCAATAGATTCAGTTTTTTATTTTTGTTTTGAATTCCTTTACCGGATCTATATTGATTCCTTGAGAATTTCTTGCACAAGTCACAGATTTGATCAAAAGGTTTCTAGGCAATAACTCCTTGTCCTAAAAAATTTAAATTATTCTTAGCATCATCAGTAAGTCCACGTAAGAAAAAGGTCCTAATGGTACTCAAATCAAATTTTTGCTTTTACCTTTGGAGGATATACATGAATCTCTCTAAGTAGTCTTGTAGGGCCTCATCATCATTTTGCACAATAGTAAATATTTCATATTGAATATCTCTAGTTTTACAATATTCCTGATATTTTGACAAGAACACTCTCTTCATTTGTTCCCAAGAAGCTATATTGTTTCCCTCTAGTCCCATGAACTAGCGTAATGTTGTATCCTTGAGAGTTGTAGGAAACAACTTTAATTCCTGAGCATCAGATGAATAATCATAACTCCTACACAAAATTTCAAACTCAAATAGAAAAGAGTCTGGGTCTTCACGTACCTTACCATAGAAATGACGAAGAGCTGATGGTGGAATATTCTTCATTTTCACAATTACGTCAAGATCCACAATTAGGAATTCAAAAGTGGATTGTTCCTCATTTACCTGGGTTTTTGCAGATCCCTCGGCATGGTCCTCCTAATATGCCATTGTTTTTCCTCCAATTGAATCACTCTCAATAGGTTGAGAAGGTCGAATATGGGTTCTAATAGTCTTCTTCTTCCCCTTCTTGGATTGTGTCACCCCTGGACTACTATTTCTAGAGTCCAAGTGGACAATTCCTGTGTGATGAGTCTGGTTTTGTTTGGACTTTTTGCCTGCAAAATAAGGCCCAATGTGAGAATTTTTTTCGTATTTTCCAGTATTTCCTCGCCCCTTAGTGGGCTTCGAACCCCTACCCCTTTTAGGCATTCATTTCAAAAAATGAAAAAACAAAAATTTAATAAAATGATTCAATTAAAAAAGTAACTCAACACCTATAAATTCCTCCCAATCAATAGAAGCACAATGAAAAAAAAATAATAGCAGACATACCCCTATTGTAGAAAAACGAAAAATTATTACCAATTTAAATCGCCTCCCGACAATAGTGCCAAAATTTTGGGTGTGGGAATCGCAGTTGAGAAAACTCCTTTCAACACTTAATTTTCAACCTAGGGTTCGTAAACTTAGAGACAAAGCATAGGAAATGCCAGAAGTGTTATGAAATTTTCCTAATTCTTAAATCAAGATCTTGCAGAATCGAAAAGAAAGATCACACAATAATTTACACCAAGGAATTTCTAGTGCCAGAATGCGAAAGAAAGTACTTTGCGATGAAATCAAATAAAGGAACTTTCACACTTGCTGCAAACAATCTTGATTGCTGAAATAAAATTCTATGTTTATCTTTAGTATGGGTGTTGGCAAGTTCAAAAGTGGGCCCTTGGAAAGATCTGACTTCTTAAGGATTTTCCTTCCTGCACCAAGTTTTTATTCTTGTACTCCTGCAATATGCTTGCACTAGTACATGTACAGGACTTAGGTGCGGGAAGTATATTTTCACTTGCACTGGATATTTATGTTTTTGTGCAGGGGCTCTAAGCTCTAGTCTTCGATCACTCCGTTCCTGTAATAGGATATTGGTTCTTGTACCGGAACAAATATTACTGCACCAAGTTTTCCAACTACTTTCGAGAAAAGAAAGGGTGTGATAATCAATGAAAGAAATTTGCAAAGATGAATAAAAATTCTGAAATAACTTGCACACATAAAATAATGCTTCAACCAAACTGAATCTTGCAATGAAAATAAAATTTGAAATAAAACAAACTTCAAAAGTTAAAGCAGGGTTTCTTCAATGTAATGAAATAAATAACTCAAGTTAGATAGCAGGCTTTTATCCCTGTGATAGTTACTCACATAAACCAGATCTTCCTTTAATATTTTTTAACTCAGATATTTTCACTTTGATTATTTAATTTAAAGTTTTAATTCTTTCCTTTTAAAAATATGAAGTGCAGGCACAAATCGATGTGTTGTAACGACGTTCATTCATCAGTTAACAAAGCATATTTAAATTCCTAGGATTTTAACTCTTGGTATTAAAAAGACTTCTATTTAATAATGAACATTCACTTGCGGAAATAAATCGAATCCTTGTGAAGGAAAGGAATGAAACAATATTGTTGTAATGAACTGAAAAACCAAGTTGCAGAAATTATAAACGCACTAGTGTAGGAATGATGTGCTTGCACTATTCCAGGCGGAAATCAACTAAGATTTGTAAAAAAGAGAAATGACTGAAAGTAAATTGAACTTTAATTAATAAAAATGCCACAGATATATCACACTCGACTGTTAATGAAATAAAACTAGAATTCTTATGAAGAGATAAATCATAAACTCAATCCACAATTTGCATGAATCAAATCAACACACACACCTTTAACTAAGCAAAACATGAGAGGGAAAAAGAGTTGGTTTGGCTGGGCCCTAGCCAACCAACTCATTTCCCATTTTAGGAATCGTAATTCTTCAGTACTCAAAGACACATCACTAACAGATTAAAATGCAGGATGTAAACAACATGGCGTAGCTCCTTGTATTAATTCAAATCGACAAAAATACATCATAAGTATGGATCTAGCCCAGAATGAGGGTGAAAAAACAAAATTACAAATTTTCTAGAGTTACAGTAGCGTGGCTATCACTCCCTAATTTCCTATATGAAATCTATATTTATACAACCCTTTCAGCCTGTTGTGGCTCATTTTCATTTTCTGCTATTTTTTTTTCAAAATATAAAAAAAGCATATATGATAAAATGAAAATCCTTCATATGTATGAAAGTCATTTTATAGTTCATATATTTTATCAATTAATATGGTTTCGAAGCATGTTAAGGTGGGATCAAGTGTTCCAACTAATACCTGTGCAAGTTAGAAAGCAGGATTAAAGCATGTTCCATTTTATGAAGATCACCGGGAACCCGCGGGCACAAATAACCCGTAGGTTAACCAGAGAGGTGCCTCTGCAACTGACCCTGCGGACTAATGGCAGATCAAGAATCGATAGTTCTCATTCACTGCGGGGGCAACACTCCACCGAAAGCCCCGTGCCCCTGAGCGCTCCCCGATTGAAGTATCTATCGATCTCTGATTCTCAGTCATCAGCGAATTTGTTCTGGTCATTTCATTTTCTTATTTCCACATACCATTTTCTTCCACCCTGCATCATTCCATGGCTAAGCAATCTTCCTTGTTCGGTTCTTCAGGACACATCCCTCTCATGGATACTGAGAAAGATATTCGGGACACCATATGCACCATTTAACATTTACCTTTTTACCAGCAAGTTATCTAGAATGAGAAAAATTCCCCCATCTATTCAGCTATGGCTAATTCTAGTGTTCTCTCTACATGCATCCCCAAAACGTATATTTTTCCCGAATTTGTGCGTTGGTTAGTGTCTGCGCTATATCCTGGTAAATTCTTTGTGATTAATTGCTTAGGTGAAAATTTTCTTCATGTTTCGGCCCAGCTAATTCTCCAAGCCCTATGTTATCCTGAGTCTGAGCCTTATGTTCAATTCACTGATGAGTCATTGGTAGAATTCTATGATAACCTTGCAGGACAAGAATTTAACCAGGTCATCTCCTTCTTGAATCCGAATTTGGAGAAATTTGTAGCAGATGATAAAGAATTCCGACTAGAGAATTTTGATGCAGAGGCTAGGCCAGTGTTACAATTATTTTCAAAGATTCTTGGAAAAGAAGATTCCTCTCAAGTTGACAGGTCAGTGTTGGGATTGCTTTCCATGATGATGAAATCTAAAGTAGTGTTGGATATTCCCTCTTACTCGCAAGAGGGTATTAATACCCATCTCATGAGCTTATCCCTCACTGGGTCCTTTAGGTTCCCCTCACTCATCACTTATCTATTTCTGTATCAAAATGTAGACGAATTTTTATATTTGGGATTGAATTTAAGAGATGCAAATAAGAAAATGAAATCAGTATTTTTCTGGACTGATATAGTAAGGACTGAACCAGATGAGAGAGGGATATTTTATTTTTCTACATCTTGTATGCCAATTTCTTATAAGGTTTTAAATGTTGTTCCTCCTCATTGTTTGTTGCCCAAAGCTCAGGAGTGTCTCCAGTTAAGTAATGTTTGTAAATTTGGGGATTGGTTTGTATATGAGGATTATTCAAAGATTAGGTTATATGGAACAGGGGTAGAACATTATAGATTTCCAACTTTTTCCCCTATGAGGTTGTTTGCATTAGCATTCATTACAAAAATTCTGAACGTAGATCAGGTTCATTTTGCTCCAATGAATAAGGGTCATTTTTTTAAACTTCCTATGTCTGTGGGTCCATTTGTAGTAAATATGAGGCAAGAATTTAATGGGGAAAGAAGAATGTTGGAATATATGCACTTATTTTTAGGTGAGAAATGGGCCTATGACCCCCACAAGGTGATTTCTAACAGGAGGGTTGAAAATGGCTACTCTACTTTCATTCATGATAATAAGCCTGAACTTGAAAAATTGGCTAACAAAAATGTTGCAGATTCGGTTAGTTCAAGCATACAGACCCCTGTCATCTCAGATAAATTGGACAAAAGAAGTAAAGAAGCAGTTGTTGATTCTGAATATGAGGAACAAAGATCTGAGAAGAGGGAAAGACTAACTGAGGAAATACCAAGCACTCAGCCTAGTTTCCTCCTTCAATTAGGAGATGAACAGAATGTACCAACTTCACCTACAAGACATGGAGATGTTCAAGATCAAATCCCTTTGATCAAGCAGGTTTTTTCTAAGATTATAGAGAGGAATCAAAATATGAAAGCTAGTATGGAAGCACAAGTAGAATATTAGACTACTTTAGACCAAACTAGATTGTTTACTGCCATGGACTTAGAAAAGGATCAGTTTAAAATTGATTTTTATCACCCATATAAAATGACAGTAGGGTCATCAAGTAGTTTTAAAACTATTAATTTGACTATTGATGTGAAGAAAATTCCTTGACCTTATAAATTTAATTTACATATCCAGACAAGGCAACCAGCTCAATGAGTTGGAAGAGAAACAATTGGCTGCTATTCAACAGACAGTGATCATTCAGCAGCAGAGAGCTAGATGGCATGATGGGTTTATTAAGATGAAGAATTTCCAAAAAGGAGATTGTGCTCTCTTGTATGTGTTATTCATTAGTAATTTTTGCCTTCATATATGACTAAATGATTTCCCTAGATTTCTAGAAACAAAGTTCATGAACATTGTGAGTTCTAGAAATCTCACTGCCTTCATCATCCTTAGAGATAATTTTTCACTATTTTATCATTTCATCATGTCAAGCTCTTCTTACCAGTCCCATAAATCCCATTAGGGGCTCATGTCACTCCTTTTGTCTATTTTTTGTCACCTTTGGCCCAAATCCTCTGTTTTGTTTTGCCTAAAACCCCCCATAGCTACCTAAGGCCACCTATCAAGCAGCTCTATTGTGTCTTCCAAAAAATACCCCAAGCATTGATGGTCTCAAAACTGTCTCTGTAGGCCCTTTAGATAAATCAAGTTCAATGGATTTTGGATCTTCAATACATCAATTTATCATAAACTCTATTTACACATTGATGACCCCAAAATCTAAGTTTTTAGTCCAAATCCAAGTCCAAGGAACTTTCCACTAGGTCACCTAGGGTTTCACAAGTCATAAGGTGGATTTGGTATCCTAAAATCTCTATTTTTCCCATGTAAAGAGACTGCATTCAAAGAAGAAAAGGGACAAGTAACTTTATCCAAATTTGATCAAAGGGTCATTCAAGAAAGGCCTCCTTGGCCTAGTGCATAAATTCTGCAAGGGACAACTGCCCTTGCTCACATTACTGCAAAAGGATCAAGATGGACATCAACGTAGAAAGAGGTAAGGTAATAGAGTGAAAATCATCACAAGAAGATCATCAACAGCAAAGAGAAAGCAACATGCATATGTTTTGGAAAATTAGGTTTCTGTGACTAGTTGGCAAAACAATGTGCCAAAGCAAGAAATCAGTACAAGGGATACAAAGGCAAAGGTCACCTCACTTCATCCAGTGCACATTGAATATTTTTCGAAATAATTAATGAATTTTGAAAGGTTTAAAATAACTTAGAAGACAACACTATTTACTTTTTTCTAAACAACACTAAAACCTAGGAATTTGGGAAGAAGGACAAACTGGTCAAAAAATGATGATAAAGCCTCCTTCATAATAGCAGATGGCATTCAAAAGGGTTTTCAGCTGCCCTCTAAGGGTTTGACAAAGTAGCACTGATTCCACCTCACCAAAAGGACAAATGACAAAGAGTACCAGTGTAACGGCCTAAGTTTTCAAATACAATCAGAAAATTTCAAAGTGGTCGAAAGGGAGGCAAGAATGAGATGAAAAGACTAGGGAAGAACCATAGCTATATCACTGTCAACATGATCAAAGAAAAAAACATGTAATTGGTCCAAAAAGAAGAGAAGACTCCAAACTAGTTTCCTTATCAAAATTATATTCTTCAAGAAATAGATTAGCCATGAATGACACTTCTGCAGGATTGTCAAAGATAGGCTACCTACAATAAAATTGATAAGGTCAAACAAACCTAATATTTTTCTCACAATGATGGCACATATAAATACTAAAGGAGTTGTTGATGCTTGCTGCTAGGTTTTTCACACCAAAAGGTTTTTTACTGTCTCAAATTGAAAACATGACAGAATATTAGCTGAAAGAAGGTAAAAATTCTTCTTTTCAGTCTATCCACCAGGCAATCAAAGGCATAAAGATACATGACTAAAGACTCTAAGGTGAAGGTGCCAAAATGATCACATGTTTACTGTTTGCAAGCCTTGAAATTCATGAGAGGGATAAAAAGGAAAAAAACCTTCAAGGAGCACTAATGTATTTATATCTCATGTGTTCAGGGGCATCTGGGTTGTATTTATATCTCATGTACTTAGATATTATTGTACAACCCCTGGTTGTTATCCCAGGCACAATATGTATGTGGGATTCATTATCGTGTTATTTATCTGGCTCATGTTTATGCCAGCATATGCTTTATTATTGTGTTCTGTGGTTTTCCAGGCACCTTATTGTTTGTAATATTGCCTCGGCGAGCATAGGTATGCCTCCCCTGCCGCCTATAACAGGTACTCACTCATCAAAAAAACGTGTCGCACCTCCAAGTCACCTCCTCATGGTCTAGTTCTTTCAGCACTTTGGTCTACCTTACAATCCTCTCTCTTTGACTTCACCTTTCTTGTCTAGTGATTGAGCTCTTACAATGTACTTCGCATTACACCAACAATGCTCGCACGCTAGGGGGCAATCACACTATTTTTTGGTCATCTAATCCATTGTTATTAGATGGACCCAAGTACACCAAGTAAGACCAATTTCATCTTATAAAATTGCATTCACTATGAAAATAACTTAGTAAACCACCTTATTGCTGCTTATGGTCTAAACAGAAAACCCCATAAGGAAATATTAAAATAAATATATATTTGTTTGATTTTCCTCAAGAAATAATTAGTTAAACAGTAGTTGAATTAATATTTATGGTTATATTTAACCCAAAACAAAGAAATTAATTAGATAAATAACTATTTATCTGATTATTTTCTAAAGAATAATTGTTTAAATCTTATTTAAATAATATTCTTTGTTAAATATGACTAATTCACCCTTAAATAATTAAATAAATCATCATTTATTTGATTATTACTCAATCATATCCTTAAAATGATAAATAAATCATTTATTTATTTATTATTACTTAATCGCATCCTTAAAATGATAAATAAATCATTTATTTATTTATTATTTACAAATAAGGGGATTTGACCCAAGTCAAATTCCTTTTCCCTCCAACAAATATAATAAAATATTCCATAAAAGTTGGATCTAGATTTGGTTAATAATATTTAATATGCACCAATCTCTAGACTAACTCAATATTTTGTTATAAATAGAAGGGTTCTTCCTACTTCATTTGTCACCTTTTGTTGCCTAAATATCACTGATCTCAACTTGGGTTCGGCCTATCGATCCATTATCATATCCATATTTTTCCATTTTTGTCTGGGTTTTATACACCATCAAGAGAGAGGAATTCTAAATCTGAAGTGTTGAGGACTTACAAGAACCCATCCCATTGAGGAGAACATGGAACACTGTCTTATGCTTTCCTCCTAGGTGCCATTAATAAAAATTTCATTGGATATATTCTTGTCTTGTCTATTGGATATATGGAGTAAATCTTATTTTTCTATTGTTTGATGTCTTCTAATGCATAGATCTATATTTTTGTAGCATTTTTATTGATCATCTAACTGCATATCTGAAGATATTAGCAGTCATT
Source organism: Pinus albicaulis (assembly GCA_034641835.2). Lineage (NCBI taxonomy): Eukaryota > Viridiplantae > Streptophyta > Pinopsida > Pinales > Pinaceae > Pinus > Pinus albicaulis. The sequence goes on from CM076578.1 coordinate 1,398,959,975, forward strand.
TCTGTTGTTAGGGCTATTTGTTATGCACAACTAAAGTGGTCTTTTTTCGTACACCTGGAATCAAGATTCATACTAAAAACTGGCGACTCCACACGGGTTTACCATCACGACCACTGTCGTTTTTCTGATCCTTGCATATCCAACTGCTTCAAACCCTAGGATTTCTCTTCAGCCCCTTGTTTTTTCTTTTCTTGATGTTATTTTTAACCCATAAAACCCTAAAACGATAAAAATTATGACTTCCGTGTGTTTTCGAATCTATCATGCCAGTGAACGACACGTACTAGCCTAAGACGACAAATTTTTTCTGAAACCCGCCGCCGAGAGTGTCAGATGTAGGTCGACTTTTCTCTCGCCCAAAACCTATGACCTGGACCTCCAGGGCGCACTTTACTACCCAAAAAGTGTGACCTTGCAAATGTGCCAAACCGGACTGACTTTCTCATAGGATTTTTCAAATTTTTCTCGGGGTTTTCACGAGCCTATGTTCGTGGTTGTCTCGACCTCCATTCCGCTCATTTTGGACCTCGCATTGTTCTGCTTTTTCTCAACTAAAGGAAACTAGGCCCTCAGGCTTCAATACCCTCCACATTTTGTGGAAGAGTAAGCCTCGCAAGTTGGGCAGGTTGTCTAAAATTTCGTAGTCTTCTACCATTTTTTCGTATCCGATAATTATATTCGATCCACCTCAACGCTTTTTATGCATCCAAATCTCTTATTTTAGCTTTTTTTGGGTTTTTCCTTAGGGGGCACTCCACTTCCTTCCTGGAGATAGCCTTTCGCCACCTCTTTTTACAGCAATTTTCCTCTGATTTGTTGCTGTTTTTTGCACCACTTTCCAGCGGATTTTGTCTTTTAGATCTTTGTCCCTCTTGACCCAAGATCTATTAGCCTATTTTAGTGTGTTTAGATTAGTGTTTTACTCACCTATTGACTAATTTTTGAGAGGCCCACCTTCTTGGGTTTAGATTACTGCATTATTAGCTATTTATTTTCTGTTTTGTAGGCCTGTATACTGTCCTTTGAAGGGTTATTTACAACTATACAACAACACTTTTTCTTTTTCTCTACAAATTTCTGGGTTTAAAAATTAAAATTTACACACTTTTACACACACACCCTAAGCGAAAAAGGGCTTCGTTAACACCGCCAAGAAAAGACTCTAAAACATGGAAATCATTTGATCCTGCACCTCTTTGTCCTTGTTTCGACATTGTAATCACTTGATCCTGCACCTCCCTACCCTTGTGGGTCTCTTTTTGCTTGGTGTTGTGTGTGTGTCGTCATTGCTCAACCTCCCATGGGCTCTGATTTTCCTCAGGAGAAGGCCAGCACCCCCTACACATCTTCCCCTCTTGGTAGCATGTATTCAGGGTACAACATGCCTCCTCTCATTCCCCAACCTCTTGTATACCACACTGTTACCCAACCTCTTCTCTCTGGTACCCTCGATGACCAGATTCTCATGATGAAATCTGATCAACCTTCAACCGTAGACATCAATCTTCAAACTCGGTCCCGTCAGTACAACAAGCCTCCCGCTGTGTATGGCCCCGAGCCGCCTCCTTCGCTCTCTATAGAGCCTCTTTCGACACCTAATGGCCCCTTGAAGATCCCTCAGCCTATGGCAGAGGTTCATACCAAGATCCCTAAGGGTCCACTAGGCTGAAATACTACTTCTGGCAAAGCCGCCCATTTGTATAGCATAGTCGATGATTTGGAACAATCTCTTGCTGCCATTTCAATGCTGGAACTCCTACAGTTGTGCCCTTCACAACGAAAAGCTCTTATTTTTTCCATGGGCACTGTAGACCCTTCCGATGATCGATTGATTGTCTTTGATGTTGACCAGTCAGAACATCCTCCTCTCCCTGCTTCTGTTGCTTTCCAAATCCCAGTCAAGATCCAAAACGCCAACTTTTCTCGGTGCATTATTGATGAGGGGGCATCCACCTATGTGATGTTCGCTTCGGTTTGGAAACAACTCGGATCTCCTGAGTTAACTCCATCCACGATCACCCTCCGAGTGTGGGATGGCCATGCCTCCAAGCCCATTGGCTTATTCTGCAATTGTCCTATTACTCTTGCGGGCAAGACAGTTTGCATTGATGTAGAAGTCATAGGCACCCCCTTAGACTACAACATTCTATTGGGTTGTAGCTACACTTACGCGATGTCTGTTGTCCCTTCTGTGGTTCACCACAAGATTTCCTTCCCCCATAATGGAAAGATAGTCATCATTGACCAATTTACGTATTACAAGCCAAAGTCTTAGACCTCCCCTGAGTCCACTATCTCTTCGGTGGCCAACAAGCAAACCGTCGACCCTTTGACCAGTGTCTCACCTGGCGTCTACAAGGACTCCTCCTTGCTTGGTACATTCCCTGGTCTTCCTCCTCCTATCTCTGATCCCAGCTCATCGAATGTTTGCATGATGCAATCGTCTCGGGCTTCTCTCAAGAGGCCCGCCTTAGCTAGTCATCCGCCCTCTTGCCCTCCGCAGTCATCTCCTAGCCCTTTGATGCAGCCTCTTAGACCTCCTCCTCCTGGCCCTTCAGCTAGTACTCATGAGCCTATTTATCTTCCTGGGTCGGTTCCTCCAGGCCTTAACCATTTAGGAGCCATTCCACCTAGCCATTACCCCTCCGGTCATATACCGTTCCTAGTCCCTCCACCAAGCATCTATAAGGCACCTGTCATGGCCACCCTCACTCTTCCTAACTTGACCATTGGGCTCCCAGTTTTGTACCTTGATCCTCCAACTGCCACCCCGCCAGGTCAACCTAAACCTTATCTTGCTCTGACCCCAGTTCAACTGGTCCCCTTGACTTCTCACGTCATCACAGTGCCTCAGCCACCTCAACAAGATCCGCCTCCTCTTGCGACTGCTCTGGGTAAGAAGGGAAGAGCTCGCAAAAAGGCCTCAAAGGAAAAAGCTACCTTGACTAAACCTGCACCTCCTCCGCCTCCAAATCCCTGCGTTTTGTGTGATGTCATCGGTCATGCCACCCATACTTGTCCCGAGTTGCCCTGCATCAAGCCCATGGTTAATGTCGCATTCCCTGAGTCTACAGTCCATGAAACCTCTGCTTCTTCATCGAACGCAACCAAGAACACCAAGACTATTCACACCAAGGAACCTTGTGCTTTGTGTGGTCTTCATGACCATTACTCCCATCATTTTCCCCGCCTTACACATTACCGGGCCTCTTTGGAGGTAGTTCGAGAGTACGAGATTAAACAGAATCAATCCGCTTCTCCCGTGCTTGCACAGTATGTTGTCGGCCAGACTGAGGATTTACCCACTCCTATTGACATTCCCCCCCCTGATGTCGAAATGACAAAGCATGTGGCCACAATCCTCTACCTTTCATCATCTTTGAGACCCTCGACAGAAGCTCCCTCTGAATCTTCTCCTGTTGTTTCGCGTGACCTCCTTTCAGCAAACACCCCGGGCTCAACATTGTTAGATCATTTATGTTCTTGTTCTTACATCATCCTCTGCAACAATGCGCATGTGAGTCTTTTCTCATGATGATGAGTCAGGTAGCCTCACCGCGTCATGTGGTCTCCCTTCCTCCTATCCTTCGACCTCCTATTGTGATGACGACATCATGGAAGCTACGTCCACCCCTGACTTCATCTTTCCTGCCCATAAACGGGATGCCATAATCTAGACCTTTGGTGACTTATGAAGCCTAAGCTCAAGCTATTCCTCCAGTAGCTCCCACACTTCCCCTCACCGGCAGCATGTGGGAAGTAGACATCCCACCCAGATCACTCCCTTCTCAATGTGCATTCGATGTCTACTATGCACTTAGGTTTCCAGAATTGTCCTTTATCCTCCGATTTATTGTCTTATGGCACCTTTCAGAGAGACCCAGCATCAACACCTTATATCGGTTTTTCCGATGGTGCAAGTCGCTACTCCTAGAATTTAGCCTCGGTAGGTTGGGCCATTTTTACCCCTTTGCAGGCGCTTGTTCTTCCAAACGGTGTATGCATTGGTACTGCTACCAATAATTAGGCCAAATATGATGCTGTGCGAGGTTTATTAGTCAATGCCCTTTCACATCACATCCTCCACCTTCATGATCGTTTAGATTCCCTACTTCTTGTCATGCAATTGAATGGTGTATATCGTGTGCATAATCTTATCCTGTTCAGAAGATATTTACGAGTGAAGCTTTTTATGCGTGAATTTGAAATCATTACTTTCAGTCATGTACCTAGAGCACAAAATCACTATGTAGATAGCATTGCAAACCATATTCTAGATTGGCATTTAACACACACATTTAACACAAGACAATAACATAAAAATATAAAAATGATGCATATCCATAGTATGTGTCATATAAAATGTTTTCGAGTTCATAAACTTTGATACATATGACATGCCCATAGCATGTTACAAAAACCCAAAATTGGGGGCACCACCTGCCCCTACACACTAATCAATATCTGGAGGGTCCCGAGCCAATGGGTCTACCCCCGTAGCTCGTAGATCATGCATACCCTATCCAGCCATCGCCATGTGCCGCATGACCCCTCGCCATTTCGAGGGTAAACCAATACATGGTTCTATGTACTGGTCATCTAAGTCTTGCCAACCAGATTCCGAAACACCAGTCAAAAGCCTCTCACATATATGATGGATATCCTCCAGAAGGTTTGTTGTATCCTCATTATGTTGCGCCCTTGCTCCACTAGATCTTGCGGCCCCCGATGCTGCAGGTCGTCTCGTGTACCCGGTCGGTTTTACCGGTGTTGTATCTGCATATCAAAAGTAAAAGAATCAGTACCACATACAATATTCTAGAAACTTTACATGCACATAAAATATTAGAAATTTTTCACTCACCATCGAGTCCCCATATACTACCAGGTGGCAGTGGCAGATCCGGGTCCCCACAATAACTCATCCCACTATAGGGATAGTCGTCTATATACAGCGGCATCTGATCCCAATGAACAAAGAAATCAGGATGGAACACCCGTCCAACTACTCCACCTCCTCCTCTGCACAGTAGTCGCCCCCACCAGCACATCCTAGGTTCTCTCGGGCCTCCATTTGGGAGTTGTATATGAGGTCAAAGTGTTGGGATCTTCTCAAAAAATAAAGAGCGCAAAACTATACCACATGCACAGTCAGGGTTCACCTGCCGCTTACATAGCAACAACTGTCGTTTCAATGAATATAGCATCATATGGGCCCACCCATAGTAGGTCCCACTCAAAACACTCTCCACAAGCATCATATGACCTCATGTGATGTGATGGAGTGCCTGGTTGCCCAGGATCCGCAGCACCGTTGTGGCCACAACACGAGTCTCTAACCTCTCCAAATTCCTGGTGGGTATCCAAGTCACCTTGACTGGGAGACATGGCTGAAAATGGCGCTCTACAAACTCTATGATGTTCCGCCCACGCAGTAATACTGGCTGATTATTCCCTACCATCCCAAGTGGTGGAAGACCAGTCAGGAAATATATATCCTGGACTGTCAACTCAATCCGGTGCCCCTGTACTATAAAGACCTCATGGTACGGATCCCAATAGCTGACAATCCGGGCCAATAAGGGCTCCCCAGCTCTCATGAAAGGGTTCTCCACAAACTTCAGAACCCCAAACCTGGCCAAAGCACTGCGGACACCCTGATCCTCTCGGATCTCTGACCGTAATGCGCCCAGGTCTCTCTCTCTCCAGTTGATCCGTAATTCTACCATACCTGCACAAAACCATCATATTTATCAGTATACATATAGGAAAGGCTATTTCTCATCAAAAACCCTAGTGCTCGGCCAAAAAACAGCACAAAAACACCCCTCCCGGACAGGTTGCACTTTTCAGGCCTAAACCTAGGGTAGGTCGCACTTTTTTGGCCAAAACCTGCTACCTAGGTCGTACTTTTTGTCCCAAAAAGTGTGACCGGGCCGTGAAGAGGAGTAGAGAGTTGTTACTGAGCCTTAGGGACCTAATCTGAACTTTTAATCCACTGAAAAGAAAGAGTAGGGTTATGCCTCTTACCTGCAACTGACGGATCTCGATTCCAACGGTCAGCTTATCTGCTACAATCGTAGCAAGATTTAGGGCCTTCTCTCCTCTCTACATTCACCACAGCTTCACATGCAAATGAATGATTTTAGAGGGAAAATGCCTTATTAAAAGAGAAACCCCTATTTTTTCTTTTGCCTGCTGCGATCCAACCATAGCTCTGTTTTCCAAACCGTCGACACCGTTGGAAAGCTCTCACCGAGCCCTCAAATGGGTATCCATTATTTTTTAGTGATTTGATACTTCACCGGGACACATTTTTCCCATGAAGCGCCACTTCACCCTCCCTCAAAATCGAATTTCTTCACTTGCAACACTCGTAATAGGGGCACCATGTTGCCTCCATACTTTTCCACACTAGTGTTGACTTTCGTCGTGAGTTACCATCTTGTACTCATGCCTTTATGATCCCCGTTGGACCCTTTTCCTGTCTAGAAGCACCATCGAGTCACCCTTGTGTAGAGCATCTGAGTTGAGTCATCATTACTTTCATAGAGTCTATCCTAAGTCCCTTCGCACCCCGACATAGTCCTCAGTCCTTCATTGCTTGGTATCTCTCTCGTGTGTCTCATTATGGCCTTCAGTCCCATTGTCCCCTATCCCCCATGATATTGTGTCAGTCACTGCTAGGTCATCCATGCTATTTATGCTCTAACAAGGGAAGTCGTTCGTTCGCTAATCATTTCCCCCCATTTTATCATCATCATTGGTGTCAATCTGTCAGTGGCTCTATTATTTTCCCTCGTGCCTTAGGTGAGGATCCCTTATTGCCTCGCCTATGGCAGACCTCCTTCTATCTACATCAGCTCATTCATTCCAGAAGACAGGTCTAGAGCGTGGTGTACCTTGGTTCCAACTTCCACTTTTGTTTGGTACCTCGGATCAGGCAAAGGGACTCTTTATTTCCCTTTGACTTGATTTCTTCTCAGCTCCAGCTCCTTTTAGCATGATCGAGATCCATATACTTGATGGTTCAGTGATGCAGCAGCTGACATCGATGATTCCCAGGTGTGTGTGAGATGTCTCAGCCCTCATGAGGGGGTGGCCCCATAGGTAGCCCCCCACACACTCGTATGACCTCTTCATTTCAGCCTTCAATGAAGCTCCACACATTTTATGATGTCGGCCTTCAGCCACTTGTAGCACCTTTTTGTTTACATGTATCAGTCATATTTTCAGAGCCATCTCCTGTGTTCTGGGGCATATGGGTTGTATTTATATCTCATGTACTCAGATATTATTGTACAAGCCCTGGCTATTATCCCAGGCACAATATGTATGTGGGATTCATTATCGTGTTATTTATCTAGCTCATGTTTATGCCAGCATATGCTTTATTATTGCGTTATATGGTTTTCTGGGCACCTTATTGTTTGTTCTATTGCCTCGGCGGGCATAGGTATGCCTCCCCCGCTGCCTATAGCAGGTACTCACTCATCAAAAAGACATGTCACACCTGGAAGTCACCTCCTCAAGGTCTAGTTCTTTCAGCACTTTGGTCTACCTTACAATCCTCTCTCTTTGACTTCCCCTTTGTTGTCTAGTGATTGAGCTCTTACAACATACTTCGGTCATACGATTAGCTCCTAACGCTCACATGCTGGGGGGCAATATGTTACACCATTTTTTGGTCATCTAATCCATTGTTATTAGATGGACCCAAGTACACCAAGTAAGACCAATTTTACCCCAAGTAAAATTGCATTCGTTATGAAAAATAACTTAGTAAACCACCTTTATTAAGTAGTTTATGGTCTAAACAGGAAACCTCATAAGGAAATATTAAATAAATATACATTTGTTTGATTTTCCTTAAGAAATAATTAGTTAAACAGTATTTTAATTAATATTTCTGGTTATATTTAACCCAAAACAAGGAAATTAATTAGATAAATCATTACTTATCTTATTATTTTCTAAGAATAATTGTTTAAATCTTATTTAAATAATATTCTTTGTTAAATATGACTAATTCACCCTTAAATAATTAAATAATTCGTTATTTATTTGGTTATTACTCAACCAGATCCTTAAAATGATAAATAAATCATTTATTTATTTATTATTACTTAATCACATCCTTAAAATGATAAATAAATCATTTATTTATTTATTATTTACAAATAAGGGGATTTGACTCAAGTCAAATTCCTTTTTCCTCCAACAAATATAATAAAATATTCCATAAAAGTTGGATCTAGATTTGGTTAATAATATTTTAATTATGCACCAATCTCTAGACTAACTCAATATTTTGTTATAAATAGAAGTGTTTTCCCATTCATTTGTCACCTTTTGTTGCCTAAAGATCACTCTGGATCTCAACTCTTGGTCTGGCTATTGATCCATTATCATAGCCATATTTTTCCATTTTTTTCTGGGTTTTCTACACCATCAAGAGAGAGGAATTCTAAATCTGAAGTGCTGAGGACTTACAAGAACCCATCCCATTGAGGAGAATAGGGAACACCCTCTTGTGTTTTCCTCCCAGGTGCCCATTAATGAAAATTTCATTGGAAGTGATTCATTTTTATCATTCCCATTGGATATATGATGGGAATCATAAAAATGAATCACTTCCAAGTACATAAAAAGGTATTTCTGATAATCAAGATGAAGACACAGAGGATAATGAAGATAATGATGAGGATGAAAGTCAGTAGGAAGATGCACAGGACAGCCAAGAGAATAATGTACATGAGCATGAGAGTGAGCCTATATAAATTAAGATGATGAATATGATGAAACAAAAGGTGATGATGAGGAAATAGAAGACCAAGAACAAGCAAATAATGAGGTTGAAATATATCTTGAAGAAGCAAGCAGTGACCAAGGAAATGGCACTAATAAAACAGTCGGTGATGAAACAAACAGCAAAAGGAATAGTCGTGATAGTCATGACAGCTGTCATGACTGTCATAACACTAATCAGCCTCCTAATGATGATGGAAGTGAAGATATCCAAGAGGATCATGAATACAAATACCTTTATGAGGAACAAAATCAAATTGAGGCGAGGAAGGTAATGATCAATTTGAAGGCCAATATGGCATTATGGAAGACAGTGAAGACAATGATGTTGTTGATGTTAAAGATCAAGAAAGAAGTGACCAAATGAGGCATGAGGAGACTCATGGCAGCCATGGAAAAAATGAAAAGGCTTGTGACAACACTAAAGGTCATATCAATGATGGAGACACTGTCAAAACTACCATGATCACTCCTCTCACATGCACATACCACAGAGGGAAAAGAGATGTGTTTGCTGCCTCAAAAAGGAAAAGGGCCATATTTTCTCCAGCTATCAAGCCAAAGGACAAAGGCAAGGAAAATATGGAAAGAAGTGAGAAAACTCTAAAGGTGAGGAGGAGTAAGAGAATCAAAAAAACCAACCAAGAGCCTCAATTCATTGATCTAGATAGTGACAACGAGGACAAGGAGGTGACCACTTGAATGCTACTTTTGACGAAAGATGCATAGCTTAAGGAGTGGGAAAGAGATTTTGAGATGGTAAAATGTGTCATTCAGTATTACAAAGAGGAGCACAAGCACTTCAAGAAGGTAAAGAGAGGCCTTGCTCTCCAAAAGAAAATTACCAAGCACTATGCAAAGAAAAACATGCTTGCTTCTGCCAAACTGAAGGAGGCCCTCATGGAGCTTGAAAACCTAAAAAGGGAAAAAGTGCATTATATCCTTTGGGTTTTGGCTAAGGCTTATCAACAGGTGTCCAATACCTCTTGAGGGACCTCTCCACCAATTTTGAGCCAAATTGAACAAAATTTTGGCTTTTTGGAATTTTGAGGCCTCTGTGCGCAGCACCATAGGCGCTACACACAAATTTGGTGTATCCTCAGCTTGCAAAATTTACATTCTTTCATTCCTCACATCACCATCGGTCTTCTTACAAAATTTCAGATCATTTGGAGCATTTTTGACCCCCCAAAAGGTCAAAAAACATCGAAATGTTGACCTTTCTGCCTCATTTTCAGACTAGGTGCTGCGCACAGAGCAGTGTTGGGAGAATTATTTTTGGGACAGGTAAATTTCACCCACTTAGGAAAACTCAAGAATTTCTGGAAAGTAGACTCATCAGGCTTTCCAACGAGCCACCACAGAGTCAAATTCGGCACTGGGAAGGGGTCCAAAACTCAGCCACAAAAGACCCTATTTTCTGCTGAAGTGGCGCTAGGCACAGAGACTGTCTAGTGTGTTTTGGACCAAAATTCAACAAAACACACTCATTTATTGAAAATAGATATTTTTTAGTTTGTTAAGGCAAATTATTCTAGAATTAGGTGCAACTAGCTATTTTGGCATTTATTTCTTATGATATTATGTGCCTTGGGCCTTACATGGTCTCTTGGCCATAAATGACATTTATGGTTAAATTTGACATTTACCTACCATATTTAGGGTTTTAGTCCTCCTTTTCTCCATAAATATAGCATGAGTCCCCTATGTGTTTTTTTGGCATTTGATGATCTTGAAGAGAAATATACATGGTTTTATGAGCTTGGAGAAGAAATTGGTTTTGTGAAGTTGGTGAATGACTTGTTTGGCTTGATGATGGAGAAGCTTGTTTGCAGGATTCCTTAGCTTGGTGAATGGTGATGTCTTCTTAACTTGTTAATGTTTTCTTGTTCTCATTATGTTTCCTCCTTATTGGTTGCTATAAATCATAAAATTATAGGTTAAGACATGTTCTTTGAGGCACCTCAGTCCTCCTGTTTGTTATAGCTTTGATGTTTTCCTCTGTTTGGTCATCTTAAGGAATTCTTGATTTCTCCTTAGGTCCACAAAAACTTGTTTTTGTTTCATGTATGGTTATTATTCTAGTTTACAAGTATGATTCAAGGTATGCCTTGCTTATTTGAAGCATTCAAAACACTATCTTGAAACCTTTCTGTGGAATATTGTTTGTTAGGTTAAGTCAAAGAGGTCTTGTTCGATCATGCCCTTTGTCCATGCCTACCAACTTGTTTTAGAGTTCTCAATATCTTGATATATGATGTTTAGGAGTTCCCTCTTCATAGATAGATTAATATGTGTTATCTTATATGTTTTCCCAAATTCTGAAGGTGAATTTACTAAAGTTATAAGCTCCTACGTTTCACTGGAATGTTTATCTTGGATATTTATCAGTTTAAGTATTGTTCATTGAGCTTAATGGTTTGCCCTACCTCATGAGTTGTAGCTTTTAACTATATGTATTTAAGACCTCTTATTATTTCCCAAATTTGATGTTCACTCCACCTCATACATCACCTTAAGGATCCATTAACCTTGCTAAATTGGCCCTACAACACACTCTATTTCATCATTTAGACACCCATGAATTTCATTGACTCCATAGCCCAATGGCTTTGATAGACTCTCACTCCACCTATTCCACTTGACCATCTTACCCAACCAAAACAATAAAAAAACCCTACACTTAGTAACTAGCCCAAAATCAAAACCCTAGAGAAAAAAGAACACATCCTTTGCACCCAATAGAGAGATCCCTCTCTAAGACCAGGAAGGCTAGGTCCTAGGACTCCAAATAATGGTTCCATGTTACCTTGTCATTTGGTCTACCAATGTTCCAAATCACGGGACCCTAACATTCTAGCGATCACGGTGGGACCTTCTAAGTATATATTTGCCTGAATACCTCTTAAGACTCTTTAGTCCCTTAATTTGACATAGAAAATCTAGTGAATCTGCCACCTCATCGCCACACTAACATTCTGGCGATCATGGTGGGAACTTCTGAGTATATAGTTTCCTGAATACCTCTTAAGACTCTTTAGACCCTCAGTTTGACTTAGAAAATCCAGTGAATCTGCCACCTCATCGCCACACTAACATTCTGGCGATCACGGTGGGACCTTCTGAGTAATGTCATGCTTAAACATTCCTTAAAAGATTCAGAAACCCTTGACTGATAGTATCTGGTGGTTTATCTCCCACCTCATTGCCACACTAAAATTTTGGAGATCATGGTGGGAGCTTCTGAGTCAGTGACAAACTAATTATCCCTTAGGACTTCAGATACACTTATAATATCATAGAGAACTAAAACTATTAGCCATAGAGTAGACTCTATTTGTTTCACCATCCTAGAAAAATGATGACTCAGTTGTAGGACACTCTTAAAAACCTTGGGACTACCTATAGGAACTCAAAAAACCTCAAAACACCCTTAGATTGGTTTCTTGTCAGTTATTGGTGGTGGACCATAAACATACATTCTTAAAAAAACAAAAAATATCAACCTAGTGACTCCACTAGCCACCAGTAGGCCTATTACTTCATTAACACTCATATTACTTCCTAGATTTGTTTCAAACCAACCCTAAGAAGTCTATGAACCCACTTATATACTGTAACAGTTTACCAAACATTAAGATAGGTAAACCTTCAGAAAATAGTACTAGAACTTTCAACCTCTCTAAATTTTGAAATTTGAAATCTGGCTTCACATAGGATCAATACCAGATCTCATCCGGACCCAAACCCTCCCAACATAGTTGATGACCTAGAGAATATTTTGTGGAAAAATTCTAGATCTAGAAACTTAACCATTGTTAGGACCATTCATAGAGCAAGCTACGCACCTGAACATCTTACAACCTTGCAAGATCCCCAGTTTGACTTGCGCCATACAAAGAACCTCTTGAGAAACAGGTCTCAAACTGATATTGACCAAAATAACCTTGAACCCTTAGATTTCCAACAGATTTCTAGTAGATATGCCTCTCCTTTCACACCACCTAACTTTTAGCTTCTCCATCACTTCAAATATTTCCATACCAAATCTACTCAAAATCAGTTTGTTGGTCCAAGTACTTCCACCACACCCATCCATACCACCACTGTGCAAACTAATCCACTTCATCATACACCTCCTTTCACTAACCCTCCTCTTGTAACTCCTCCATTAGCTCCCATCATGGCAACTTGGTATGCTCCCTTGGCCTTACCTCAACCCCTAGTGCCTTTGCCAAATGAATATCGGTCTAAGATCCCTCATTTCACATGGGCTGAATCCATCACTACCCAACAGCATGTAGACAGGATAAATGATTCTTTTGATTACATGGAGATAGAAGAAGAAACCATTAATATGAGAATATTTGCACAAAGCTTAGGGGGAGAGGACAAAAAATGGTTCAAAGAATTAACTCCTAATTCAATACATGATCTCCAGTCCCTTTACCAGACTTTCATAAACAAGTGGGAAATCAAGAAAAATCCCCTCCAAATCTTGTCTGAATACAAAAATATTAAAAGAAATGTAGCGGAAAATGTGCAATACTATTGCACCAAGTTTAACAGTGTGTATAATGCCCTCCCACCTCACATGAAACCCCCACAAGGCCTAGCACAAGTAAAATTCCCTAAAGGTTTTGACCAGACATGAATTTCAAATTGAGAGAAAGAGACCCTGAAACCTTAGAAGAAATGCAAAAAGAAGCTATTAGTGCAGAAGTAAACTTGATTGAAAAGAGAGCTAGGTTGAAATCAGAAAAAAGCGTAACCTACAAGGATGAAACCATGCCCTCAACCTCCTCTTCTGATACCAAAATAGACAGCCTAATGAGAACTGTGGAGAGAATGATAGAAAGGATAAACCTAAATGAAAGGACACCTCCTAGGGATAACCAAACCAATTCCCAAAACTGAAACATAACTCAAAACTTCAGTAGAGATACTCCTCAGATCAAATAAAGGGAAAATGACCAACAAATCGGACCTCCCTTTCAACAAAATTGTGTAGATGAAGAAGAAGGAGAAATTATAGAACCTAAAAAAAACTATATAAATATAATAGGTTCTGATAATGAAGATGATGTTTTTCTCACAGAAGAAGAACAAGGTTTCTTTTCCTTAGATCAAATAGACACTAACTATGAGGATTCTGAAGACTACTGCTTGGGATTTGAAAATTCCATCATGGAAATCCATAAGCAATATGATATTAGGAGCAAAAAATACCTAGATTCAACCAAGAAAGACCAAATAGATATTTTTTTTCGGAAAGTACCTGAAAACACCCCTAAGAAAACATCAGAGAATGTCAACACTATGGTTAAGAAAGTTGAAGCAAAAAAAGGAAAAATCATCCACCCAAACAATGACATTAGTTGTCCTAGTACCTCCACCATTGACCCTAAAAAAACCATTTTGACTAAAGCTCCAAATCAGGATCAGCAAATTAAAAATGTAGAAAAGATCATGGCTGATAAAGCTAATGTTAATATATCCAAAACACAAGTACCTTTCAGCTTTGAGGGATAGATTTCCAAAATCAAGATAAATATGTCCCTCACTGAATTAGTTGCTCAACCATTATATAGGTCTCAGTTTTTGAAGGTACTAAACATAGGAAATGATGCTGACACTTTACACTTGACTGATGACATACCTGAGTTGTTGTTTGGACCCAAAATAGAAGGAAAATATGAAGAAGGAGCCATTCCCCCTTTCTATATCAGCCTAAACATACATGACAAAGTCTTACATAATTCCATTTTGGATTCTCGTGCCTTCCAAAATCTCATGCCAAAAGTTGTGATGGATAGATTAGGCCTAGAAAAAACTAAACCTTATAAAGATCTTTACTCTTTCGATTCAAGTAGGGTCAAGTGTTTGGGCCTGATCAGGGATCTTTGTGTCAACTTGGCACAAGTGCCTACTAAGAATCTAGTCATGGACATAGTAGTGGCAGATATTCCTCCCAAGTATGGCATGATTCTATCCAGATCTTGGGGAGCCGAGCTTCAGGGGAACCTTCAACTAGATATGTCCTATGCTACCATCCTTGTTTTCAATAAGATAAGGAGATTATACCGCAAGTCACCTATGAAATATATGGTTAGTAATCAAAACATGCCATAAAACACTCCTCTTTATTCTATTCATTCAAATCTTGATTCTTTCATCTTATATAATGAGGAAGACATTGATGATCAAGTATATAAAGTTGAAACACATCAAGACACATTAAAATAGCTAAACTAGTATCTACATGAAGAACTCAACATTTAGAACTATGAAAGCCCAGAACAAACACATAGTGATAAAACTAAACTTGAATTACTGCAAACTCAAAATGAAATCTCAAAACCAAGAGTCAGTTTGGATTATGAATCAGGGTGCTCAAAGAGAGGAAAAATCTCAGAAACACAACTATTCCCTTTTACCAATCCTAAAGTACTAAAATGGCCTCACAGAACAAAAATCTTAGGGAATCTAAGTCAAAGGAGTCTTATGATTTTACCCTATCTAGACACCTTATTTTCAGAAATTTTTTTCCCTCCGGAGAAGCTTTTAACTCTCACAGATTTTGTTATGAATCCTAAAGGGATGTCAGTGGAAACTGATATATAGGAATACAATGTAGGCAGCCTCAGAAGGCCCAAAGTGATTAAGTTATCCAAATTCTTTCCATCGCACACAAAACTGAAATACATAAGGTTGTGCAAGAATTTTTAGGATGCTCTTGTGTATAGGAGTAAAATCTCAAAGCCTGATGACATATACATTGTTCAAAAAAGGCCTTTTTCTAGGAAGAACTATGAAACCTTTGGGAAAATTCTATCACTAACAAATAAATCCAAAGGATGTAGACTATGTATGGACTTTAGACACTTAGGCAAAGCCTCCATGAAGTCCAAATACCCCTTTCCCAAGGTAAATCATCCTATGCGAAGAACAGAAATTTCTAACAAGGTGACATTGGTTGGTAGTGTTTCAGGTTTTCATGAGATGATACCATTTCAAATCAATCAACACAAAGACATTTTCAAAGTTCTCTGGAATGACTACATGGTTGACAAAATTTTTCGTGGAATAAGGAATGCTGAAGACACCTTCCAAGAGGCCATGGCACCTGTTATCAACTTTCTCACTAGGATATACATTGATGACATTGTCATTTGTTTGGGAGCTGATGAAGAATGCCTTCTACACCTAAACAGTTTCTTTCACAGAAATAAGGTTTGGAAACAAAACTCAAAAAATAAATATAAAGGAGAACTTGGCATGTTTGAATATTTTTGACAGAAATCATGTACCATGCCCTCAAAAATAGATAGTCATGTTCCTTATCTACAAGAGCTGAATGAAAAATGGTTGGTTGATGATCCTATGGATGACAGGGTAATCAAATACCATGGCCATTTAGAGTCTTAGTTGGAATTTATCATTCATTGTACATACCACTGTTTTATGAAAATATATAAAGAGAAAAAACGCAAAAACATAAAAAAAAAAATGGAAAAGAGGGCAGATTTGAAAAGAGGTAAAGCCCCATACCCAAAAAATAGAACTATTGAAAGTGTGTAAGACTAAATACCACTACTAGTGCATAAAGAAGTCATGTTTCAGTCATCTAGCCTAATCATGGATGAAACTATTTTAAATTTATTGGTGATAAGTTAGTGAAATATAGTTAGTCAAATTATTCAAGCTTGACTTGTCAAAAGGTATATTAGGGAGAAAGATATTGGTTCCACATGCTTAAAACAAAACGAAGGAGAAAAATGGGGATGAATAGCAAACAATGTATCCTAGCCTTGATTTTTCTAGTCTTATTTTGTACAAAAATAACATTTGTGTGTAGCTTGTTTTTATGCCACAGACCCATGGTAAGTCAGATTGTCTAATCCTGATTTAACCATGTTTTCAATTTAATGTTTATAGCTTAGTGAATGAATCATGTCAAATAGTTTAACCTTGACAGTTGAATAGTCTAGGTAGAGAATCAAAGGAGTTCATTAGAATAATCTGAACTCCAGGAAAAAATAAGGTAGAAGTATATAGTTTGTTTTTCTTTCAAAATAAAAAATGTCATGGTTTGGCTAATCCAAATGCACCCAAAGAAGAAAACAAGTTAGGAAAGTAGGTTGGGTATGTAGATATGAAGTTTTTCTAATCATATCTTTTAGATTATTGATATCATAGCTTCAAGCAAGCATCAGCAAGAGAAGAGGTAAAAATCTGCCCAATGGATGAGGCACTAGTCTCCATAAAGCCAGAAATCTAAAGTTCTAGACACCTCCTGAAAATGATTTTCCCTCCCCAAGTGGAGCCACTGTTAGTCATCAGTAATTTTTTCCTTCATAGATGGCTAAATTATTTCCCTATATTTCTAGAAACAAATTTTATGAACATTGTGAGTTCTAGAAATCTCACTGCCTTCATCATCCTTAAAGATAAATTTTCACTATTTTATCATTTCATCATGTCAATCTCTGCTTACCAGTCCTAGAAATCCCATTAGGGGATCATGTCACTCCTTTTTTCTATTTTTTGTCACCTTTGGCCCAAATCCTCTGTTTTGTTTTGCCTAAAACCCCCCACAGCTACCTAAGGCCACCTATCAAGTAGCTCTGTTGTGTCTTCCAAAAAATACCCCAAGAATTGATGGTCTCAAAACTATCTCTGTAGGCCCTTTAGATAAATCAAGTTCATTGGATTTTGGATCTTCAATACATTAGTTTATCATAAACTCTGTTTTACACATTGATGACCCCAAACTCTAAGTTTTTAGTCCAAAGCCAAGTCCAAGGAACTTTCCACTAGGTCACCTAGAATTTCACAAATCATAAGGTGGATTTGGTATCCTAAAACCTTTGTTTTTCCCATGTAAAGAGACTGCATTCAAAGAAGAAAAGGGACAAGTAACTTTGTCGAAAATTGATCAAAGGGTCATTCAAGAAAGGCCTCCTTGGCCTAGTGCACAAATTCTGCAAGGGACAGCTGCCCTTGCTCACATTACTAGAAAAGGATCAAGATGGCCATCAACCTAGAAAGAGGTAAGGTAATAGAGTGAAAATCATTACAAGATGATCATCAACAGCAAAGAGAAAGAAACATGCATATGTTTTGGAGAATCAAGGTTTCTGTAACTAGTTGGAAAAACAATGTGCCAAAGCAGGAAATTAGTACAAGGGCTACAAAGGCAAAGGTAACCTCACTTCATCCAATTCACATTGAAGATTTTTAGAAATAATTAATGAGTTTTGAAAGGTTTAAAAGAACTCAGAATACAACACTATTTACTTTTTTCTAAAAAGCACTAAAACCTAGGAATTTAGGAAGAATGACAAACTAGTCAAAAAATGATGATAAAGCCTCCTTCATAGTAGCAGATGGCATTCAAAAGGGTTTCTAGCTGCCCTCTAAGAGTTTGACAAAGTAGCACTGATTCCACCTCACCAAAAGGACAAATGACAAAGAGTATCAGTGCAAGGGCCTAAGTTTTTAAATACAGTTAAAAGATTTCAAAGTGGTTGAAACGGAGGCAAGCATGAGATGAAAAGACTAGGGAAGAACCAGAGATATATCACTATCAACATGATCAAAGAAACAAACATGTAATTGGTCTAAAAAGCATAGAAGCCTCCAAACTGGTTTCCTTATCAAAAGTATATTATGCAAGAGATAGATTAGACATGAATGACACTTCTGCAGGATTGTCAAAGATAGGCTACCTACAACAAAATTGATAAGGTCAAACAAACCTAATATGTTTCTCACAATGATGGCACATATAAAGACTAAAGGAGTTGTTGATGCTTGCTGCTAGGGTTTTCACACCAAAATGTTTTTTACTATCTCAAAGAGAAAACATGACAGAATATCAGTTGAAAGAAGGTCAAAATTCTTCCTTTCAGTCTATCCACCAAGCAATCAAAGGCATAAAGATACAGGACTGAAGACTCCAAGGTGAAGGTGCCAAAACGATCACATGTTTACTGTTTACAAGCCTTGAAATTCATGAGAGGGATAAAAGGGAAAAAACCTTCAAGGAGCACTAATGTCACTGAATGACTTTTTCCTTAGACAATTTGTCAAAATGACCTTCTGCCTTTCAAGAATGTGTTCATGTTTCAAAAAATCTGGGTAAAGGGAAAATAATAAGCTTGTTGAAAGTTTTGTAAATCCAAGAGAAGCATCAAGATGCTCCAACCAAGGCAAAAAACGATTTTTTCAGATTTCTGCCACCTACAGGACAAGAAGACCATAAAGACAGTGAAAATTTGAGAAGGGAAAAACACATTAGAAAATGGGTTTTGGTCATGAAATTATTTTTCAAAAGAGAAATATAAAGGTCTTTCTCCCTCTTCCCAACTCATTTCCATCTTTGAAGGAGAAGAGGAGAGCCGATGAAATAATTTTTAAGGTTTTCTGCAAAAATCGGTTGAAGTTTTCAGGCGCTACACATCGGCGGAAGCGCTACGCACAAAGTCGTCTGCATTGCGCACAAAGGAGGCAGACACAGTGCAAAAAAATCACTGTGCTACGCACCTGAGAGGTGGTGCTACGCACTGCCAGAGGCGCTGCGCACATGCCCAGGTCGGGCCTGATTTTCCCACCATTCAACGACATTGCGCACAGGGAGGCCCCACAGGCCCGATAAACCGCCTGAGCCACCCACACATGACCTGTTGGGGTTCCCATGTTTTGGCAAGGTTGGAAATACCAAAAGATGAGGCAACATTAGAACCACTTTCAGACCTCAAGATCTAGCCCTCCTGGGTCCAGAGAGGGATCTCTCTAAATGAGAAAAGGTTTATGTCTATGAGGCTCAAATGTTATGGTTTTAGGCTAGTTATAGGCACAAGGTTTGTTTGTTTGATTTGATTGATTTGGTTGCTGGTTATCAGGAAAGAAGGGTTCAATCTGAGACTAAGATGAGAAAAGAGGGATAAGGTAGAGGTGAAGTACCCCAGAAAGCATTCAGGACCATTGGGCAATGGAGTCAGGAAAGGATTTTCTTACTAGTCAATAGGCAGGCTTTCAATTGGGCTAGTCATCTGAAACATAGGATCTTCAAGATGATTACGTGATATGGAAAGTAGGAGGAAAGGAGCTAACACAAGTTCAGAACACAAAGTTAAATATTAGCTGGTCGCACAAGGATCCTAGTGGACAGGGCTAACTCTAATCCCCAGTGTTCCCAAATCTCCCAACTAAATCTGTAACAAGAAACACCTAAGAACTGAATTCATTTAATTCATACATCAGAGAGCAAGAAACAACATCCACTACACTGGTTAAACCAACTGAAATAATTTCTTCGATAATACATTTAGAAGAGAAACATAAATGGCAAGGAGAGCAGAAACATAGGGTACCTAACAAGGGTAAATCCTATGCCAATATTCTGATGCAAGCCAGTACAAAGAAAATGAAATGAATGTAAACACAAAGATAGGAAAACATCACCACTGCTTCAAATCAGGATCCAAAGAAATGTGCTTTTCATATAAAATAGCAATATCAGTCAAGTAAAACATGCCAATGGCTGAATACTCAGTCTGAAATCATATTCCTCAACCTATCTTACAACTTTACACAGAGATTGTGTCTCAAAAGAAACTACTTGCAGTTCTTTGATAATTGATCAACAACTTTACAATGTTTTTCTCA
This sequence comes from Pinus albicaulis, assembly GCA_034641835.2. Taxonomy (NCBI): domain Eukaryota; kingdom Viridiplantae; phylum Streptophyta; class Pinopsida; order Pinales; family Pinaceae; genus Pinus; species Pinus albicaulis. The sequence continues at coordinate 1,398,980,456 of CM076578.1, forward strand.
TGAGTTTTATAGCTCGGAGGAGCAGAGGAGGTAGGTGGAGAAATAAATGCAGTATTAAACTTCTAAAAAGAAAGAGGGCCGAAGTCCCTCCTATATAAATCCTGTGCATTAATCTCTGGCGTTCTTTGGGTGAACGAATGGTCTTCTTCAGACTGGGGATTACTCTGATATGACCATGGTGTGTTCTGACTGTAGTGCTGTGTGGTGCTATTGGTGAATAAACCAAAGATAAAGAAATGATAAAGAAATCTGCCATACTGGTGAAGTAAATGCTCTGATAGTACTGGGGCTGTTTCAGGGTAGAAAATCTCTCACGGACACAGCATGGATTGAACGCTGCATGGGCGCTCTATACTTCATGGAGGGAAAAACATTTTTCTGCTATATAAACCCCTGATATGCATTGATTTCTGCGTGTTGTACCTTTTTCATGATCTATAGGATCATTGATCTGGTGCTTTGCCTCTAAACTGTTGTATTAAAGCTCAAAACCTTCAATTCTGAATGTTGAAATCCTTGATCATAAGTCAATCTTTCTCCACGGCTTCATAAATGTCTCGATCTACAAAATCTGGGCTTTAATGGCGCCGGATAGATTTCTTTCAAATATTAAACTGTCCTTGGGTAATATTCATGATGCCACAACCATTTCTGGGCATTTCTATTGTAGTACCAGCTTCCAGATTTAATTTTGTTTGCGCAACACGCTGTTGAAGTGGTACATGAGAATCATGGCATTTTTTCACCTCTGATAGCCCTACAAAAACACGAAACCAATTATGAAATCCATGGATGGGGGCGGATGATGTGGATGATAGTGGGACTACGGAGAAATGGCGGAAAATGTCGTGGAATGGTGGAGAACAGAGATGACGCAGGTTGGCAGAATGCGGAGGATATTTAAATGAAAACCTTAATAAAATTGACCTATGAAAAATTATATGAAACAGGAGGGTGACAGTACGGTGGGACACGTGGAGGTGACGTGGCGGGACCGGGTGGTGACAGAAGAGTCAACAGCAGGAAGACGATTCTGGATCATCGGATCTGAGAGGAGATCGACGGTCGAACACATGACGGAGGGCGATGAACGGTGGGCCAGGAGTACGGAGACCATGAGTTAAACCCTGCGCAGCTACGCCGAGCGATGACCATTGGATGAGCAGGGGCAGATCTAACGGCTGTCATGAATATCCCTGTGTGTCCTGGACCGAAAGATAATGCATGATGGGGGGCACTTTTGCCATCGTACAGGAGACAGGTGTCGAGCGTTGTATGGAATCGCTGGGCAACGGGAAAATACCGCCCGACTCCCATTAGTGGTGCGATGGAAACTGTTGTATAAAATTAGCCCCTACATCCAAATTTCTGCCAGAGTCCCCTCTTACCCCCTTTATCTTTGCCCTTTTCCAAGCTAGAAATACATTGAAAAAAGGCTAAAATCCGCTTTTAAAAGTCATATAAAGCCTAGCTCCTTTCTCCCCGAGCTCCGCGCCTCCTTTCATCCATATAGCCAAGTGCTACCCCTTAGAGCGTTTATCGCAAATCGCATGATCGCGCTATCACATTTTCCTCCCCATCACAAAAGCACAGTTTCCCGTTTATGTCGTTTCATGGCATCGCATTTTTCGTTTTTGTGATCCGCGCTCAACCGGTCACGCCCCTCGCATAGCGCAGAGCGCAGATTCCGGTTATTCCATCGCTCCCTCCATCGCATTTTCTCCACTTGCGAATTTGCGATGCGCGCTATGGGTCCCACTTCCGAAGCCTTCACTCCATTGTTTTGTCACGTTTTTCTTTGTAACTCCCACGAAAGTTAATTTCTGAGTTTTGGTGTCGTTAGCATTGTTTCGCCATTTTTCGTCATCCACCCACATGTCATTCGCTTTTCCCCCCACCATTCACATATTTCGTTTATGTGCTGCATTCGGCATTTTTTATTGATGTTTTTGCTTCGTGCACTCATCATTGTCCCTTTGTATTACCCCATTTTCACTTCCCATTTCTTTGTTGTTCCTCTGTGTTTTTCACCACCCCTCGTCATCTCATCATCCTCTCAAATCTGTGCCACCACTTCCATTAACCTCACTACGTCCACTCTCTCTGTGATTAGTCTTATTCAACAGGCTTTTGTTTTTGCAGGAACTTGTTGTGGGAATGAAATTTGCAGAAAGGATCTGGGAGCCACTATGATGTGACCCCGATCGAAGAAAGATATTTTGATCTATATAACTCTCCAAAGAATCAAAAGGGCACATTTGGGCGGATGAAAACTTTAATGCAGTAGCTGATTATTAATGAAGGAGTGATGAATTCAGTGTCCGGCATGAAAAAGGTCTCAAATTTAAATTCAAAACCTGTAGATCGAAAGTACCACGTATAGAAGCAGGCGCCTCAAGGTTTAATTGCCGCAGATCTTCCTCCTCCAGCAAAGGGCCGAATATCTACATATTTTATTGTTTAGTCTTGTTCGTAAGCAGGTTTTCATTCCCAGCATTCATTTCTGGAAATAAGTCATAAAGTATAGTCATTTATGTTCAGTCATTCATAGTGTGGGCGCGAATGTTTTCCGCCATTTGATTCAAAATAAGTCATTAAATGTTTTCCATCTACCTCCTTCTCTAGAATTCTCTATCTCTTCTATAAAAGTTGAAAAGAAAGACATTGTAAGGGTTCCAGATTTCTACCAGCAAACTGTGCAGTGAACTCTTGGATTGACAATCCAAACTACACGAAGAGCTCCTTGCTATATTAAGATGTCCTAGGCACTAGTCTATGGCAACTCTAGGCTGTCTCTAGGAGGTGACAAAATTGTCCACAACATCTTTCTGGTGCCATTGTCGGGGAACGAATTCAAGAATATCAGTTTCCCTGGGTCTCGACAAATTGTTTTCACTCTCTAATCAGGTGAGCACAGAGAGTTGAAGAGTTGCGTATCTCTCACCTTGGCAACTTCACTGGTCTCTATTTGATAAATTTATTGGTAGTCCTGGATCTTCGTAAGCCACATTTTAGGTCAGATACATCCCAATCGAAAGCACCTTACGTGTCTAACCCGGAGAAGGTCATTCATAAAAGAGTTTGGAAGGAGAGGAAGTCAGCTCGTGCTAAAAATCCTGAATATTCCGTTGAAGATTATCTGCCCTCTTCTTCTCAAGAAGTTAGAATAGAAAATCCCGAGTTTTACTCAGAAACTCCACGTAGAGGAAGTGCCTGGATTGAAGAAGATTATCATCCTACTTTCGAGGCTGAGGAAATTAAAGAAGTTACAGAGGTAGCTCCTGTTAACCATGAATTATTCCCATCTACACCTCAGCCTTCTGTGCAATATATTCCCATTGTCATTCATACCCCACTTCCTCCTACTCCTCTCCCTTCGTTTGTCCCTCAGATTGTCACACAACCCCCACCTCCTCCAATGGCCAATGTTCCTGCTTTTCTATTGAAAAAATATGCTCCACTGGCCTTACCCCAAGTGCTAAATGATATGCCACAGGATTATTTGAAGATTCTACCAAGATTTAATGGTGAAAATGAAATCGATGCTCAGAAGCATCTTGAGACTTTCTGCTCCTTTGCAGAGAACTTAAATGTTGAACATTTGGATGTAGTCTTGAGATTATTTGTGCATTCTTTGGAGGGTGAAGCCAGAAAATGGTTTAAGACATTGGGAAATAATTCTGTGACCACCTGGGACCAGATGGAGAATACTTTTCTCAGAAAGTGGGGAGAAAATAAATATCATGGTCAGTGTCTTACTGAGTTTAATACAATGAAGAAGAAACAGAATGAAGGGGTATCCGAATTTATTAAAAGATTCAACAAGTTATATTTGAGCTTGCCTCCTGAAATGAAGCCCCATGAAGCTGCTGCAAGATAATTTTTATAGCAGCCTTTGATTTTGACTTTGGATTCTCCTTGAGAGAAAGAAAACCTACCACTTTAGATGATGCACAGTCAGACGCTCTGGAATTGGAAGCAAACTTTTCCTCCACTGGGAAACTGAAGGGAAAAATTGAACAAGATACTAAGAGGAGAGGCAAAGAAGAGATTTCTACCTCTAATCAGGAAAAATATTCAGATAAAATGGATGAAATAAGCAAAATGATAAAGAAGATGGTCAAGCTTGAACTGGAAGCTAAAAATGCAGCTCCCAAGAACTATTACAATGCTCCAAACAGAGGATACAATCCTCAGTATAGAAGGCCACCACTGCAGATATTGCCAAGAGAAACGAAGGAATCACAGGACCAGGTACCTCATCCCTTATACCTGGAAGGTCCAGCAGAAGACTCCACTGAAGATGCGGCTTATGGATTAGAAGAATCAAACCTGGCTCTTTCAAATAATGATGATATGGAATGCCCATTGCAAGATGAAGAAGAAGAAGTAGAGATTGACCATTATTGTAAGCAATTTGCAGATTTCATGCAAGCACAATTCAATGTAAAGTATGATCTCCGATATTAAAGGAAGAGGACCAGAACTCAAGATCAAGAGGAAGAGCCACCTCAGAAAGAAGCACCTGCTTAGAAGGAATCAGCAACAAAGAAAAGCATAGAAAAAGGTAAGAACCCTCTAAATGTTCCCCCGCAGTCTAATAATCAGATTCCTTCTTCTTCGAAAATAGTCAGTCCTCTCAATGATGAGTCAGGGTCGAAAGAAATTAATTCTTCAGCTGAAAATAAATAATTTAAAGAAGTTGTAACAAAAAAGCCCCCTTCTGCTTTTAATTTACAAAAAGAACTTGAGAAAATTAAGATTCTTGTCCCCCTAACTGAACTAATAAAACAGCCTGTATATCAGTCTCAAGTTACTTCGTTTATTCTTCCTCCTGAAATACCAATCGTGCCTGATAGTTTAAACCTTCAAGAAGAAAGACCCATGGTAGTCTTTGGCCCACATGTTGAGGAGATATACCCCTCTACTCCTCCCTTTTATGTGTCCCTAGTTATTCATGACCTGCTGTTACACAATTGTATGTTAGATTCTGGGGCTTCCCATAATCTTATGCCTCTGTCTATTATGGAGCAACTAGGGCTGCAAATTACAAGACCATACAAAGACCTATATTCATTTGATTCCAAAAGGGTTAAATGCTTGGGAATGATTAAGGATTTAGTGGTCAATTTGGCCCAAATTCCAGCAAAGAGTGTGGTCATGGACATTGTGGTTGCCGATATCCCAGCCCGCTTTGGCATGCTGCTGTCAAGATCCTGGGGTACAAAAATTGGTGGGTCAATAAAATTGGATTTAACATATGCTACTGTCCCTGTCTTTGGAGGACAGGAGAGGAGGTTATACAGGGAGACTAGATTTGTTAAAATGGTAACTAAGGCTGACTGCTCAGAGAAATCCCCAGTTCATAAAAAAGAGGGAGACTTCTCATGTTTGATGTTAGAAGAAAATCAAAATTATGCCCATGAGCCCCTTTTTGGTCAAATTCAAGCTGAGCAGCCTAAGAAGATCAGGAATCAGGAATCTGGACTTTGCATTTTGATGGAGCAAATTCAAGGCAAGGAAATGGAGCTGGGGTATTATTAATCTCTCCTACAGGGAAATGGGTGCCACTGTCCTTTAAATTGGAGTATGAGGCTAAGAACAATGTAGCCGAATATGAGGCACTATTATTGGGACTGCAGACAGCCAGAAACATGGGCATCCAAAGTTTAAAAGTCTTGGGAGACTCTGAGCTGGTGGTGAGACAAATCAAAAATCAATGCCAAACTAAGCATCCACGTTTGAGAGCTTATAGAAATGAAGTGTGGGACATGATAGAAAATTTCTTCTCAACATTTAACATACAGTTCATGCCCCGAGAGCAAAACAGAATAGCAGATTCTCTTGCTGTAGCTGCTAGTACATTCCGTCCTCCTCAGAACCCACTTCTAAGATATGAAGTGGAGGTACGTTACAGACCTTCCATTCCAGATAACATAAAGCATTGGCAGGTATTTGAAGACGATGAAAAGATGAAGAGATTCATGGAGACAGTGGGAGAATTCTCCAATATGGAGATTGATGATAATGAGGAGGAAGAAGTTGGAAATATTGCAGAAAACACATGGAAGGAAAGAATAGCAGCGAATAAAGTGTTGCAGCTAAAAGGAAATGTTATACCTAGAGGCCTGGTGCCTCTAGAAATATTATTTAACAAAGATGATATTCCATTGCAGCCAAACAAGGTGACAGAAGAAAATCAAGTGGGAGATTTGAACCTGGGTACTCATGCTGATCCCAAAATTGTAAAATTATCTAAAAGAGTCCCAGAGGAGTACAAAGAAAAATATTTGAAGTTGTTTCAATCTTACAAAGATGTATTTGCTTGGTCCTATTAGGACCTAAAAAATTTTGATGTTAATATAATGCAACATAAAATCCCTTTGAGGGAAGGTGCAAAGCCTTATAAGCAGAAGCTAAGACAGATAAATCCTCTGCTGCTTCCCTCTATTGAAAAAGAAGTCAAAAAGCTATTGAAATCTAAAATAATTGTGCCATTCAGATACTCTGAGTGGGTAGCAAACCTTGTTCCTGTTTGAAAGAAGAATGGAGAAATAAGGCTGTGTGTGGATTTCAGGAATTTGAATAGAGCATCCCTCAAAGATAATTATCCACTGCCTAAGATGGACCACATCCTGTAGAAAGTAGTGGGAGCATCCAGAATGTCAATGATGGATGGTTTTTATGGTTATAATCAGGTGGTTGTTTTCCCAGAGGATCAGAAGAAGACTGCATTCACTACACCATGGGGAACCTTTATGTATGCCAGGATGCCATTTGGATTAATTAATGCAGGAGCTACTTTTCAGAGAGAAATGGATATAGCCTTTTTTGGGGAGCGGGACAAGTTTTTGGTGGTATATCTTGATGATATCACAGTGTTTTCAAAGAATGATGATGAACATATTGAGCATTTAAGAAGAACTTTTGAAAAATGTAGAAGGTATGGCCTATCCCTCAACCCTCAAAAGTCCTTATTTGCATTAGATGAGGGAAAACTCTTAGGGCACATTGTAACAAAAGATGGTGTGAAAATAGACCCTAAGAGAGTGGAAGTAATAAACAACATTCCTCTACCCAGGAATAAGAAGGAGGTGCAGGTGTTTTTAGGCAGAATTAATTTTTTGAGAAGGTTTATTCCTAACTATGCCGAGATAGTTAGGCATATAACTAATATGTTGAAAAAGGAGAATGAAGTAAAATGGTCCCAGAAGTCTAGAGATGCATTCACAAGGATAAAACAGGCATTCGCTGAAGCTCCTGTGCTGGCTGGAACCGATTACAAAAAGCCATTTATGATATTCTCATTTGCTTCGCCTCATACAATTGCTGGAGTGTTGTTGCAGAAAAATTAGGAGGGATATGAACAACCTATAGCTTTCTTCAGTCAAGTACTTTATGATGCTGAATTGAAATATAACATATTGGAGAAGCAGGCATATGCCCTGGTAAAGTCCCTTAAAGCTTTTATAGTATATGTTTTGCAATCTCACATTACTGCTTATGTTCCCACAGCAGCTGTCAAAGACATCCTTCTTCAGGGAGATAGCGAAGGTAAAAGAGGAAGATGGATTGCAAAAATACAAGAATATGATCTGGATGTAAGGCCCACTAAGTTGATTAAAGGACAGGGACTTGCTAAGATGTTGTCTGAATCAAATCATCAAGCTTTGGGCATTAATCTATCTATGATAGCAAATGAAGGATCGGAAAAAGAAGAAGAACAGCAAGGGCTAGAGATGGCCACTCAAAAGATACATATGAAATATCTAACTAGTCCTTGGTATAAAGAAATAGTTGAATATATTTTAACACTTAGCTGTCCTACAGGATGAGATAAGATAAAATACAGAGCTGTAAGGATGAAATCTCAGAAATATATAATTGCCAATGGGTAGCTCTATTGGAGAGACCCCCTAGGTATATTACTGTTATGCCTCACAGAAAATGAAGTGCAGAATGTACTGACAGAATTTCATGAAGGAATTTGTGGAGGACATTACAGCTAGAGGGCTACAACACATAAAATCTTGAGGGCTGGTTTTTACTGGCCAAAACTGTACTCAGATACTTTTGCTTGGATCAGAGCATGTGACAAGTGCCAAAGATTTGCATAAAGACAAAAATTAGCAGCTTTACCCTTGATTCCTATTCATGTGAATGAACCATTTCAGAAATGGGGATTAGACTTTATAGGAGAGATACATGCCCCATCAAGTGGCCAACATAAATGGATACTAACGGCCACGGACTATTTCACGAAATGGGTAGAAGCCATACCCACCAGAAATGCTACAGATGCCGTAATAATGAGGTTTATGGAGGAGAATATCATATCTAGGTTTGGCTGCCCAGCTAGAATTGTAACTGAAAATGCGCAGGCTTTCAAGTCTGCCAGGTTTGTAAAGTTCTGCCAAAGGTATAACATTACATTGACTCACTCCACAGCTTACTATCCACAGGGGAATGGCTTAGCAGAGTCTTCTAATAAAACCCTGGTGAGGGCCCTTAAGAAAACGATAAGTGAAAATCAGAAGAATTGGGACTCTCAATTAAAGTTTGCTCTATGGGCAAACAGAATAACGAGCAAGAGAGCAACAGGGAAGTCACCCTATGAGCTGGTGTATGGGCGAGCTGCTGTGTTTCCTCTGTAATTGGCATTTCCAGTGGCAGTTTTATGCAAGAAAATCAGGAAGAACCAGACGACATGATCAGAAGAATTAATCAGTTGGTAGAATTGGAGGAAACACGCAACCAGGTAAATAAGATACTGGTAGAGTATCAGGAAAAAATGAAAGATATTTTTGATCGCCATGCAAAAGATAGGAATTTCCAAGTTGGAGGCCTGGTTCTTAGGTGGGATGTTCGAAGAGTAGAGAAGGGCAAGCACGCAAAGTTTGATCCACTATGGTTTGGCCCATTCAAAATCGTGAATCTAGGGAGAAATAATACTTTCATGTTAGAAAACCTACAGGCTGATCTGCTGGATGCCCCTGTGAATGGACAATTCCTTAAACACTACTTTCAGTACTGACTCAAGAAGACCAAGCTTGATGTATTTTAATGTATATGATGTATGTAAGTGTGATTTCAATTTTGAATGTAAATACTATAAATAAGCTGATAAGTTTTGAGGAAAAGCAAAGGGATCGTAGAATGAAATTCACCCACAAGAGGGTCTGAGGTCTGCGCATTCTCGGCATGCCCAAGGACGAACATTCCATCCCCAGGTGGAGTCGATGTTGTATAAAATTAGCCCCTACATCCAAATTTCGGCCAGAGTCCCCTCTTACCCCCTTTATCTTTGCCCTTTCCCAAGCTGGAAATACATTGAAAAAAGGCTAAAATCCACTTTTAAAAGTCATATAAGGCCTAGCTCCTTTCTCCCCGAGCTACGCGCCTCCTTTCATCCATATAGCCAAGCGCTACCCCTTAGAGCGTTTATCGCAAATCGCATGATCGTGCTATCACATTTTCCTCCCCAACGCAAAATCGCAGTTTCCCGTTTATGTCGTTTCATGGCATCGCATTTTTTCGTTTTTGCGATCCGCGCTCAACCGGTCACGCCCCTCTCATAGCGTAGAGCGCAGATTCTGGTTATTCCATCGCTCCCTCCATCGCATTTTCTCCACTTGCGAATTTGCGATGCGCGCTATGGGTCCCACTTCCGAAGCCTTCGCTCCATTGTTTTGTCACGTTTTTCTTTGTAACTCCCACGAAAGTTAATTTCTGAGTTTTGGTGCCGTTAGCATTGTTTCGCCATTTTTCGTCATCCACCCACATGTCATTCACTTTTCCCCCCACCATTCACATATTTCGTTTATGTGCCACATTCAGCAGTTTTAATTGATATTTTTGCTTCGTGCACTCATCATCGTCCCTCTGTATTACCCCATTTTCACTTCCCATTTCTTTGTTGTTCCTCTGTGTTTTTCGCCACCCCTCGTCATCTCATCATCCTCTCAAATCTGTGCCACCACTTCCATTAACCTCACTACGTCCACTCTCTCTGTGATTAGTCTTATTCAACAGGCTTTTGTTTTTACAGGAACTTGTTGTGGGAATGAAATTTGCGGAAAGGATCCGGGAGCCACTATGATGTGACCCCCATCGAAGAAAGATATTTCGATCTATAGAACTCTCCAGAGAATCAAAAGGGCACATTTGGGCGGATGAAAACTTTAATGCAGCAGCTGATTATTAATGAAGGAGTGATGAATTCAGTGTCCGGCATGAAAAATGTCTCAAATTTAAATTCAAAACCTGTAGATCGAAAGTACCACGTACAGAAGCAGGCGCCTCAAGGTTTAATTGCCGCAGATCTCCCTTCTCCAGCAAAGGGCCGAATATCTACATATTTTATTTTTTATGTCTTGTTTGTAAGCAGGTTTTCATTCCCAGCATTCATATCTGGAAATAAGTCATAAAGTACAGTCATTTATGCTCAGTCATTCATATTGTGGGCGCGAATGTTTTCTGCCATCTGATTCAAAATAAGTCATTAAATGTTTTCCATCTACCTCCTTCTCTAGAATTCTCTATCTCTTCTATAAAAGCTGAAAAGAAAGACATTGTAAGGGTTCCAGATTTCTACCAGCAAACTGTGCAGTGAAAAGGCTTTTGTATACATCTTGTAATATTCCTGTATGAAGGTTCAGAGCCCGTAGGGTCTCAGTGAGGAGGAGTTATAACTATAATGAGGATTCTGGTCTTTGGTATCTCACAGTATGTAATTTCTCTTATGTGTTAATACAATATCTTATTTCATGCTATTTATCTTCTTGTATCATGTTCTAGAATGCGAGTGGCTCACTAGTTTGAAGTAAGGATTCATCCTTGTTGGTGCCCTTTCTGGAATTAGTCAAGCGCTTTAAATAGGCGTAGTCATGATATACTGTTCCATGTTCATCTCTTCCATATTTTCTGCTATATTCGTTACTTGAAGAGGGTGCTTTTAAAACGCCATTTTCATATAAGGATTCATAAATTAATATGCCCTTATGTGGTTTTGTTGTGTATCTGGGTATCAGTCTCATGTTAACTAATATCTTCTCTATGTTTCCTCACTGCACTCACTTCCTGATATTTGATTTCTATGATATATTATTTGAACTAGCCCTCTTTACAGTAAGCTGTCTCTTAATTGTCTGATGCCTTTGTATTGGAGTTTTACATGATGTCCCTACACTATTCTTATCTTTGTATCAGCTTCTGAGAGAGATTGGTCCCATTCAAAACTAATTTCCTTGTTCAAACAAGAGATAGTAAGTGAACTCTTGGACTGACAATCCAAACTACACGAAGAGCTCCTTGCTATATTAAGATGTCCTAGGCACTGGTCTATGGCAACTCTAGGCTGTCTCTAGGAGGTGAAAAAATTGTCCACAACAAAAACCATGTGGTTTTGGAGTAGTGAAAGCGGGCGGGGACCACCGTGACGGATAGATTTCGCACCGTCGGATCCCTACAGATCAACGGTTTAAATCATGCCCGATATGGATGAGCTACAGACCGTTGATCTGGTGAGTTAACGGATGGCAGGGACCACCGTGACGGGCGGATTCCGCACCGTCAGATCCGTACAGATCAACGGTTTAAATCATGCCCGATATGGATGAGCTACGGACCGTTGATCTGGTGAGTTAACAGACGGCGGAGATGTGATGATGGGCAGTGGACGAGTTGCATGGTGCAAGCTGCGGGGTCGGCGATCGGTGTCCATTTGGTGAAGATCAACGGCTGTTGTTTCCCCCGATACAAAACGCGCTAAGCGCTTTTAGCTTTGGCGCTTGGTCATGGCGCAAGGTTACATGGAGAGAAAATGTTACGGGCTAGTGGAGAAGGGGCTGAGACCTATTATATGGTCTGAAAGAGGGATTTTACCCCATTTTAATGCATTTTGAGGCCTGAGGAGGGTAACGATAGGAAGATAGAGGGGAAACTTGGGAAAACAAAAGGCAATTTAGAAGAAGGGAAAAGGATAGTGTTAGTATGAATCTTTTGTCGAAGTGTACGAAAAAAGACCACTTTAGCTATGCATAACTTATAGCCCTAACATCAAATGTGGCTGCCAATATCTTCAAATCTGCGGTTAGTTGATCAAGAAAAGTGTTGCAAAAAACCAGATCTATGCATAGAGAGTCATTAAGCAGTAAAAATAAGGTTTTGCTCCATACATCCAATAGACAAGACAAGAACAATATTTTTTAAAAGAATTTTTGTAGTAAGGGCACCTGGGAGGAAAACAAGAAGGTGTTTCCAATTCTCCTCAATGGGATGGGTTCTCGGAAGTCCTCAGCACTTTAGATCTAGTATTTCTCTCTCTTGTTGGTGTAGAAAACCCAGACAAAGATAGAACTCAAAGGGAGCTCACACAGCAAATAATGGAAAATGTGACCAAGTGTATAGATCCAGAGTGATCTAATAGCAAAAGGTGAAGAATGATAGGAAAAACCCTCCTATTTATAGCAAAATATTGGGTCATTCTAGATCTTGGTGCATGATTAAAATATCATTAACCAAATCTAGATCCACCTTTTATGGAATATTTTATTATATTTGTTGGAGGGAAAAGGTATTTGACTTGGGTCAAATCCCTTTATTTGTGAATAATAAATAAATAAATGATTTATTTATCATTTTAAGGAAGTGGTTGAAGGATAATCAAATAAATAATGATTTAATTAATTATTTATGGGTGATTTAGTCATATTTAACAGGGAATATTATTTAAATAAGATTTAAATAATTATTCCTAGAAAATAATAAGATAAATAAAGATTTATCTAATTAATTTCTTTATTTTGGGTTAAACATGACCAGGAAAATCAAACAAATATAGTTTTGTTTAATATTTCCTTTTGGGGTTTCCTGTTTAGACCATAAACAACCTAATAAATGTGTTTTATTAAGTTATTTTACATAGTGAAAGCAATTTTACTTAGGGTAAAATTGGTCTTACATGGTGTACTTGGGTCCATCTAATGATAGTAGGTTAGATGACCAAAAAATGGTGTAACAGATTGCCCCCCAGCGTGTGAGTGTTAGGAGAAAATCGTATGACCGAAGTACGTTGTAAGAACTCAATCACCAGACATCAAAAGGGAAGTCAGAGAGAGAAATGTGAGGTAGACTAATGTGCTGAAGAACTAGACCCTGAGGAGACGAGACTTACGGGTGCAATAAGTCTCTTTTTATGAGAGGGTACTTGTGCTAAAGGCGGCGGGGGAGGCATACCTATGCCCGCCGAGACAAAGTACAAAAGAATAGTGTGTCCAGTAAACAAGGGACCGAACCATAAAGTACAGCCGGCATAATCATGAGCCAGATAGAAATACAATGAGAGATCCCATATACATGTTGTGCCTGGGATAATAGCCAAGACTTATACAATAATATCTGAGTACATGAGATACAATTACAACCCAAATTCCCCCTACAAGTGGGGAAGGGCTCACAAAATCTGACTGATACATGCAAATCAAAGAGGCGCTGCAAGCGGCTAAGGCCGACATCATCAAATATATGGAGCTGCATCGAAGGCTGCGATGAAGAGGTCATCTGGGCATGTGGGGGGCTACCTGTAGGGCCACCCCCTCATGAGGGCTGAGACATCTCACACACACCCGGGCATCCTGCTCTCTTTGTTGCTGCATCAACTGAACCATCAAGTATACGGATCTGATCATCTTTGAAAGGAGAGGCCCCAGGTGGAGAAACAATCAAGTCAAAGGGAAATGAGAGATCCCTTTGCCTGATCCGAGGCACCGAACAAGAGTGGAAGCTGGAACCAAGGTACACCGCCCTCTAGACCTGTCTTCTAGAATGAAGGAGCTGATGTCGACAAAAGGAGGTCCGCCATAGGTGAGGCAATGAGAGATCCTCAACTAAGGCATGAGAGAAGATAGTAGAGTGACGGACAGGGTAATACCAATGATGATGATGGAAGGGAGGGGACTGAGTAGCGAATGGACGACTTCCCTTGCTAGAGCATAAAGGGCATGAATGACATGGCAGCGACTGACACAATATCATGAGGGATAGGGGACAGTGGGACTGAAGGCCATAATTTGCGACACAAGAGATGGACCAAGCAATGAAGGATGGAGGACTATAGTGGGGTACAAAGGGACTCGAGATAGACTCCATGAATGAGATGATGACGCAACTTGGATGCTCTAAACAAGGGCGACTTGATGATGCTGCCACACAGTAAAGGTCCAATGGGGGACCATGAAAACATGAGTACAAGATGGTAACTCATGACGAACATCAACACGAGCATGGATAAGTATGGAGGCCAAATGGTGCCCCAAGTATGAGTGTTGCAAGTGAATAAATTTGATTTTGAGGAGGGTTATGGTTGAGGGGCATAGGTGCCCCCAAGCATGGTGTGGTCATGCCAAAATGTATTTAGAAAAATGGGAATCTAAACATATTTAAATGATGTGGTGCGCCATTTGTTTTCGTTATGGTTATGCAGTTTGAGAAAGGGAATGGAGGATTACCAATCTATTTTGGTACTGCATATAGGAAGCAAATGGATTTTAAGTTTCCGGGGTGGAATACCTGGTGTCACTATCCCAAAGAGAGGAGTTGGAGATAATGAACTGATGCTCCCGTAGAAAAGCTATAGGTTGGTCAACAACAATTTCTAAGAGATGGAGTTGCTGATGTAAGATGAAGGAATGATAAGGCGTATCATCCTTAGAGCGATCTGAAGTGATATGGGACTCTATAGGTTCTTCTAAATGTGGAATAATAATGGTCCTAAAGTCGGCACGACTAGATACACTAGGAGAGTTGTGGAGAATTGTTTCTCTTGGTCTCTCAAATGTGGGTGCCCCCTTACCCAAACATTGGGCTTTAATGTAATGGCCACAAGGTGTATGTGGTGTGAATGCATGGGTTCGATGTAAGGGGGAATAGAGAAAGTCAAGGGTGGGGATTTTTTCCATAATGTCATCTTCGTGATAGAAGATGGGGTGACTGGTGGAAGAAAGACCACCTGACATGGTGAAGCTACCTGAATCATCATCATGAGAAGAGAGGTTCACATGCGTGTCGTCACAAGGGGTGACAGAAGAGTAAGAAGATAAAGGATCTATCGATGTTGAGCCCAAGGTGATCGCTGAAGGAAGGTCAAGCGAAACAGCAGGGAAAGATTCAGATGGAATGTTCCCCGAGGGTCTCATGGATGATGATAGGTAGAAAATTTTGGATGAAGGCTTCGTCATCTCGACATCAGGAGGGGGAATGTCAATGGGATCAGTCATGTCTGGTAGTTTTTCCAAAGAAAAATGCACAAATAGGGGAGAGGTGGACTCATTGCGCTTGGCCTCGAATTGGCGGACCGTGGCTAGAAAGGGGAGGAAGTCCGCGAGGCGGGGACAAAGGTGGGTGTAATGGCCATGGAGATCACACAAAGCACGTGGGTGGTTGGTGTGAATATTCATGGGGTTCTTGGCCGCAGTCGCGGAAGGAACAGAGGCTTCTGGGACCGTGGACTCAGGGAACGTGACATTAACCATGGGCTTGAGATGAAGCAATTCAGGACAGGTATGGGTGGCTCGACCGACAACATCACACAAAGCACACTGGATGGTATGTTGTGGAGGTAGAGGAGGGGCCGGGTTTGTCGGGGCAGCCTTGCCCTTTGATGCCCCCTTGCGAGCTTTGCCCTTCTTACCCGAAGCGGTCACAACAGGAGGTCGTTCCTGTTGAGGTGACAGAGGCACTATTGCAGCGGGAGAAGTCATGGGGACCGGTTGAACTGGGGTCAAATCAATATAAGGTTTGGGTTGACCAGGTAGGGTTGCGGTTGGAGGATCATGGTACTAGACGGGAATCCCAAGGGTCAGGTTAGGAAGAGAGAGGGTGGCCATGACCGGTACCGTGTACACTCCTGGTGGGGGAGCTAGGAACAGTATCTGACCAGAGGGGTAATGCCCAGGTGGGACTGCTCCTAAATGGCTAAGGCTTGGAGGAACCGTGCCAGGAGGATAAAGAGGCTCATGGCTACCAGCTGCAGGTGAAGGGCTAGGAACAAGTTGCGGAGAGCGTGGTTTCTTACTAGCCAAAGCAGGTTGCTTGAGAGCAGCCTGAGACGATTGCATCATGCAAACATTCGATGAGCTGGGGTCAGAGATAGGAGGAGGAGGAAGACCAGGGAAGGTGCCGATCAAGGAGGAGTATTTGTAGACGCCAGGAGAGACACTGGTCAAGGGATTGATAGTTTTCTTGTTGGCTACAGAAGATATGGTCGTCTCAGGTGAGGTCTGAGATTTTGGCTCATGATATGTCAACTGGTCAATGGTGACTATCTTTCCATTATGAGGGAAAGACCTCTTGCGGAAAACCACGGATGAGACAACATACATAGCATAGGTGTAGCTCCGCCCCAAGAGAATGTTGTAATCTAGAGGGGCGTCAATGACTTCGATGTCAACGCAAACAGTCTTGCCCGCAAGAGTGATAGGACAATTATGGAAGAGGCCAATGGGCTGGGAGGCGTGGCCATCCCACGCTCGAAGGGTGATCGTGGAAGGGGCCAACTCAGGAGATCCGAGTTGCTTCCAAACCGAAGCAGACATCACGTGGGTGGATGCCCCCTCATCAATTATACACCGGGAAACGTTAGCGTTCCGGATTTTGACTGGGATTTGGAAGGCGACGAAAGCAGGAAGAGGAGGATGTTTTGATTGATGGGCGTCGAAAACAATAATTTGGTCATCAGCGGGATCTACAGCGCCCATGGTAGATAGCAGAGCCTTCTTTTGGGAAGGGCACGACTGGAGGAGTTCCAATGTGGAAATGGCAACAGGAGACTGCGCCAAATCATCTACTATGCTATACGAATGAGCAACTCGACCAGAAGCAGCATTTTGGCGTAATGGTCCCTTAGGAGTCTTGGTATGAACATCAAATTTGGGCTGAGGGATATGCAAGGGACCATTGGATGTCAAAAGAGGCTCTGTAGAACCTGAAGAAGGGGACTCGGGGGCAGACTAAGCAGAAGGTGTGGGGTACTGGCGAGACCGAGTTTGAAGGTTAAGGTCGACGGTTAGAGGTGGATCAGAGCTCATCATGAGGATCTAGTAATTGGAGGAACCAGAATGGGAAGGTTGAGTGGCCACCTGTCCGTTAGGTGGTTGGGTAGCCACGAATCCCTATTGTGTATCCACCTACGCTTGAGGGGGCGATGACTGCTGTTGCAGGGGTTGAGAAGGCAAGGGAGGCGGAGGTACTGCTGCAGGAGGAGCTGGAGCACCAAACTGTGGATACGAATAATAAGGGGGTTGGGTAACAGTATGGTGAGAAAGAGGTTGGGCCAAAAGAGGAGGTATGTTGTATCCTGGATACGTGCTACCAGGAGGGGAACAAGTGCGGGATGTGCTGCCCCCTCCCCCAGGAAAACCATAACCCATGGGAGGTTGGGCGTATGGATGAGAGAGAGCTCCAATGATACCGTCGGCGACATGAAGTGCCCCCTGTGCGTTGACATCACCGGGTCTGGGGAGATCAGGTAGAACGGTATAAACATAACATGTATGAGCGTAGATCAAGTCATATTTTAACGCCAGTTGGAGCGCGGCTTCTTCGGTTTGGGGAAAATGGGATGTGACATCTTTCCCGATAGGAGGCAAGAGAGATCTAAGGAACCAGTCCATGTAGACACGGTCTTTGAAAGTAGGGGATTGACATAGGCTCTTTCTTCTCCGCCATTCCTGGACATGATCGGATAGGCGGGTCGCAGATGATTGACAGAAAGAAGTCAAAAGTTCGATACCAGTGTCATAACGAAGGGGAAGCTGGAAGTACGATAAAAAAGCCCGGGCAAGAGTCGCAAAGGTGGTATGATAGGAAGTGGGTTGATAAACATACCACTTAGAAGCCGTGCCTGTAAGCGTTCATTGGAACAACCAAAGACGAACAGAGTCATCGGTAATGGAGGTAGATGAGCACCACATGTGGAAAGATCGAACATGATTTGAAGGATCTTCTCCAGCAAGGCCTTCAAACTTGGGGATGTCAGAAGGGAGCTTTGTCGGCATAGCAGGCCAACTAGCATCATGGTGTATAGGGTCATTTGTCAACCGGTCCAAATCAGCGAGGCTGAGGCCTACCATGAAAGGGAGCAAGGGCACAGCTGAGGTAGTTCCTATGGCGGTTCCGCTAGTAGCAGTCCTGGCATTAGGGCCGGGATTACCGCTAGCATTAGGCCCTGGACTAGACATAGTGAAGGTGACAGGGGGAGAACCGGAAGTAAAAGGAGAACCCAATGAATCAGAAGAGGAGTCGGAGTGTGGACTCGGAGGAGGACTAACTCGTCGACGACGGGAAGGAGTAGCTCGACCGACTGGAAACTGAGGGTGAAGGCCAAGAAGTCTCCTGGATATGCGCCTGGGGGGGCGCAATGGTGACAACACAGACACGGCACAAGGGGAAGAAGAACAACCGACAAGGGCAGGGAGGTGCAGAATCAAGAGAGTACAATGTCGAAACAAGGGCAGATAGGTGCAGTTTTAATTGATTTTAAAGTCTTTGCCTGGTGGTGTAAACCAGGCTCTTCTTTGCTTAGGGTGAGTGTGTGGCGTGTGTTAATTTTAATTTTTAAACCCTATTCATTTTGAGAGCAAGAGAAAAAGTGTCCTGCGTAACTGAAAATAAATTTGGAGAGAACAGTATATAATGCTAAAATAACATAAAATTAACAGCTAACAATGCATCAATCTAACCCAAAAAGGCGGGTCTCTCAAAACTAGTCTAACAAAGGGAAAAAATCTAGTCAAAACACACTACAAAGAGGCTAATAGATCTAGGGTCGAAAGGGACAGGGATCTAAAGGAGAAACCTGCTGAAAAGAGGTGCAGAACACAGCCAAGAGGTAGAGGCAAGGTGGCTGGAAAAAAGGAGGAAATCAGCAAGAAGCAGAAGGGTCAAGGAAGAGGCCTTAAAGGTAGATCCAAACAAAAATTCAGGAGGTGATTTGAATGGGAGAAGATCTGATGAAAAGGGATTTGAAAAGGAGGTATCAGATCTGAAAAAGGGATGGCTGAAACCCTGAAAAATTAGACACTTACAGCAGCTAAAACTCTTCCACAAAAAGTGGAGGGTACTGAAGCCCTAGGGGGCTAGATTCCCACTTGTTTGAGTAAAACAGAGCAAGAATAGGTCTAAACGAGCAGAGACAGAGGCTGGAAAACCCTAACAGAAGCTTCAGAAAAACTCAGAAAAATTTCAGAAAATTCCAGAAAAAAGTCCAGGTCGCAGTTTTTGACCTATTTTTCACTCAGGTCACAGTTTTTGGGCTTTTTTGTGCGAACTGAAGCTCCAAGACGTAGTTTTTGGGCCAAAAAGTGCAACCTGCACTTCCATCACTCTCGGCGACAGATTTCAGAAAAAAAATTTCGTCTCAACTGCGGCTGATGTCTGTCACCTGCGCAATAGGGCCAGAAACACACGGAAGTTAAAAATTTTAATGTTTTGAGGGTTTTAGAGAGTTTTAAAGGTGAAATTCGCCATAAAAATAGGAAAAATAAAGAGCTGAAGAGAAACCCTAGGGTTTGAAGTAGCTGGATATGCAGGAATATGAAAAACGATAGTGGTCGTAATTGAAAACCCGTGTGGAGTCGCCAATTGTTAGTATGAATCTTTTGTCGAAGTGTACGAAAAAATACCACTTTAGCTATGCATAACTTATAGCCCTAACATCAAATGTGGCTACCAATATCTTCAGATCTGCAGTTAGTTGAACAAGACAAGTGCTGCAAAAAACTAGATCTATGCATAGAGAGACATTAAGCAGTAAAAATAAGGTTTTGCTCCATACATCCAATAGACAAGACAAGAACAATATTTTTTAAAAGAATTTTTGTATTAAGGGCACCTGGGAGGAAAACAAGAAGGTGTTTCCAATTCTCCTCAATGGGATGGGTTCTTGGAAGTCCTCAGCACTTCAGATCTAGTATTTCTCTCTCTTGTTGGTGTAGAAAACCCAGACAAAGATAGAACTCAAAGGGAGCTCACACAGAAAATAATGGAAAATGTGACCAAGTGTATAGATCCAGAGTGATCTAATAGGCAACAAAAGGTGAAGAATGATAGGAAAAACCCTCCTATTTATAACAAAATATTGGGTCATTCTAGATCTTGGTGCATGATTAAAATATCATTAACCAAATCTAGATCCACCTTTTAAGGAATATTTTATTATATTTGTTGGAGGGAAAAGGTATTTGACTTGGGTCAAATCCCTTTATTTGTGAATAATAAATAAATAAATGATTTATTTATCATTTTAAGGAAGTGGTTGAAGGATAATCAAATAAATAATGATTTATTTAATTATTTATGGGTGGTTTAGTCATATTTAACAAGGAATATTATTTAAATAAGATTTAAATAATTATTCCTAGAAAATAATAAGATAAATAAAGATTTATCTAATTAATTTCTTTGTTTTGGGTTAAACATGACCACGAAAATCAAACAAATATAGGTTTGTTTAATATTTCCTTTTGGGGTTTCCTGTTTAGACCATAAACAACCTAATAAATGTGTTTTATTAAGTTATTTTACATAGTGAAAGCAATTTTACTTAGGGTAAAATTGGTCTTACATGGTGTATTTGGGTCCATCTAATGATAGTAGGTTAGATGACCAAAAAATTGTGTAACAAATAGAATGGGGGGAAAATGCAGGGATACAAGGGGCGAAATAAAGCCTTTTGGATCATAATTCTTTATCAGCAAGGCTTATTGATTTAAATGAGCAGAGGGAAATAGTCACCAGGTGGGGAACAGGAAAAGGCTGCAAGGATGATGTGTTTTCAAGGAAAATGCATTCCTTGCAGGCCTATATAAATAAATTAGCCCCTTGCTTGCTTTTTCAAGGAAATTATAAGGAGCTAACAGTGGCTCCACATGGGGATGGCTTCTTCTTGAAGGAGTCAAGAATTCAAAGAATATATCTTTGGTGTAGGGCAGGTGCCTGCTGCTTTACACATCCCTTTCTTTCTTTGATCAGCTACCACAATATGAAAACATTACATCGGCAGAAAACTTTCTCCAATCAATCTACCTACCCACACTATAATCCTAGCATTTTTTTTTCCTCTAGGGTGCATTTGAACTAGCAGACCCCTTACATCATTTATTTTTTCAAACAGAAAATAAACCTATTCTAATTCTACCCTTATTTCTCCATGAGACCAGATTAAACTGTTGGTCTCATATGTTTCCCTACCTAATCTAATATCTGCTGGGATTAAAATGTCCAGCAGATTTCTTCTCTATATTCTACGAAAGAAATTGGAAAACAGTCAAGCCAGGATTAGACTGTATGACTTGCTGTGAGTCCAAGGCATAAAGACAGTTGCACATGGACAGAAAAATGTAGAATACTGAAAACAAATCTGTGAGGGCTTGAAATCTGAAACTTGAAGTATCCTTCCTCTCCTTTGTGACTCAAGATTTGAGCATGTTAGAGTCACTTCTTTCCTTTATTTCAGCTCTGGTTTTAGGCATGTTAGAGCTGATTCCTTTTTTTTTCTTTGCTGGTCCAGATTTTGAGCATGTTAGGACTAGCTACTTTTAATTTCTTTGGCTCAGGTTTGAGCTTATTAGAGCCAATCTTTTGCACATCAGAGGTTCATGTTTTAAGCATGTCTGAACCTCTCCCTTTCCTCTGTTTTTTTTTTTAAGCATTTTTCTCTTTTCTTGAAAATAAAAAACTGCAATGGTATGTACAATGGAACTGAAAACTTGTGAATTAGAGGAAGTAGTGTTTGAGCATCCTTCCATTGACAGAACCCCCAAACAGCTCGGTGCCATCTAATTCTTTTAAGAAGAAAGCATTTGGACCCACAGTGGCCTGGATGATGTATGGACCTTGCCACAAATTGTCAAACTTGTTGTGCTTTCCTTTATCCTCTCTTCTTGAGTCCCATTTTAGAACTTTATCCCCAATTTTGAAATCAGCAGCTTTAGTTCTCTTGTCAAATAATTTCTTTATATTTTCCTGAACTTTCACTGCTCTGTTGTAGACCTCTTTGCTTGTTTGCTGGAGATGGATTGTCTGATTTATTCTCCTCACCATATTGTCTTCTTCTGTTTGAATTTCCTGGACCAGTTTGATCACTGGTATCCCAAGGCTGGTAGGGAATACTGCTTTTGTCCCATAGACAAGCTGAAATGGTGACATGCCAATGGACTTCTTTGTTGTAAGCCTGTCAGCCCACAAATCATGCACTAACTTATTATGCCATGACTTTTTGTTCTCTTCCAACAGCTTCTTGATGATGATCACTAGGCTCTTGTTTGATGATTCAGCTAATCCATTACCTCGAGGGTAATAGACCGAGTGCTATTTGATAACTGTGAAAAAAATCAACCATTTTCTTGGATCCAAAAGCAGTAGCATTATCAGTGATGTGACCTTATAGGAAACTAATGATGACTGAATCTGTGGCATTCCTACTTGGTATCGGCTCTATCCACTTAGTGAAGTAGTCTGTGGCTGTTAGGATCCATTTGTGTTATGCAGAAGAAGCAGGGTGAATCTCCCCTATGAAATCTAGGCCCCATTGCAGAAAGGGACCTTCAACAGTGATGGGTTGTAGGGGTAAAGGGAGGAGTTTTCTTTTTCCTTCAAAGATCTGGCATTTGTGGCAAGAAACTATCATTTTATGGACATAATTGAAGAGTGCGGGCCAATAGTAGCCAGCTCTGAGTATTTTGTTTGCAGTGGCTTTCCGACTCAGGTGGCCTCCACATTCTCCAGCATGGAATTCTATTTTAACCCTCTCTGCCTCATTTTCAGGCAAACATTTAAGCAATAGACCATTAGGATTCTTCCAGTATAATTTTTCTTTCAAAATGCAGTAATTTCTAGTTTTTAGCTTTAAGAATCTAGCCTTCGTCTTTGATAGTTCAAGTGGGGCATTGAGGTGTGTAAACACATATAAAATGTTAGAATACCAAGGGGAGATCTGAAATTTTTCCTCAACAGTGGGATCATGAAATTCTTGTTGCTCATCCAAGGTATTTATCATGTTAATGTCTAGGGCTTGTAAGTTTGATTCAGCCATTAATTTAGCTAAGCCCTGACCTTTAATCAGTTTGGTGGGTTTTATCTCAAGGTCGTACTCTAGGATCACAGCTATCCACTTGCCCCTTTTCCCATCTGGGTCCTGGGACAATATATCTTTGACTATAATGTTGGGCACGTAAGCTATGGTGTGAGAATGCAATATATACAGCCTGAAGTCTTTCAAGTCCTTAATCAGAGCATAGGCCTATTTCTCCATTATTTTGTATTTCAAGGGTGCATCTCTGAGTGCTTTGCTGAAAAAGGCAATCGGTTGTTCCATTCCCCCTGTGTTTTTCTGCAGCAAGACTACAACCATTGTGTGCTCAGAGGAAAATGAAAAAATCAGGAAATCTTTGGAGAAATCTGGGCTGATTAGGACCAGAGCTTGGGTAAGAGCAATTTTCACTGATTCAAAGGATTGTTTAGCTCGGACAGTCCATTTAACTCCTTCACCTTTCCTCAGCATGTTAGTTATGTTTCTAAGGTGTTCAGCCAGATTTGGGATAAACCTCCTAAGGAAGTTAATATTCCCAATGAAGGACTATAATTCCTTGATGTTCCTTGGGTGTGTGATCTGTAGTATTCCCTCAACTCTCTGGGGGTCTATCCTAATCCCCTTTTCAGATATAATGTGGCCAAGAAGCTTTCCTTCTTGCAGCCCAAATACTGTCTTTTTGGGGTTTAGTGACAGACCAAACCTTCTGCATTTTTCAAACACTTTTCTCAGATGTTTCAGATGTTCTTCTTCAGTCTTGGAAAATATTGTTATGTCATCTAAGTAAATAACAATGAAGTGCCCTATCTCATCTGAGAAATCTATGTCCATCGCTCTTTGGAAGGTGGCTTCAGCGTTCATCAGTCCAAAGGGCATCTTCACATACATAAAGGAACCTCATGGAGTGGTAAAGGTTGTTTTGAGTTGATCTTATGGGATTACTAAGACTTGGTTGTAACTTGAAAAACCATCCAGCAAGGAGATCCTCCTAGAGCCTACTACCCTCTGAAGAATATGTTCCATTTTAGGCAAAGGGTAATTGTCCTTGAGTGAGGCTCTATTAAGATTTCTGAAGTCTATGCATAGCCTGATTTCCCCAGTTTTCTTCCTCACAGCCACTAAGTTTGATACCCAGTCTGAGAACCTCACAGGCACAATTATAGCTGCCTCATACATCTTATTAATCTCTTTTTCCACTACAGGCAATTGTTTAGGATTGATTCTGCAGATTTTTTGTCTAAAGGGCTTCTGATTTTCTTTCAAGGGTATCTTATGTTGTATGATATTTGTGTCATAGGCCTTTAAGTCCTCATAACTCCATGCAAACATGCCAATGAATTCCTTGAAAAGGTCAATGTATTTTTTCTTCATGTCCGCAGGTAAAGACTTAGCCAATTTAATCATTTTGGGCTTATCTTCAGTGCCTATGTCGCATTCTTCCACGTCAGAGTCTGCATGTTCTATAGTGGGCTTTTTTTCCACATCATCAAAGTCAAAGAGGTCCTCTAAGGGTGCCAGGCCTCTGGGTATATTCTTATCTTTGGTCTGCAGCACCTCCACTTCTTCACTGTCTGCGTTTTCACATTTTCCGTTTGAATTTCCAGCTTGTTCATCTAAAGATTTTATTTCTATGTTACAGGGTGTTTCTTCCTCATTTGAGGATTCTTCACTTAGGTAGCTACTGTCAAATTTGGAGTCTGAATCAGAAAATCAAACTCGTTTCTGCCTGTCAGGAAATATTCAATCTATTTATCACCTTCGAAAACCTACCAATATTTTTCATTGTCTGGCACAACAGGTCTGAATTTGGTCTGAATGATGATTTTCTGATCGCTGGGAGTCTTAGGATATGAACTAGCTAAGCAAGCTAATCCTTTTGCAATGACATTTTCCCCCCTAGGAACGAATGCTAATTCGTATTCAACAAACGTCTTCAGCAGATCTATAGTTTCGTTCCTATATGCTCTCAGCCTAGGATGTTTCGTTGTGTATTCACCATTCACCTGTTTAATAATCAGCTCAGAATCTCCGCGCACCGTTATCCTACGGGCTCCTAATTTTTTCAACAGAGTTAAGCCTAGGATCAGAGCCTCATATTCTGCAATATTGTTCATACATTTGAAGTGCAGGTTGCAGGCGTGGCTCTCTGCATGATCACTCTCTGTGTTATGTATCCACACTCCTTCCCCAGCAGTTCTTCTCGTGCATGACCCATCCAAATTCATTTCCCATAGGGATTCATCCTCGTTTTTGTTATCATCTCTTTCCCTACAGCTGGGTTCACCATTATGTTGCGTTATAGGGTCTATACTGGGCTGTGGGTCGCTTTGTTCCTCGTGAAATGTATGAGTTTCAGGGATCTGGCCAGATGGCTATTTACGCTTTATTTCTTGTTCAGTCAGAGTAAGGTCTCCACCGCATATCCTGCAGGTTTCGTTGCAGTTTTCTTCTTCGTTGTCCTCTAAATCCAGAGCAGCCATTATGTTAAATTCCATGGCCTCTACCTCTCCGCCTATATCTCTGTTTTGGGACTCTGACCCTTCCAAGGATTCATCATTACAAAATATGAAGGAGTCAAGGTCTATGTGTACAGAATAAACAAGTGAATTTTCTGGTTTTTCGGGGCTACGGACTAGAAATTTCATCTGTGCCTCCCTATACAGTTTTCTAAGTTGGCCAAATATTGGGATTGTGGCATATGAGCCATCCATCTTCATTGTACCGTGCAGCTTGGATCCCCACGATATTGATAATAACATGCCATACTTAGGTGGCACATCTACCACCACAACATCCATGACCATACATTTAGCTGGGATTTGAGTTAAGCTCACACATAGGTCCTTGATCAGGCCTAGGCATTTTACTCTGCTAGAGTCGAAAGAGTATAAATATTTGTAGGGATGAGTTATCTCTAGGCCTAACCTATCCATGACTACCTTAAGAATTAGGTTGTGAGATGCTCCAGAATCATGCATTGCATTATGCAGGATCTTGTCATGAATGTTGAGACTGATATAGAAAGGAGGAACTACCCCTTCCTGAAATTTCCCCTCTAACTTAGGTCCAAACAGGAGGGCAGACTAATCATCATTAAGATTAACAGCTGGGCGGTGATGGACTTTGCAAGAAGTGATCTTTCGACCGATAATCATCAACACAGGCCACAGTCGAGAAACTGTTCTGTGCACTGTGCTACCATAATAGTGTTGATGAGGTGCTTAACTCGGCAACCGGTATATACATCATAGGGATATTATGACCAAGCAGAGGACAGATGAGCGCATCTAGGCGACCAGCCTCAAAGTTTTGTAAGAAATGCATATCCGGGAGGTGATGAGGGGTTTGTCTATATTCCCTAGGTGTTCGCCACTTTGGGGTGGTGGGAACTATGGTCGTGGTCTCTGCCTTCGATTTGGTACCCACTAACTGGGTCGGCCAAGAGGGAATATCGACGACGCTACAAGGTGAAGGTGTGATAGAGTTGTAAGATCTTCTGGTGCAGAATTATCTCTATAGATGTGACTGGAAACAGTTGATATTTTAGGTGTAGGAGCTCACTTGAGGATACTCTCAGGATTTTCAACTATTTCAGGTGGGTCTGGGTTAGGGTAAGCTCTTGTATGAATGGTTTTGGAAGCCAGAATGTTTTTTTCTGACCAAGCAGCTTAACCTTACTTGTTACTTCTACTATGGTTGATGTTTTTATGGAGGCTGGTCTCCCTGTGGAGTCTATTGTGAACCAAGATAATCAGAAGGCCTACTGATCACCAGTGGAGTCTTTAAATCGTTTAGGATCCATGGAGTCACCAGGTGGAAGGTTCAGGATGTTTTTGGAGTGTACACTATCCACCACAGTGCTTATGAGACGTCCTTTTTCAAGGATATCTTCCAAACACAGCAAACTCTAACCAGAGATCGACTGGGAGGGCATTTACCAGATATGTCACCTCTGAAAGAGTGTGAGATCTGGAGGCTACCTCACCCTTTCCAGACTCTGTCCAAGAGTATGGAAAAACACCACAAATGGTATAAAGGTTGATGTGCGAATGGGAATATTTTATTGCCAACCTAACCAGAGATTGTAGGTTTTTTTAATGCCTAATAATGCTTAAGGTGTAATGCACTTAGTAGTTCCCCAGCGGAGTCGCCATTATGTTGGGGTTCCCATGTTTTGGCAAGGTTGGAAATACCAAAAGATGAGGCAACATCAGAACCACTTTTAGACCTCAGGATCTAGCCCTCCTAGGTCCAGAGAGGGATCTCTCTAAATGAGCAAAGGTTTATGTCTATGAGGCTCAAGTGTTATGATTTTAGGCTAGTTATAGGCACAAGGTTTGTTTGTTTGATTTGTTTGATTTGGTTGCTGGATATCAGGAAAGAAGGGTTCAATGTGAGACTAAGATGAGACAGTAGGGATAAGGAAGAGGTGAAGTACCCCAAAAAGCATTCAGGACCATTGGGCAATGGAGTTAGAAAAGGATTTTCTTGCTACTCAATAGTCAGGCTTTCAATTGGGCTAGTCATCTGAAACATAGGATCTTAAAGATGATTAAGTGATATGGAAAGTAGGAGGAGAGGAGCTAACATAGGTTCAGAGCACAAAGTTAAAGATTAGCTGGTCGCACAAGGATCCTAGTGGATAGGGCTAACTCTAATCCCCAGTGTTCCCAAATCTCCCAACTAAATCTGTAACAAGAAACACCTAAGAACTGAATTCATTTAATTCATACATCAGAGAGCAGGCAACAACATCCACTACACTGGTTAAACCAACTGAAATCATTTCTTAGATAATACATTTAGAATAGAAACATAAATGGCAAGGAGAGTAGAAACATAGGGTACCTAACAAGGGTAAATCCTATGCCAATATTTTGATGCAAGCTAGTAGAAACGAAATGAAATGAATGTAAACACAAAGATAGGAAAACATCACCGCTGCTTCATATCAGGATCCAAATAAATGTGCTTGTCATATAAAATAGCAATACCAGTCAAGTACAACATGCCAATGGTTGAATACTCAGTCTGAAATCATATTCCTCAGCCTATCTTACAACTTTACACAGAGACTGTGTCTCAAAAGAAACTACTTGCAGTTCTCTGATAACTGATCAACAACTTTACAATGTTTTTATCATGAGTTTTATAGCTCGGAGGAGCAGAGGAGGTAGGTGGAGAAATAAATTCAGTATTAAACTTCTGAAAAGAAAGAGGGCCGAAGCCCCTCCTGTATAAATCCTGTGCATTAATCTCTTGCGTTCTTTGGGTGAATGAATGGTCTTCTTTAGACTGGGGATTACTCTGATATGACCCTGGTGTGTTCTGACTGCAGTACTATGTGGTGCTATTGGTGAATAAACCAAAGATAAAGAAATGATAAAGAAATCTGCCATACTGATGAAGTAAATGCTCTGATAGTACTGGGGTTGTTTCAGGGTAGAAAATCTCTCATGGACACGGCATGGATTGAACGTTGCATGGGCGCTCTGTACTTCATGGAGGGAAAAACATTTTACTGCTATATAAACCCTTGATATGCGTTGATTTCTGCATGATGTACCTTTTCCATGATCTATGGGATCATTGATCTGGTGCTTTGCCTCTAAACTGTTGTATTAAATCTCAAAACCTTCAATTTTGAATGTTGAAATCATTGATCATAAGTCAATATTTCTCCATGGCTTCATAAATGTCTCGATCTACAAAATCTGGGCTTTTGACGCCAGATAGATTTCTTCCGAAGATTAAACTGTCCTTGGGTAATATTCATGATGCCGCAACTATTTCCGAGCATTTCTATTGTAGTACCAGCTTCCAGATTTAATTCTGTCTGCGCAGCACGCCGTTGAAGTGGTACATGATAATCATGGTGTTTTTTTGCCTCTGATAGCCCTGTAAAAACATGAAACCAGTTATGAAATCCATGGATGGGGTCGGATGATGTGGATTATAGTGGGACTGCGAAGAAATGGTGGAAAATGTCGTGGAATGGTGGAGAACAGAGATGACACAGGTTGGTGGAATGCAGAGGAGATTTGAATGAAAACCTTAATAAACTCGACCTATGAAAAAATATATGAAACAGGAGGGGGACTATATAGTGGGACACGTGGAAGTGACGTGGCGGGACTGGGTGGCGACGGAAGAGTCAACAGCGGGAAGACGATTCTGGATCGTCGGATCTGAGAGGAGATCGACGGTCGAACAAACGGCAGAGGGCGATGAGTGGTGGGCCAGGAGTACAGAGACCATGAGTTAAACCCTGCGCAGCTACGTCAAGTGATGATCGTTGGATGAGTAGGGGCAGATCTAATGGTTGTAGTGAATATCGCTGTGCGTCCTAGACCGAAAGATAATGCGCGATGGGGGGGCAGTTTTGCCGTCGTACAGGAGACAGGTGTCGAGCGCTGTATGGAATCGCTAGGCAATGGGAAAATACCACCTGAACCCCATTAGCAGTGCGATGGAAACCATGTGGTTTTGGAGCAGTGAAAGTGGGCGGGGACCACCATGACGTTCAGATTCCGCACTGTCGGATCCCTACAAATCAACGGTTTAAATCATGCCCGATATGGATGATTTGTGGACCATTGATATGGTGAGTTAACGGACAGCGGAGATGCGATGACGGGTGGTGGACGAGTTGCATGGTGCAAGCTCTGGGGGCGGTGATCGTCGTCCATTCGGTGAATATCGACGGCTGTTGTTGCCCCCGATACGAAACGCGCTAAGCGCTTTTAGCTTTGGCGCCTGGTCATGGCGCAAGGTTACATGGAGAGAAAAGGTTACTGGCTAGTGGAGAAGGAGTTGAGGCCTATTATATGGTCTGAAAGTGGGTTTTTACCCCATTTTAATGCATTTTGAGGCCTGAGGAGGGTAACGATAGGAAGATAGAGGGGAAACTTGGGAAAAAAAAAGGCAATTTAGAAGAAGGGAAAAGGATAGAATGGGGGGAAAATGCAGGGATACAAGGGGTGAAATAAAGCCTTTTGGATCACAATTTTTTATCAGCAAAGCTTATTGATTTAAATCAGTAGAGGGAAACAGTCACCAGGTGGGGAACAGGAAAAGGCTGCAAGGATGATGTGTTTTCAAGGGAAATGCATTCCTTGCAGGCCTATATAATTAAATTAGCCCCTTGCTTGCTTTGTCAAGGAAATTATAAGGGGCTAACATGACCCAGCGCTGCGCATAGGCCTGCCAACCACCTGACCTGACCCGGCGCTATGCACATGGAAGGCTCGATAGGAACAGCCTGTCGGGTGTCATTATGCACAGAGGGGTTTTAGCTAGATTTTCCCAAAAGTGGCTAAAATCAATTTTTTTTGCCTCCATGCCCCTGCACAAAGTTTGAAAAGGTTGGTGGTCCCTCTTCCTTGCCCTCCAAGTAATACTTTTCATACTCAAGGAGAGTATTAAAAACCTAAATTGGCTAAACCCTAATCTTCATGCCAACCATCATTTAACCCTCTAGGGAAAAGAGTTACCAATTGGAGAGTTTTCATTAGCCCAAAGACACTCAATGCAAGACAAGCCTTCTCCTAAACTCTGAAGGAATTCCTAGGCTTACTTCATTTTGCCCTCATTTGCTAAAAATATGCCCTCACCATCACTCTTTTTCCTCCCTAGACCTAAAGCTCTATTCAAGAAACCACCTTTTTCAAAAATATAATCAGTCAGCATGTCTGAGGAAGACATCAGTACTAGCAGTGATGAAGGCCAAAGGCCTATCAAGCCAAAACACAAGGGAGGAAGGGTTAACAGTTTTGAGCCTTTAGATACCATTAAAATCACCTCTTCTCCCATGATCCTTGCATGTTTTCAAGATTTTGGATGCTATCAGTTCTCTGAGAGGGTTAAACAAGTCCAAAGCCACTCACATTTGACTAGGTTGTTCATTCTCAGCCTACAAAACCATCATGTCAACCTAGCAGGAGTAAAATTTGAATTACCATCCAAATCCATTTGTGAGGCCAAAGGAATGCCATATATTGGTGAGATATGGTTCAAGCAGAAGAAATTAGCCTTGAGCTACTATGAGCCCTTCCTCAAACCTAGTTTTCAACAAGGCTGCAAGGCTTTTTTACCCTTCTCCCACCTGTTAGAGATATATTCCCTATTGATACGGCAGATCATCAAGTACTTCACTTGTGAGGGGAGGTACTCCAAGGTTTATTCATATCACATAAGGCTGCTAATGCACTTCACCAGGGTTAAATTGCTAAACCTACCATACTATCTCTACCGGAGCATTAACAAGATGGCTTCAGTAGTCAAGAAAAGAAGTTATGCCCATCTAATGCAAAGCCTTTTTTACCACTCCTTGCTTAAGATGATTTTTTTGCACCAGTTGGAGCTGCAGGGAATCCCTTGGGAAGTTTTTATCTCACATGATGTATTTGCAAATCCCCAAGCCTTCATTCAGCAAAATTTCCCCTCCACTTCACACTCACTTACCTCCACTCCTCCATCACCTCCACCTATGCCTTCTCCACAAGGAAACCTACCTATTTCCTCTTCTCCTGGTGCATCAAGTGAAGATAATGACAGTGGTAATGGTGAACAAGGAGGTGGCGATAGCAATAAAAAAAAAATATGGAAGTGGAGATGAAGAAGACAGTAGGACAGAGACAGAGTTAAATGAGGAACAAGGAGGTGACAGCAACAATGAGGAAAAAGAAGATGATGATGGAAATAATGAAGACAGTGGGGCAGACACATATTTTAATGAAGAAGAGCAAGAGGATGATGATGACAAGCAAGAGGAAGATGATGTAGATGATGAATATGATGAAACAGAAGGTGATGATGAGGAAATAGAAGACCAAGAACAAGCAGATAATGAGGTTGAAACAGAGCTTGAAGAAGAGGGCAGTGACCAAGTCAATGGCATTGATAAGACAATCATTGATGAAACAAACAGAAAAAGGGATAGTCATGATAGTCATGATAGCTGTCATGACTGTCATGACACTAATCGGCCTCCTAATGATGATGGAAGTGAAGATAGCTAAGAGGATCATGAAGACAAAGACCTTTATGAGGAACAAAATCAAAGTGAGGCAAGTGAGGAAGGTAATGATCAATTTGAATGCCAATATGGCAGTATGGAAGACAGTGAAGACAATGATGATGCTGATGCTAAAGATCAAGAAAGCAGTGACCAAATGAGGCATGAGGAGACTCATGGAAGCCATGGAAAAAATGAAAAGGCTTGTGACAACAATAAATGTCATAGCAATGATGGAGACACTGTCAAAACTACCATGATTACTCCTCTCACATGCACATACCACAGAGGAAAAAGAGATGTGTTTGCTGCCTCAAAAAGGAAAAGGGCCATCTCTTCTCCAGCTATCAAGCCAAATAACAAAGGTAAGGAAAAGATGGAAATAAGTGAGAAAAATATAAAGGTGAGGAGGAGTAAGAGAATCAAGAAAACCAATCAAGAGCCTCAATTCATTGATCTAGACAGTGACATTGAGGACAAGGAGGTGACCACTAGAATGCTACCTTTGACCAAATATGCACAACTTAAGGAGTGGGAAAGAGATTTAGAGATGGCACAACATGTCATTAAGTATTTCAAAGAGGAGCACAAGCACTTCAAGAAGGTAAAGAGAGGCCTTTCTCTCCAAAAGAAAATGACCAAGCACTATGCAAAGAAAAACATTCTTTCTTGTGCCAAACTGAAGGAGGCCCTCATGGAGTTCGAAAACCAAAAAAGGGAAAAAGTGCATGATAGCCTTGGATTTTTTGCTAATGCTTCTCAACAAGTTTCCAAGAACTCTTGAGGGACCTCTCAACCAATTTTGAGCCAAATTGAACAAAATTTTGTCTTTTTGGAATTTTGAGGCCTATGTGCGCAGCACCCCAGGCGCTACGCACAAAGGTGGTGCATCCTCAGCTTGCCAAATTTACATTTTTTGATTCCTCACATCACCAGCAGGCTGCTCACAAAATTTTAGATCATTTGGAGCAGTTTTGACCCCCCAAAAGGTCAAAAAACATCAAACTTTTAACCTTTTTGCCTCATTTTCAGACCAGGTGCTGCACATAGAGTAGTGTTGGGAGAATTGGTTTTTTGACAAGTAAATGGCACCCAATTAGGACAAATCAATATTTTCTAGAAATCAGACTCATCAAAATTTCCAACAAGCCATCACAGAGCCAAATCCGGCATCGGGAAGGGGTCCAAAACTCAGCCACAAAAGACCCTATTTTCTGCTAAAGTGGCACTACGCACAGAGACTATCTAGTGTGTTTTGGACCAAAAGTCAACAAAACACACGCATTTATTGAAATTAGATATTTTTGAGTTTTTTAAGGAAAATTATTCTAGAATTAGGTGCAAATAGTTATTTTTGCATTTATTTCTTAGGATATTATGTGCCTTGGGCCTTGCATGGTCTCTTGGCCATAAATGACATTTATGGTTAAATTTGACATTTACCTACCATATTTAGGGTTTTATTCCTCCTTTACTCCATAAATAGAGCATGAGGCTCCTATGTATTTTGTTGGCATTTGATGAGCTTGAAGAGAAATATACATGGTTTTATGAGCTTGGAGAAGAAATTGGTTTTGTGAAGTTGTTGAATGGCTTGTTTGGTTTGATGATGGAGAAGCTTGTTTGCAGGATTCCTTAGCTTGGTGAATGGTGATGTCTTATTAACTTGTTAATGATTTCTTTTTTTCATTATGTTTCCTCCTTCTTAGTTGCTATAAATAAAAAAACTATAGGTTGAAACATGTTCTTTGAGGCACCTCAGTCCTCTTGTTTGTTATAGCTTTGATGTTTTCCTCTGTTTGGGCATCTTAAGGAATTCTTGATTGCTCCTTAGGTCCACCAAAACTTTTTTTTGTTTCATGTATGTTTAGTATGCTAGTTTACAAGTATGATTCAAGGTATGCCCTGCTTATTTCAAGCTTTCAAAACTCTATCTTGAACCCTTTCTGTGGAATATTGTTTGCTAGGTTAAGTCAAAGAGGTCTCGTTCGATCTTGCCCATTTTCCATGCCTACCAACTTGTTTCAGAGTTCTCAATAGCTTGATATATGATGTTTAGTAGTTCCCTCTTCATATATTGAGTTATTTTTGTTATCTTATATGTTTTCCCAAATTCTAAAGGTGAATTTACTAAATTTACAAGTTCTTATGCTTCCTATGTTTCACTGGAATGTTTATCTTGGATATTTATCAGTTTAAGTATTTTTCATTGAGCTTACTGGTTTGACCTACCTCATGGGTTGTATCTTTTAAATATATGTATTTAATACCTCTTAGTCTTTCCCAAATTTTATGTTCACTCCACCTCATACATCACCTTAAGGATCCATTAACCTTCCTGAATTGGCCCTGCAACACACTTTGTTTCATCATTTAGAAACCCATGAATTTCATTGACTCCATAGCCCAATGGCTTTGACAGACTCTCAATCCACCTATTCCACTTGACCATCTTACCAAACCAAAACAATCAACAAACCCTTCACTTAATAACTAGCCTAAAATCAAAATCCTAGAGCAAAAAGAACATATCCTTTGCACCCAATAGAGAGATCCCTCTCTGAGTCCAAGAAGCCTAGGTCCTATGACTCCAAAGACTGGTTCCATGTTACCCTCTCATTTGGTCTACCAATCTTCCAAATCACAGGACCCTAACAGTATGATTCAATTTTCAAGGATTTCAAAGGCAAGCTCTGCACCAGATGGCTAGGTCCTTACGAAGTAGACACGGTCTTTGACAATGGGACTACACAATTGGTCACCATCGACAGTGCTAAGACATTGTTACTAGTTAATGGCCACCATCTAAGGTTATATCATCAACACACTTCGAAGGAATCATTTGTTGACTTTGTCACGAACTCTGATCTTCATGTTACAGCAGCAGGGGATTATTCCCCTACCTGTGCAGCATGAAATTTGAAATTCCAATAAATGCAGCAGCTGAAAACCACCCTTGTGGTAGCTGTTATACCTGTTTTAAAAAAAAACAACATAAAATATATATATATATATATATATATATATATATATATATATATATATATATTTAATAAAAATAAAAGAAAATAATAAAATAAAAATAACAAATCTGACTGTGAAAACCTCTTT
This sequence comes from Pinus albicaulis, assembly GCA_034641835.2. Classification (NCBI taxonomy): domain Eukaryota; kingdom Viridiplantae; phylum Streptophyta; class Pinopsida; order Pinales; family Pinaceae; genus Pinus; species Pinus albicaulis. The sequence goes on from CM076578.1 coordinate 1,399,015,669, forward strand.
CCGGGGCGCAGTCAGACTATTTGTAACAACTAAAAACCACTCTTATGGCAACTGTTACACCCATTTTTTTTCCCTTCCTGAAACATCATCCCTCCTTCCTAATACAGTTTACAAGATGATGTTATTCATTTGATTTTATTTCTGTACCAATTTCTTCTAATCATTATGTTTTTTGAAGAATAATCTAAAGATTGTCTTAGTCGTTACACATGTAACAATTGACAACCACAAACACTGTTTCTCATGTTTCGTCACATGACAGCAATAATTGTGCTAGCCAAGCACGACCACCACGATCACTGCAAATAGTACGCTACCAATTCGAAATCCTCCTCCACGTCGCTTCAGGTACGTCATTCAAAATGTAACGTCATAATTTATGATTTGGTGATTAATAGAAAAAGTAATGATATGCTCGTGACGGTTATGCACGGTCATCGCCATTAAAGCAGGGGGGAATATATCTTGTAATCATTTAAAAACCTGTATTCATAAACCGTTATCAACTCCGCATGCACCAAATTAATAGCACAATCGCCAATGATGACTAAATCCAGTCGGAAAGATCGTGTGTACTTAGAACCCATTACTTTCCATAATGGGACATTTATGAAGCGTTGTGTGAAGTACGATTGGTAATCCATGAATTTTGTCACCTCCCATAGGCCTCCTCGACTGAAATCCTTGAATCCTCATTTCAAAATCGTCATCGGGGATACCAGAGTAAGACGTCGAGAGGAAGAAAGCAGTGTAGTGACATTATAGTGCGTTGAGCAGTAAGGAGCGAATTCAAAAACAACAACAATATGGGTGGAGTAGCAGTTCGACACGAGTCGGATTCCATAGACACCTTGCAGAAATTTCTAGAGGCCTACCAGGTATTTAGATAAAATGGATGGATTGAGTATTTCCAGAAGTTGGAAGTCTCAGATGAGGCGGTTGCAATCGAATTCGCCTAGAATTTGAACAACAACCAGACCCGAGTCAGGGGTCTGCAAATTAAGGTGTCTAAAGAAGTAATCTCCCGAGTAACTACATTTCTAGTAGAGGGATAGAGGTGGTTTAATATAAAAATCAATTATCCCTCCTTGAAAGAAGACTTCCTAGAAGGAGAATAAAAGTTGGAGAAGAAAGGGAGAGGAATTGATAGGTTATCACTCCCTCAGCCATGGGCTGATGTTTCCTTGGGTTTAATAAATAAATCACCTGTGAGGAAAGATCCACCATTGTTTTTAATTATCACTTCCCTCTAATCAATCACCTTCATCACCAGCAAAAGATCAACCTTCCATTCTACTTATTATGGAATATTAAGAATATGGCGGCGGCAGTAAAAATAGCAGCACATCCGGAAGAAAGTGTGATCAATCACAGACTCATCAAATTTATCATGTTGGATACCCTAAGCTAGCAAGGAAGGACCTGGGAAGAATTCAAGCAAAAGAGGCTGAGAAAAAGTCGGGGAAAACAGACCGCGAATTTGGGAGGAAGTTAGGCAGAAGCTGAAACCCAAACTTGGCCTGCCAGGGTCAGAATTGGGAAAGAACCCACTGATGAACCAATTGGGGATAGACGGCCAAAACAAAGGGTGAAATTTAAATTTTCCATAGGACCATCGCTCATAGCCGGAAAGCAGACAGAAGCAGAAGTATCAGGAGAAGAAATATAACCCTCCTCACCAGGTAAGGACGAAACTCACATCCTACTTTTAGAACTTGAAAATATAAGAAATGAAAATGAAGAATTAAAACTTAGATTATTAGGGGGGAAGGAAATATTGGTATCTATATGCATGGAATGTTTTCAAGAACTAACAACAACATGGTATAGGGTCTGTGGGGAAAACACCAGCCCAATTGAAACAGAAATAGAACTGCAGGAGGTTGTTACACAAGAACTTGCTAAGGATACTTTTGTTACACAAGAACCAACAGTTAAATCAGAGCCTCTTGTATTAATTGACCTAGAGTTCAATACCCAAGAAACTGTGGATTCCACTGCTATTATAGAAGAAAAAACAATGGACACAGACGCTACTCTAGGCAGAAACGAAGGGGATGATACACAAGAACACACTAATGAAGTTGTTGTTACACAAGAACCAGCAGCAGAGGTGGAGTAGACCCATTCAACAGAGGCTGTTACACCCATTATTGATGTTGATATTGAATGTAGAAGAACGTCGGGTCCCATATTGGGATGGAGTTCTGAGAAAATATTATTAATTTCTTAATTTCAAAAGAAGAAATAGGAAGAAATATCCCTTCGGGAGGGGACGTTTTTGCTGAAAGAACATCAGAGGGACATAGACGCCCTACATGAAAATTGGATGAAAGAAGATTTGAAGAAAGGATGGGAGAATTATAAGAGGAAGGAAGCTATGAAGAATAAGGATGAACAGATGATGTTGTTATAGTAGTAGGTTCAGGATCTTACCATGGATAAGAAAAAACTTCATGACCTTGCCCACAATCTGTTGGGGTGCACGCGGCCTTCCCCATCTTACCCCATTTTTCTATGGGAAAACTACTTCCTGTTCCAAATGAAAGTTGTTATGGAGGACGGACCTTATCTATGCTCTTCCACTCGCACATTCTTAGATGTCTTTTGTGCCTCCAATTTTGACGATCAAATCTTACTGTGTGAGTTATTCTTACACAATATCATTTGCGAGCATATGAGTATGGAGATGGTGGTGACGATATTATCCCATATGGGGGATCTGCAGTTGCGAGCTTTTGTGTCCTTCATGAAGAATCAAATTGAGTGGCATTTGTCCACCAAATCTATGGATGCTAATGAAGAGAAGATAGCATTATGGATCTGGACAGAACTAGGACGGGCCATGGAGCTAAGGCAGTAATTTATAATAATTTTGAGTGCTCCTGGGATAAGGGAACATGCTGCCACCTACATAAGAAGGATTGTGAACTTCTGTCTCAATCAGTTCTCAGTGATGAAGAGTCGAGCCTTGACTGGGTGCTTGAAACACATGGAAGCTAGCAGTGTTGAGCTGCTGAAGGGGGACCCATTTTCATTCCAGAATTTTGTGGTGGTTGTTACACATGTACCAACGTATGCACAGATAGTACAAACCCTTGGTGCTTCCTGGCTCGGGCTAAGGTTCAAGTCCCCTTTGATCTGGCTGTCAATTGAGGATTATCAGAGTAATTATGAGTTGAAAAAGTATGAATCAGAGTCTTGAACATGGAAGTTGATGACTAATCAAGGGTACAATTCTGTAGATGAATATACCGTTGGCGCTTATGATCTCACTGACCTGCGTTAGAGATACTCCCATGAGAGATGAGATTTTTCATGAGGACATGCAAGTGCTTCAGTTGGGGGGAGATGTTGGGTGCTAGTTTTACACTTATTTCCTATTAGACTCTTGTATTTCACAGTATCACAACGTGACTGATTATTTCTTATTTTTCATACTGAAAATAATATTCCATGACTATTATTTATTTTCATAAAAGAAAGGGAGATCCTGACTGACAATATCATTAAATGAATCTATATGCCTTTAAATTCAATTTAAAGAGGAAAATGTTGTTGGTTAAGTATGATGGTGAAGTGAAATCCATACTACCCTCATTCCATTTCATTCCCCCTCCTTGCCCCCCATTTTCCCAAATTATGACACTCCCATGCTCTGAATCCCATTCAAAACCTCAAAACCCACATACATAACCTTTTAGGACATACTACTTTATAAAACCCACTTATATTAAAAAAGCCTGACATTCTAACTCTTCCCGCACTTAGCACCCCACAATATTTAAAACTTTCTTCTCAAACTCGTCGCTGAAACATAAAAACTCCACCGATGCGCTTTGGTAGTACACACCTAAACCTTTATACATTACCAAAATCTGCATATAGACCTTTGAATTTCATGATTTCCTTACCTTTCGCCTTTTTGCACTTGCCAACATTTAGCACATCGCATGGCGCACTTCGCAACATTTATGACTACATTTATGACTTACCTGTAAGCGCCTGCAAGTCAAAAGTTTCAACTTGCGATGCAGCCCGATTGCACTTTGCAACATTTATAACTTACCTGTAAACGCCCGCAAGTTAGAAGTTTTAACTTGCGATGTGACCCATCCACATACTACAAATCGCAAGAACAAGTGCGGAGGTAAATGTTAAAATTTCCAAAGTGTGATGCGGGTGACATGGTGGGTGACGTGGCAGGTGACATGGTAGGTGACGTGGTAGGTGACGTGGTATGTGACGTGGCAGGTGATGTGGCAGGTGTCGTGGCATATGACGTGGCATATAACGTGGTAGTTACATGGCAGTGACATGGCAGGATGATGTGGCAAGTGATGTAGCCTTGGCCTGCATATCGCGCATCACAAGTTTTAAAGGTTACCGCGGGAGGTAAATGTTAAAAATGCCGACGCACGATGTGCGATGCCCGGTGGGACCCGATCGCACATCACATATCGTAAATGATAAAAGATAGCATGGAGGTAAACGGTAAAAATCCATGAAGTGCGTTATGCAATAGGTGGGACCTGATTGCATCGCAATTGCAAATGTTAAAGGAATAGCACGGAAGGTTGACGTTAAACTCTACAGAGTGCGATATGCGATGCTATTGCGGATGTGATGTGACCCAAGGTAAAATATAAATGTTATCAGATCCAAGTAAATAAAGTTTTACATTGTTTTTCTTTGAAAAAGGGTTAAAACATGGAAAATTAAGGATCGAGTAGCAAAATACACCACAAGTCGAGTTGGGTAGCAAAAGGTGTTTCATACATGATTGTTGTGTTATAACGGGCAAAAGGCATTCATGGGGGAAATAAGCCCCGACCAGGCATGCAAGAAAAGGAGGTCAAGACTGGAAAAGGATGTTCATTCAGGACTGTCATGGTATAGCAGCAGAAAGTTGAAAAGGCAGTGAAACACATCAGCACCCGCATCAATAAATGAAAAGTGGCCAAAAATACACAGATTTGATTACCCAGCACTGGTTTTTTGCAAAAAAAATCTAGATGTCAAAGCCTCCATTTTCTGCCTCTTTGAAACCATCACATTCACCTCCAAAGCTTACTGTTTGATCTTCAGAGGAGCCATTGAAGCATTTGAATCTACGAAGATTTTCCCAAAATTAATCCTAGAGGTGATATTGTTGCGAGAGATGTCTTATCACCACTTGCACGTATCCACTTGTCCATTTTCTGTTTAAATGTAATCACTACAGTAGGCAAATTAACTGACTTAATCTTTCTATAAATATTGTATGCATTAGCAGTGTAGGAGACCCGGAAGGGGAAAAAACATTATAATAGACTCAACTAGCAGTAAACACTCTCTATTTAATGAATGAATGACTATGATGTTTTCCAGGTTCTTGTGTTATGCTCTTTGGTGAAGTATTTTCCCATGTAATTTGTTATTCTCATGTCTGCTCATACTTTTTTCTTTTCTTTACTGCGGATAGAAATTTTTGTGTAGGATTTACCATAGGGTACCCTGCTCAGTCTTGAAGCAGTACCTTATGTTTTCCTCTAATACTTGGATGCAGAATTTAGAGACGATCTGATCTGCATCCATGTTGAGACCAGAATGTAGAATTTAGAGATGTTATTCTCTTCATTCTCATTGAACCTCAATCTCCTCCTCGTTTCCATTTCACAAGTTGTAAAGATCCATTGACATGGCTAGCTTTCCTGGTTGCACCTGACCTCAGTTATTCATCTATTTGAGTTTGTTTACACCTGTTCAACTCCATAGCCCAATGGCCCTCTTCTGTTGCCTCAACCAAATATTCAAATAAACAACCCCCATCACTATAATTAGCCTTATATCAACACTTATAATTATCAAGTTAAATCATAAAAAACAGAGAGAGCCATCTCTGAATCTAGGAAGGCTAGGTCTTGGACTCCAAAGTGGTTTGATGTTTCCCTCTTTAGTTCTTTCTTCAACCTTCAGAAATTATAGGGTGATAACATAATGACGACTCCGCAGGGGATCACTTGTTGAAAAATATTAGTGTTCCTTCAGAACTCAGAAAGCGCATCAAATTTCAGATCTGATTATTGATGGTGGACAGTGACCAGACACAAGAAGGTTGCATTATTCACCTGGCAACTCCATGATTCAAATAACCCATCTTTTGAGCATTCATGACAACTCCACAACATATTGACCATAGTTCCTGTTGAACAATATGACAAGGTTTGTGGTAGACCTTCTATCTAATGAATTTTTAAATGCTTTCAGGAATCATTTATCAGAATTTCAGCTAGATGAAGATTTCCTAGGAGTTGTCTTTCTTATTTTGAAATCAAGAAAATTTAGGCCCGATGTTAAAAAATGTTTTCTAGATATAGTTCTTGAAATATATGAAATTGGCATTGAAATTTTGAATTCTCAAATTCAGCCATATAATTTCATAGACCCTAAAGAGTTCTTGGAAAATCTTCCTCCCCCTAAGAAAGAGGAAATTGCACTACCTCTTGACTTACATATTGAGGATGATTTTACTTTCAAATACAAAACTGAAGATGAAGTTTCAAGGTTTAATATTGGGGATACAACTGATCAACTAGTCATTGAAGGCCTAGAAGAAGGTATTATACATCATGCTTTTTTTAATCCAATAGCAGAGTATATCGAGGTTCTTCTTAGTCCAAGTTTTCAAACAGGTACTCTTTATAAAGATCAAATACATCAGTAGTTTCCATTTCATATTATAACTTTGGTTATGAGGACACATAATCAAGTTATACTGCTAGTTTTCCTGACAAGTAGCCAAGTTGTCCATTTGTTTCTACTACTACTTGACTGGCTGCACTAGAATTATTGCATCATTTATAACAAGAAAAAATTTTAGTAGAGTAGGGTAGGTAGGTGTGAAAATAAGCTCAGTACTTTGAGCATCTTTCCAGTTGTAGTTTCATAATGTTGTTTTGTTTTCAGCTTAAGTGTATTCCAGACTTCAGTTTTGCAGAGAGTGTTAATTTCAGCTTGAACACTGTAGTCACAGAGGTTTTATAGAAGATTGATTTGTAGATCTGGGATCAACCCAATGGATGAGGCCACTAGTCTATGGTGTTCTTGACACCTCCTGAAGGAGCTACCATCCCCAGCTGGAGCCATTGTTAGACTCTTGTATTTCACAGTATCATAAGGTGACTGATTATTTCTTATATTTTTCACACTAAAAATAATATTCCATGACTATCATTTATTTTCAGGAAATAAAGGGAGATCTTGACTGAAAAGAGCATCAAATGAATCTATCTACCTTTAAATTCATTTAAAGAGGAAAATTTTGTTGATTAAGTATGATGGTGAAGCAAAATCCATACTACCCTCATTCCATTTCATTCGCCCTCCTTGCCCCCCATTTTCCAAATTTTGGACACTCCCATGCTTTGAATCCCATTAAAAACCTCAAACCCCACATACATAACCTTTTAGGACTTACTACTTTATAAAACCCACTTATATTTAAAAAGCCCTAAATTCTAGCTCTGGTCACACTTAGCACCCCGCAAGCTTTAAACCTTTCTTCTCAAACTCGTCACTGAAACATAAAAAATCTGCTGATGCGCTTTCGTAGGACCCACCTAAACCTTTATACATTACCAAAATCCGCATATAAACCTTTGAATTTCATGATTTCCTTACCTTCCACCTTTTCGCACTTGCCAACATTTAACGTGTTGCATGGTGCACTTCGCAACATTTATAACTTACCTATAAGTGCCCGCAATTTAAAATTTTCAACTTGCGATGCGACCCGATTGCACTTCGCAAAATTTATAACTTACCTGTAAACGCCTGCAAGTTAAAATTTTAACTTGCGATGTGACCCGCACATATACTCCAAATCGCAAGAACAAGTGCGAAGGTAAATGTTAAAATTGTTGAAGTGCAATGCAGGTGATGTGACTGGTGACGTGGCTGGTGATGTGCCAGGCAATGTGGCAGGTGACGTGGCAGGTGGCGCAGCAGGTGACGTGAAAGGTGACATGGAGGGTGACGTGGTAGATGACGTGGAAGATGACATGGAAGTGACATGGGAGTGACGTGGCAGGTGACGTAGCCCTGGCCTGCATAGCGCCATCACAAGTTTTAAAGGTTACAGTGGGAGGTAAATGTTAAAAATGCTTATGTGCGATGTGTGATGCCTGGTGGGACCCGATCACACATCGCATATCACAAATGATAAAGGATAGCGTGGAGGTAAACGGTAAAATCTGCGAAGTGCGATATGTGATAGGTGGGACCTGATCGCATCGCAATTGCAAATGTTAAAGGAATAACGCGGCAGGTTGACATTAAATTCTACGAAGTGCGATATGCGACATTGTTGCGAACGCGATGCGGCTCCAAGGTAAAATCTAAATTTTATCAGGTCCGGGTAAATAAATTTTTACGTTGTTTTTCTTTGAAAAAGGGTTAAAACATGACAAAAAAGGTCTCGGGTAGCAAAAGACACCACAAGTTGAGTCACGCAACAAAAGGTGTTTCATACATGATTGTTGTGTTATACCAGGAAAAGGGTGTTCACGGGCGAAATAAGCCCCGACCAGGCGTGCAATAAAAGGAGGTCAAGGCAGGCAAAGGGCGTTCATACAGGACTGTCATGGTATAGCAGCATAAAAACACATCAGCACCCGCATCAATAAATGAAAAGTGGCCAGCACTGCACATATTTGATTACCTAGCATCGGTTTTCTGTGAAACATAGCGAGATGCCAGAGCCTCCATTTACTGCCTCCTCAAAACCATCGCATTCACCTCCAAAGCTTACTGTTTCACCTTCTGAGGATCCATTCAAGCGTTTGAATCTTCAAAGAGTTTCCTATAATTAATCCCAGAGGCGATCTTGTTGTCAGATATGTCTTATCACCACCTGCACGTCTCCACTTGTCCATTTTCTACTTAAATGTAATCACTGCAGTAGGCAGATTAACCGAGTTAATTTTTCTATAAATACTATATGCATTAGCAGTGTAAAGGAGGCCCGGAAGTGGAAAAACCATTGTAACAGACTCAGCTAGTGGTAAACACACTCTATTGAATGAATGAATGAGTATGTTGTTTTCCATATTCTTGCGTTATGCTTTGTGGTGAAGTATTTTCCCATGTAATTTGTTATTCTCATGTCTTCTCATACTATTTTCTTTTCTTTACTACGAATAGAAATTTTTGTGTAGGATTTACCATAGGGTACCCTGCTCAGTCTTGAAGTAGTACATTATGTTTTCCTCTAAGACTTGGATGAAAAATTCAAATATGGTTTGCTCTGCATCCATGTTGAGATCGGAATGTAGAATTCAGAGATGTTCTGCTCTGCATTTCCGTTGAACCTCAATCTCCTCCTCTTTTCCATTTCACAAGCTGTAAAGATCCATTGACATGGCTAGCTTGCCTGGTTGCACCTGACCTTAGTTATTCATCTATTTTAGTATGTTTACACCTGTTCAACTCCATAGCCCAATGGCCCTCTTATGTTTCCTCAACCAAATCTTCAAATAAACAATCCCCATCAAAGTAAATAGCCTAATTTCATCACTTATAATTATCAAGTTAAATCATAAAAAATAGAGAGAGACCTCTCTGAGTCTAGGAAGGCTAAGTCCTGGACTCCAAAGTGGTTTGATGTTTCCCTATGTAGTTCTGTCTTCAGCCTTCAGAAATTATAGGGTGACAACATCTCCTACATTTGTTTCCCCTATTTTACCTCATGACTATAACCATTGGGACTATATTTGTCTCTTTTTCCTACCATACTATCTTAACTTGTGATGTTTCACCTTATATTCATTACTCTACCATTTCATCAATTATTATGATGTATTGTGTCTTTTTTATGACTAACTGATGATGAATTTTTGGAGAAGATCTATGGTATTTTTTTTCCTTTCTAGGTGCTATTTTTAGCACAAAATATCCTGAGCACGAGCGTACAGGAGTAGTTAAAAGGTGTGTTGTTACAGTGAGTTGTTACACCATGTTGTTACAAACCCGTTGATGGACTGTTGTTACAACTGTAGTGTTGACATGTCCTCTAGTTGTTACACTACAGTTGTGATTTATCACGATAGCTGTAGAAGTTATTAAGTATTGTATTTTTGGATAATAGCCTCTAGGCGGTTTATACCATAATTTATAATTTTCCTGTCAGAATTTTATTAAGAAGTGGTTGTAACCATATGTATTCTATTTTGATCAGCATCAGAATCATAAGATTCTCATGACTGATCCATCCCCCCTTTTTCTTAGATGTAACCACTATATATTTCTTGACCCTTGAGGTCGAAAGGTTAGCGGAGAACAAAATTAATTTGGCTCTGTAATTTTGATCATATTAATACAACTTATCATGATGTTGTTACATGCATCATCTGATTTAGTTTCTGTTAAGTTATTTATCTACCTGCGCACTACTAGGGAGGAACGACCCTCCTCTTTAGCAGGGATTGCAGCATTAAGGTAGGTGTGTATATATATTTCTATTTATTTTTGTATCAGTGGAAGTGTTGTTGTTGATTTTTTAGCTGTGAATAGATATGCTTCAATTCCAGTACTTTATATGTTGTTACACATGTGAGATTAGAGATACCAGCTGGGTAATTGTTGTGTGGCACGGTAGGAAAAATTAATTGAGGTGTGATCACAGCCTTGTAAGTCATTTTATTTCTACATGAGTGATTTCTTTCTAGCATTTACTTCAGCAATGATTTCCTTTATTTGGATTTTCTTCGGGTTGATGTATCGGTACAGACAGTGCGATTGTCATTGAAATAAAAGACGTCCCTAGATTGATAATTTAGGTGTATTGTTTTAGTCATTTAGCCGTGATTAAGACAACCCAACAATTTGGTCGAAAATTGAGTGAGTTATGACCAAAACCAACTTTGCCCCAATATATCCTCCAAAACTGGAGAGATTTTCAGTTAATTTTCTAAAATTGGAAATCCCGCAAAGTTTGGCGCTACCTCCGAAAATTCCACCAGCTTAAATGTCGAGATTAATAGTGTAAACCATAATTATGGGTGGATAAGCATTGGTTTAACATTAATCGCTATTTACACGCTAATGACATATTAATGTAATTAAGCCACAATTTAATATTAATTAAACACGATTAAAAATCCACCAGTTTGGTTTGGCTTAGCTCTTGGTCGCACGCTTCTGGTCACATGGGGAGGGGGCTGGCCCAAGGGACTAGCCCCCTCCAACACCCAATCGATTGCCAGTTAAAATTCAAATATACCTAGCGAGCATATGGGGTAAGAACTACCCCGGAGCAGAGATGGTATCGTGCGTGGTTTGCAGGCGAGAGGTCAGGGGTTCGAGCCCCGACTCTGCCATAAAAATTTTCACGGTGGTTTAATTATGTCCTCTTCCAACTTTTTCGACCCCACCGTATCTAGAATCCTTCACCATACTAGTTGGCATACCTCCAAACTTAGTTGCATTCCGCCGAGTTAGGTGGGTTTTCAACTTTAGGATATAAATATATATTGAAATATATATATATATATATATATATATATATATATGCCAATTGTAACCCAATTTCATACATTACCATAAAAAATAATTCGACCCCCATAGGTTAGGAGGTGGCCCACCAGAGAGGACATGTGGCGCCCTCTGGTTTGGTTTCACTCCAACCATAAACAAAATTCAAATTCCAACTTAGGAATAATTGAAGGTCATTGGGCAATTTTTCTCTTCACTTAACCCATCTGGCGAATATAAAGATGACACTTGTCACAGTGTCACTGGCTGAAATCTGGAGAATATTCCTGCCATGTTGATTGTACCTACCACATCAGAATTGTACCTGTTCTACTCATTTTTTGCATATTTTGGAAAATGAATAGCAGACAATAACTCAGTCATACAAACTCAAATTTTGATGAAATGAGTTGCGCTAGAATCCTGGTGAAGAACTCTATCAGGTCGTTCAAGTTCGAAGCAATTTCGAGCACTTTCAATTTTTATTTAAAACTTGAGCTTTAGATCATTCCTTCCCACTAGAAGCCTTTTGGACCCCAAAAGATATTATCAATTTTTCATCAAGTGAGGGTACAACTCCCTAACTTTCCCAATATCCAACCATTTTTCCTTTGAAGGATTTTGACCTTTGAGTCCAACTCTAAGGTATTCAACGTTCCCTCTTCTTGAAGTTCTGATTATTTTGTCAAGTATGAGATCTTATTGAAGTTCATAAAGATATTCTGGTGAGAAATCATCTATTGATGGAAGTTGAACATGCTCTCCTTGATCATCAATCAAAGGAGGCTCAAATTCTCAACATTAACGACAGAATAGATTTGCATATAAGAAGGAAAATCTAGCTTGAATTCATTTGTACCAATATTTTTCAGAATTTTAAATGGGCCATAATGGATTGGTTTGGCATTTTTACCTTCCCCTTTCAACCTTTATTTTCTTATGTACAACCAAACTTCATCACCAACTTGGAATTTGTGATCAACTCGATGTTTTTCATGCCTTGCCTTGTAGCTTCTTTCACTCTTCTCAAGTTGCTCTTGCACTGTGTGATGTACCAACTAAATTTGCTCAATGAACTTTCTTGCTTTATCTATGCCACTGTGTCCATCTATAGCAATATCTTTCTCAAAGATAAATTCCAATGGTGATCTTGGCAAGTAACCTAAATATGCCTCAAATGGCGATGTATTTGTGGAATAATGTTTTTCTCGGTTGTATGCATGTTGTATGTAGTGTAACTGTTCATCCCACAACTTGGGATGCTTGCTGCAATAGCCTCTTAGAAGATGAATAACAGTCCTATTTACCACCTATGTTTGACCATCTGTTTGTGGATTAAATGTTGTACTCTTCTTCAACTTTGTATCGATCATGTCCCATACTTTTGACCAAAAATTCCCAACAAATCGAGAATATTGATCACTTACAATAGAAGTAGGAAGACGAAAATGGATCCATACATTTTGAAAGAAAATATTAGCGGTTTGTTCAACTATAATAGTTTTCTTACATGCCATCAAAATACAAATTTTGTTTAACCTATCTACCACAAAATACAAATAATCATGACCTTTCCTTGACAGAGGAAGGCGTCCTACAAATTCCATTTAGATTCTCTCCCAAGGATGAGAAGGAACTGAAAGTGGTGTGTAAAAACGAAGCTTCCTATTGCTAGGCTTACTTGGTGCACATAAATAACATCCTCTAATAAAAGGAGAATTAACACTTTCATTCATGTGTGGCCAATAACAATACCTTTGCAGGTGTGCTACTGTCTTTCCTACACTGAAATGTCCTGCAATCAATGATGTGTGCACCTCCCTTATGATATTGTTTCTTTCTCCCTATGGTATACATAACTTGCCCAAGTGATAAAACAAACTGTTATGCACATGATAATCTAACTCTTCACTTTGGTGTCCCTTACTCAAGTTCTCATACACATCTTGAAAATCATTATCATTCACATACTGTTCAATGTAACTTTCATGCATAATAGAATTGTGCTTGAGAATAATAGTTGAATTTACAATAGGCCTAGAGAGCATATCAGCTACCTTATTGTAGATTCCTTTCTTGTACTTGATAACCAAGTGAAATTTTTGTAGAAAACTAATCCACTTGAAATGTCTTGATTGCTGCAATTTTGACTGTGATTGTAAGTATTACAATGGATGATGGTCGGTATGGATAATGGTCTCTTTTCCCATCAATTAATGCTTCCATTTCTTTACACTTTGTACCAATGCATTGAACTCTTTATCATATGTAGGATATTTATTCACAGCTCCATTAAAAGTTTCAGAATGAAATGAGATAGTCTTACCATGTTGCATGAGCACTGCTCCCATAGCATAATCACTTGCATCCGTTTGGATCTCAAATGACTATCTTAGATCTGGAATTTCTAGTACTGGTGCCAAACTTATCTTTTGCTTTAAAGAATAAAATTATTTTTGCTGCAAATTTCCCCAATGGAAGACTTTCTTTATGCTTTTCAATGCATGTAACGGTGTTGCAATGGAAGAAAAATTAGCAATAAATTTCCTCCAATACTGTGCTACCCCTAAAAAGCTTCTCACCTCGGTTACTATATTGGGCTTGAGAAAATTCAAAATGACCTCAAATTTGGAAGGATCAATCTTCAATTCACCTCCTCCAACTATTTTTCCCAAATATACCAATGAAGTCTTACCAAATTCACACTTTGACATCTTAAGAAACAATTGCTCTATTCTCAAAACATCAAGTACCTTGTTCACATGCATGACATGTTCTTCTCTTGATTTGTTGAATATGAGTATGTCATCTAAGTAAACAATGACAAAGTCATCTATAAATTGTCTAAGTACATCATTCATCACTCTCATAAAAGTAGTTCGTGCATTTGTTAAGCCAAATGGCATAACTAACCACTCATACAATCCTTATCTAGTCTTGAAAGTAGTTTTCCAAATGTCTTCTTCAGCTATCCTAACTTGATGATAACCACTTCTCAAATCTAAGTTAGTGAAATACTTTGCATGTTTTAACTTATCAAGAAAATCGTCAATGCATGGAAGTGGGTAGCAATTCTTTACCGTGATTTTGTTCAGTGCATGGAAATCGATACACATGCACCAAGTCCCGTCCTTCTTTGGAACCAAAACTATTGGAGAACCACATGGAGAATTAAATGGGTGTATGATACCTTTATTCAGCAACTCTCGTATTTTATTCTTGATTTCCAAACTTTCCATAATTCACATGTGATACATACCAATATTCGGAAGTGGAACATCCTGTTGCAACTGAATCTAATGTTGAATTCTCCTCTTGGGTGGCAACCCCTTTAGTTCTTGAAACCTCTCGCCATGCTGAATTACTGTTAGTATGAATCCTTCGTCGAAGTGTATGAAAAAGGACCACTTTAGCTACGCATAACTAATAGCCCTAACAACAAAAGTGGCTGCCAATATCTTCAGATCTGTGGTTAGTTAGACATAAAAGAGCTGCAAAAACCAGATCTATGCATGGAAAGACATTAAGCAGAAAAAATAAGGGTTTGCTCCATATACCAATAGACAAGACAAGAAAAATTTTTGAAAGAATTTTTATATTAATGGGGCACCTGGGAGGAAAACAAGAAGGTGTATCCAATTCTCCTCAGTGGGATGGGTTCTTGGAAGTCCTCAGCACTTTAGATCTAAGATTTCTCTCTCTAGTTGATGTAGAAAACCCAATGCAAAGAGTAGAGCTCAAAGGGAGAAAAATGGCAGAAAATGGTGACCAAGTGTATAGATCCAGAGTGATCTAATAGGCAACAAAAGGTGAATAATGATGGGAAAAACCCTCCTATTTATAACAAAATATTGGGTCATTCTAGATCTTGGTGCATGGGTTAACCAGATCTAGATCCACTTTTTATGGAATATTTTATTATATTTGTTGGAGGAAAAGGTATTTGACTTGGGTCAAATCCCTTAATTTGTCAAAAATAAATAAATAAATGATTTATTTATCTTTTTAAGGAAGCGGTTAGAAGATAATCAAATAAATAATGATTTATTTAATTATTTAAGTGGTTGAAAGATAATTAAATAAATAGTGATTTATTTAATTATTTGTCGGTGATTTGGTCATATTTAACAAGGAATATTATCTAAATAAGGTTTAAATAATTATTCCTAGAAAATAATAAGATAAATAAAGGTTTATCTAATTAATTTCTTTGATTTTGGGTTAAACATGACTGGGGATAATAATTAAATTATGGTTTAATTAATTATTCCATGAGGAAAATCAAACAAATATGGGTTTGTTTAATATTTCCTTTTGGGGTTTCCTGTTTTAACATAGTGAAAGCAGTTTTACTTAGGGTAAAACTGGTCTTACATGGTGTACTTGGGTCCATCTAATGATAATAGGTTAGATGACCAAAAAATGGTGTAACAATTACCACATCAAACAAATCAAATTTCAATTTTTCATCCCATCCTTCAAAAGGTTCATAACATCTTCATTTTTCTTGATCATAAGAAGCACAAAATTTTTACTTGCATTTACTAGCCTCTTCATTTGCCCTGCATTAACTAAAGAGATATTCAGTTTCTTGCGATTAGCTCTCACAATATACTCCACTCCATATTTGATAAAATGATATTTTTTCTCATGACGGTAAAAAACCGCTTTCCTGTCATACAAATATGGACTACCCGAGATAATCCTTGAAATATCAAGTGGTACAACATCTAACTCAACTTCATCAACAAAGTTTGCAGTAATAGAAAATCTGAAAATACATTTCCCTGTCACCTGTAAATTTGCATTGTTAACTATCCAACCCAAAGGGTATGGCTTATGATGAGGTACATTTTCAAGGTTGAGTTTTTTAACTAAGTCTTCTGAAATCATGCTTTCTTGTGACCCTGTATCAAATAAGGCATCAATCTTTGTATGATTAGAAATTACTCTAACATGGAATAATTATATCCTTGTATCTTCATTTGAAGTGTTATTGTGACTGTTTGAGGTACTATAACTTGCACTTGCTATTGCTTCTTTTCCCTTGTTAACCATGGAAACTATCTTGGTTTCATCTCCTGAATAAGATCCAAGATCGTTTTGTGTGGTGGCAGTCGTCTTTTTTTTCCCTTTGTTATTTGGTTTCTTTGGTCTTAGTTTGGGATGTAGTTTCCAACAATGAGCTTCATCATGCCCCTCTTTGGAACAATGTTTTCATGTAATTTTCTCCCCTTATTTCTTCACACTTGCATTCTTCTTTCCCTTCCATTTTCCTCCTTTCTCTTTTCCCTTACCCTTAAATGGCTTCTTCTTACTACCCTCTTCAGAAATGTTTTTACCCCTTGCTTCAAGATGTGTGGCTTGCACACATAATTCATCTAAATTATTTGGGTTAAACATGAGAATAGTGTGTTTTAAGTAGGAATGTAGACCTCATATATACTTGAAGATTATGTCTTGTGAATTTAAGTCTACTCCAAGTGATAAATCCCTTTTCCTAAACTCTTGTGCATACTCTTGGACACTTTGACCTTTAAGCTATCTAAAGTTTTTCCAACTCCTTATTGCTTTCTGCATATAGGCTAAGGGATAGAATTGTCTTTTAATGGAAGAAATGAATTTGACCCAAGAAATGGAAATATTACCATGGATGTGCATCTCCTATTGTGTATTTTCCTCCCACCAAACTAATGCTTCTCCTTCTAGCCTTAATGAAGCCAATTGGATTTTAATATCGTATTCTTGCAGATTTTGAATTTTACAGTAAACTTCCAATTGAAAAATACAATTATCTATTATTTCAGCATTAACTTATCCATTATATGTAGGAAGTTCAAATTTGATGTCCAACTTGAGTAACAGAGTCTTACCTTTTGGGATCTTGGAATGAGTATGGGTGTGATTTTTTGTAGTGGATGTGGGAGATGAAGATGCTGCTAAGGATGATGATGATAGTGGTGGTGGAGAAGGAGGTGGTTTTCCACCACTATCTTTTGAGCTCCTCTCTTCCTCCTTTTTACTGTTTAAAGATTCTTCTCTATGAGGGTGTTTTGAACCTTATCCAGTTTCCTTTGCCATAAAATCTTCATACATAAGTTTCACCATCCTTTGAATTTATTTGAACGCCTTCTTGAAATCCTCTTCTTCAGAATGTTCATGAGCTCCTTCATGGCCTGAAATTTTGGCTGTAGATTCAAGCTCTATCTCTGCAGCTTGTATCTCTTCAACCACTTTAGCCTCTTTTGCAAGTAATTCCTCTTGTGCTTCAAGTGTTGCCTTGAGTAGTCCTTTAGGTGAGAATGATGATTTCTCAGCCTTCTTCCTTCTTGTCCTAACTTTTGTACTAGCTATCAGTAGCTTCCCTTCTCCTATCTACAATCTCAATCTTGTAAGCATCAGTAAATTTTTCAAGTAAAACAAGAAAGCAACCTTGTGCTCTGATACCAACTTGATCTGAAAATGAATGCTAGTTATTGATGTGCTAGTTTCATTTTAGATATAAACTTTTCTTTTCTTTGTTTTACTTATCCTTCATGAGTTTGTTTATGAGAATGTGATTGGAAAATAGTGTACTTAGTGAAATTATGAGTTTTTCATAATATTTAAAAGCATAATTTTAAATGATAGAAAATAAGAAATAGTAAAAACAAAAAACACATATAACAAAGCTTAACACAAAGAATTTTGATAAATGAGTTCACCCCTCTTGGGATACATCCCCTTGGTCCAGCTTCATAGTGTGACCTTTGTATTAGCTTCAAGTGTGCTCAAATTGTTGTTACAAGTTTCATAACCTCTCGGAACTTGTTCCAATGAGTTTAAAACATCATAATCTCCCAAAAATAACTTTTTTTTTTCTTCTGAATTTGGACTTTGGATGCTCTGGCAATGACCCCAACACCTGGTGGCCCTGGCCTTCAAAAATATTCAAATGCACTTAAACACTTGTAGATGACCTTTACTACCTCTGCAACCCGCTCCATTTAGTTCCTAGCATGCCAATTAGCCTAGAATAACTTTTATTGAGCTCAATTTGGTTGAAATTGATTGAGTTATGACCAAAACCAACTTTGCCCCAATTTCTCCTCCAAAACTGGAGACTGCCAATTAATTTTCTAAAATTGGAAATCCTGCCAAGTTTGGCACTGCCTCTAAAAATTCTGCCAGTTTAAATGTCAGGATTAATTAGCATAATCCATAATTATGAGTGGATAAGAATTGGTTTAACGTTTATCGTGCATTATGCACTAATGACGTCTCAACGTCATTAAGCCACGGTTTAATATTAATTACACATGATTAAAAATATATCAGTTTGGTTTGGCTTGGCTCTTGATCACACGCTTCTGGTCACATGGTGAGGAGGCTAGCCTCCTCCAACCCCCAACCGGTTGGTGGTTAAAATTCAAATAGAGATGGCGAGCATATGGGGTAAGAACTACGCTGGAGCAGAGATGGTATAGTGTGCGGTTTGCAGGTGGGAGGTTAGGGATTCGAGCCCTGACTCCACCATAAAAAATTTCACGGTGATTTAATGAAGTCCACCGCCAATTTTGTCTACCCCACCATATCTAGAAGCCTTCGCCATACTAGTTGGCATACCTCCAAACTTAGTTACATTCCACCGAGTTAAGTAGGTTTTCAAATTTAGGATATAAATATATATTGAAATATATATATATATATATATATATATATATATATATATATATATATATATATATATATATATATATATATATCTTATTATGCCAATTGTAACCCAATGTCAAGCATTACCGTAACAATAATTCGACCCCCATAGGGTAGGAGCTGGCCCACCAGAGAGGACACGTGGCGCCCTCTAGTTGGGTTTCACTCCTACCCTAAAAAAAATTAAATTCAAAATTAGGAATAATTGAAGGTCAGTGGGAAATTTTTCTGTTCACTTAACCCCACTGGTGAATTTGAAGAAAACACTTGTCACAATGTCACTGGCTGCAATCTGGAGAATATTCCTACAATTCTAATTGTACCTGCCCCATTAGCATTGAACCTGTTCTACTCCTTTTTTGCATGTTTTGGAAAATGAACAACAGAAGATAACTCAGTCATACGAACTCATATTTTGATGAAACAATTTGCGCAAGAATCCTGGCGACGAACTCTATCTGATCATTTAGGTTCGACATAATTTTAAGCACTTTCAATTTTTAGCTAAAACTTGAGCTTTACATCATAAGGTGTGCCAAAGAGTGTAATGCACTTTGAGGATAGTTAGGGAGTACTAATAAAACACAAGGGAGAATTAGATCAAAATACATGGAAGTGAATGAATATGAGGGTGTGTTAGGGAGTGTCAACGAGTGTTAGCTGACATTCCAAGAAGAGAGTGACAAGTTATGCTAATAATTGGTAAGGTGTGTTAGGGAGCATGGCATGTCAAGAAGTTCTAGAGTGTGTTAGGGAGTTCTAGTGTGTGTTAAAATGTGCTAAATAGTGCCAAGGCATGCCAAGATGTTCCAAATGCTAAGGCATGCTATCATGTGCAAGGTTTCGTGGGTATGCTAATATGTGTCAAGGAGTGTCAAGGAAACAAAAGGAAGAACCAACCCAAAATGCAAGGAAATGAAGACATAAGAGGGTTAATAAGTCAGGAATTTATGTTTTTCAAAGGAGGCATGCTAGGCACACTAATAATAAATTCCAATACATGCCAAGTGCCAATGTGTGCCAATTGTTATTGTATATTAATTCATTCCAAAGTGTTCTATGGCTTGCTAGGGACTACAAGACATGCCAACACATGCTAGGAGAGTGCTATGCTATGTTAGGGCATGCCAACATGTGCTTAGGTGTCCTACTCATGATAATATGTTCTAGGTTAAAAGATGTTCCAAGACATGTGAAGTGCCAAGGAATGTTAGTGTGTGCCAAAGCATGTTAAGGTGTGCCAAGAGTGTTGAGGAGTGCTAGGTCTCTCTCATTAATAGAATTGATAGGGCTTGATTATGTATTAAATAATATTGTTCCTACACACACTAGTGGAACTTTATCTAAATGGAATTTTTTAGATAATAAACCTAATAGAGATGAATCATGTGTTGACTCATAGGAAAATTATATTCTCATTACTTGAGGGAAATCATACACACTAATTACTTCTTAAAAAATTGATTAAGTCTAACCACTATGGCCTTGGACACATAATGAAAAAAGACTCCACAAAAATTGTATTAAATAGTTATCTTTTGACAAAAAATATAGTAACATTCACATAACATCATAAAAATACCTTTGGAATGATCAATGATGACGAACATTTTTTGACTGTCACCAAAAGTAACCAAAAAGTTCGTTGGTGAGGATCAATAAAATATTGTCACTAGAAGTGTCACGAAAGAGAGAATTAGTGATGGGACTTTAACAACCCTCACCAAAAGTGTCACTGAAAATGGATTTGGTGACAAACCTTAAAGGACCACCACTATATGCACATACAACAATGCTTTTTTAAGGATCGTCACCATATGTGACATTGTTGGCGAACCTTAAAAATCCATCATAGGCATGATCATCACCAATGACCTTTTTTGTTGTAGTGATTTGAGATGAAATTTCAACAAACGCAAATGCAATTCTTTCCAATTTCAAAAAGGACTAAAATTCTCATCAAACATTCATGCACGCAGCGAAACAATAAATTCAATTACCCAAAGAACCTAAGATTTACCTCAAGCTATTTTTACTACTTGGACATGGAACAAAATTTTGAAAACCACAAAGAATCTAATAGTAAGCCATAAAAATTCTATGCATACAGAGCAGGAAGAAGACTCCAGAGATCAAAAAATTCTAGACTTTCATTCAATAAACCCTAAAAAATCTCACTTTTAATACCAACGTGGGAAGGCAGTGGGAACCAATGTATTAAGCGTGACTATTTACAGTGAAATACGCTTTGACAACACTCTATTTTCTATAGAAAAGGCATTGGGCAAGGAAATATCAAGAAAATACAATAAAAACTAAAAGAAACTCCATACTTGACACTCTAAATATGAAACTACTAAGAATGTAGGATTATGAGCAATCAAAATGATGGACTATAAGCAAGTTGGAAAAACTTGTAAAAAAAAAAAAATCGAGATGAGGTTTGAAGGGTTAATGGATCCCTAGTGGATTCTGTTAATCAGCGGTTGTCATTGATTTCAACCCAAGAAACACCATGGGCTAACCAAATATTGTATGGGAATTTTTACCTAAAAAATTAATATATTCCGGATCAATAATTATTTTGATGGTTTCTACTTGTCGAGATGTTTCCGTTGATATATGGCACACCATGTAATTCTTCACGGTTTGAGAGATATTCATGTTTGAAGTTTGTACCCACAGTTAGTGGGCTAAAACCCCATGGGGTTGTGGCATGGGTCATTGAAAAGTCATAATTAATATTTTTTAAGCTCCTAAAATCCATCCCACTTTCACATGTTGAAGCCCCTCTCAACCTAAGCATTTATATAAATTGTGATCTTCATTTCCTCCTTAGGCAAGGGATTTCGCCATCTGAAACAGGTCATCATGGAATTTTCGCTCTAAATTTTTTTCTACGAAGGTTTAGAAGCTGAAATGTTTATGAGGTGAAGTCGAAATCCTGAGGAAGCTGTTGTGAAAATTTCAGATCAAGGTACGCAATATTGTTGGAGATATGATCTTTGAAAGTCAGGGTTTTCGCAAGCTCCTGAAATTCATCGCAAATAAGTGACCTTGGTAAAATCGTCATAACTCTCTCTATGTGTATCGGATAGGAATTCTGTAAAAAGCGACAGATATTCCATAAAATTTGGTTTTTTCTCTATCAATTTCAGAACTGAATGAAGAAACAGTGACACATGGCATTCCGTACAAGTTAGCTCTGTTGAAACAGTCCATAATTAGGGCATTGTGAGAGATTGGGTATAACTCTCTCTTGAAGAATCCAAATTGGGTCAGACCTGTGGAATTGGAAAGAAAACTTAGAGGAATACTACAAGATAGAAAATAATATATTGGGGATCTGAAATAACATAGATACACTAGATTCAATATCGAGCTCCTAGGAGGCAAAGAAAAAGCTAGATCATGTGTTGTCAAGGGTTGCAAAGGACCAGACTTTATAGGGCAGCAAAGAAAAGCAAGGAGCAGAAGAGGGTAGCATGAAAAGAGCATCAACCAAGGTGCATAATAGTAGCAAGAAGTTCATCCTATGAAGTCTTCAAGTGGGCAGCACTGCATACAATCATTGTAAAGGTATCATTGTACTTAGTCATTGTAAATACATTATTGTACAAATTTTACTAGTATCTATATGCCAAGAGTTGAAGAGGCAGTGTCGGGTGGTCTAGGATCATCATTAGGTGGTTGTGTCATAGTTGGGGCTATGTTCTAGTGTGTCTTCTTCTTCTACATCATTCTATATCATTGTAAAGTGGACCATTTTCACTGGTACGGGAGTCCATTCTTCTTTTATTCTTCTATAGGGTGGTAGGGTGGTGCTAGGGTGATTTGTAGCTCATTGGGTCTTGGGGCATCCATTCAGTTGACTACGGAAGAATCTCGGGCATTGGAGCGTCCATCCAGTGGGAGCTGCAGAAGAATGCTTTTCTAGATTCTAGGAAGTTGGAGCTTTATTTTCAATTGGAGTTGAATATTAAAGAATTATTAGAAAAGCATTAGGTGGTTTTTGTCCCGGAGTGGGTTTCCACCTTAAAAACTATGTGCATTTGTGTTCCTCTTGTTTGCTGCTATCATTGTACAAACACTGATAATAATTGAAGATTAACTAATGCTATAATTGAAAGGAATACTGTTTCACCCCCCCCCCCCCCCCCTCTCAGTATTTCCAACAGATTCACCATTTTTTTTGTAGGGAATCCTTTCTACGGACATAAATGATCCCTCTAGTCCTATGGGAGGATATAGAAAAAAACGAGACAAATATATGAAACCTTTCCTGACTTGTGCTATAAAAAATATGAAGGAGGATAGATGTCCTAACTCTTTCTGATGCTAATGGTCATCCTTTGTGTCATCCTTGCTTCTTTCTCGTCCATGCTCACGATCTCCTCTCTGTTGGTGAATACATATGCCTATAAGGAAGAACAAGTGGAGACAACAAATGGATACAAATCATAACAATCTCTAGCATAAGCTATGTATCAGATCAAGGCGCACTGCAATAAACATGAAATAATAGACATATTTATGGAAATGAAACGCATAATGTATTATTAATAGAATCAAAAGGGAGCAATGCAACCAAAATAATTGATTTTATACACCTCCTTCAAGTGAGACTCAGAGTCCTAGCTTCAACTCTTCAAACAACTTCCTCCTTCACAGATGGGCAACAATTGGGCATGCTTCAGCTCATAGGATGTCAACCAACCATTAGTGGATGGTAGGGGTTTCATTTAAAGGGAAGGAGAGGGAATTGAGGATCCATAAAAGGTGGGAGGAGTTCAAAATATTAAGGGAAATATCCATGGAAAGAGAATCCATGTCCATGAATGGGAGGTCTCGCTCCTATCATCAACAATTTGCAACCACGTCACCGTTCTCGAGACTTCTAGTAAGGGAATCTTCTTCTCCATTATGGGAAGAACTGCCTGAAGAGGACCAACATGGATTTTCCTGACAAAAGTCACACTGCAAGCACTAGACACAAGTGGTGTAAAATGTGACAAGCGCGGGCCATCAATATTGCAGAATGTGCTAGGCTTGTAAAAAAATGTTTTTTAAAAGATTTTCAGAACCTTTTTAAATCAAGTCTTCTTCCACTTCTTCATAGATGTTTTAGGCATGATTGATGGAGAGCATAATTTATGACACTGGTGGCATGATGACACAAAGTGGAGTGTGACAAGATAATATATAATATAGTATAACACTTTCCTTGCATTCCCCTTCTCATTTGATTTTTGTTCTCCACACGCCCATTACTAGTCTTTACTTTGCTTTCTTATTTTTTATCTTTTATTTCATGTCATTTTTTTCTTTCACGTCTTTCCTCGTGTTTTTTTTTAATAAGACGATGCATGAAATATTCCCCATTTGACTCTAAGATAATGTGGTGGAAATTTTAAATGCCTTTGTGATGACTTTCAATACTTGGATAACCTTTTATCCCCTTCCTTTTTTGGGCCTCAATATCTTAATAGTCCATGTGATGCAGAAGCATCGACAACCCCCAAGTAAAATTGAATATAAAAGCTTATGGAAGGAGGAAAATTTGGTGGAGGATGTGTTTTGTTACTTTTTTGGCACAAAATGTTTGTTTCTTGTAGAAATTGGAGCCTTAAATCATGGATATAATATGAGCCACCTCACTCATAAGATATGGTCAATATGCTATAAATTGTGGAATTTGCACGATTTTATGGATTTTTTTATGTGTTGGAAGGATGAATTCAACGTTTTTTATATTGTAGACCTATGTATGCATCAATGCTACTATTATATGGAGATAAGTCTTTTCAAGACTAGAGATGCAATGAAATGTAATCGTATTGTTTTTTATAAAATTATTCTATGGGGTTTGATCCATGTTTTTTTTATATTGTAGACCTGCGTATGAATAAACACGACCATTAGATGGAGATAAGTCCTATCAGGACTAGAGAGAAAATGGAATGAAATCGTATTTTTTTTATAAAATTATCCTATGGGGTTTCATCTTGCATTATGTAGTTCCATGTGTCTATGTTTAATTTTATATCAATCTATTGGTGGAATTTTGGTGTGCATAACTAGTATATATGGAGGTCATGTGGTGTATTTTTGGTTGTGTATGTGTTTCATGCCTTAGAGGAGGAAGCTAAGAGCGAAAAAATTCATGTTTCTCATGAGAAAACATTGATTTTTCAACGAAACCAGTTGATATATTTGTTGGCAAGAGTCGTAGCCACGAAGCATGGTAGAGTTAAGAGACCTACACTACAAGAATTAATTTTAGCCCATGTGTTGACATTGCATGTAATAGGGTGAGTTTAATATGTTTGATGCATGAAAGAGGTGTCTACGCAAAATGATCACGAGAGGGATTAGACATTGAATTGAGAATTAAATTTTTACTGTGGCTCATAACCATAGGTCCTAGGATTGAGAAACCTAAAAAATGGCAAACAAAGGACCCCATAAATCATTTTAATTACCATGATGCTCTTATGGAAAATACAACTCATTAAAAATGGAATGACTTAGTAGATCTATGATGCTTGTATCCATTATAGGACGTCTCTCCCTTAGATTAACATTTGCATTAATTGGTTTCTAATATGTCAACTTAGTCGAGTAGAGAAGGAAAAGGAGAAAATTTAAGTGAGTACATATATATATATATATATATATATATATATATATATATATATATATGAATTACCATGATTCTCTTATGGAAAATATGACTCATTACAAATGGAATGACTTTGTAGATCTATGATGCTTGTATCCATTATAGGACCTCTCTCCCCTGGATCAACATTTTCATTGATTGGAATCTAATGTGTCAAATTAGTTGAGTAGAGAAGGAAAAGGAGAAAATTTAAGTGAGTACATATATTTCGAAGATGTATATATACATATGTGTGTGTGTGTGTGTGTGTGTGTGTGTGTGTGTATAACAAGGAACAAACTCTCTTACTCCTTAAATAAGTCAAAATCCCTCTTCCACACTTAGTGAGATAAAAGTCGATAAAATCCCAATGAGCATAAAGTAATAAAATAAATAAAGGGTGAAAGAATAAAAAGGCTTATGGCGCCGAGAGGTGAAGTAAGAAACTTCGTTGAGGTACTGAACAACCTCGCTAGCAACAAACCAATGCTTGTGATTCCTTCAAGTGACTCTGCTAGGGTATTGAATAGGCATGCTAACAGCAGAGAAACACCAAAGCTGATAATTAAACTCTAAACATATTAAACTCATGAAATTTATATAATCCTTCTACTTAATTGAAACAATTGGAGTTTGATTAGTCTTGTGAAATGTGTTAAGACGAAATAGAAGGGAATGTATCTTTTACCGAGCTGAGTGAGGAAGCTAGGGTGATAAATATGATGAGATAATACTTCCTGAAGGCTATACCTTGCACATAAATTTACACCTAAATAAATAAGTAGTTGTTCTTCTAGTCTATCACCAAGTGTTGTAGCTGCTATAAAACCCTCTAAAATTTTCCTACATTCAAATTTTGGAGCCCCCTTATGATATTGTCATCTTTCATTTCAAGTCATTAAATTCATGCTCAGCCATTATTTCAAACTATTCAAGTTTTCTCTAGAAATTATAAGTTCCACAACTACTTGGTTTCATATGCACAACTCTTAATATCTTAATAATCACACTTTACAAAATAATCTAAGCACACATCATAATGAGAGTGTTTCACACTCTTCGTCAACAACGATTACATACTCATTTTTAACAATGACTATGCACTCCTAACTTACAGTCATTACGCAGTTCTTGCCTACAATGATTGTGCAATTCCTAGTGAAAATGATTGTACAATTCACAATGATAGTGTAAGGGCATCCTTCATAGACAGTGATTGCACAGTCATTGTTGATAGTTACTGCACACTCCTTATTCAAAATGAAATCACACTTCTTCAAGTCAGTAATTTCACACTTCTTAATGGTAGCCAATTCACTCTTCGCTCCTAGCTTCTCAACATGCATTGAACACACTCACACAATATTACCCTAATTGCATGTCTGCTCTCCCTATATAAAGAGTCCAAACCAAAGCTCAACTCCCACTTATATTTCACTTTTGAGCTATGGACACTTTTGGAGAACAAGGATCATCCCTCACTCTTGGTTACAATTGCACCTTCTTTTGAGTGAGTTTCTCAACTCTTTTTTTTTCTTCTTTTTGCCTTCGCATGTGTCACTTTGTCTTTATTTTCCTTTCACATGTGTCACTTTATTTTGTTTCGCATATATTATTAAGAACACCTAACCACACCTTCTAGAGGCAACTCTAGTGCACTTTCTGACATTAGTTGATCCTATCTATCATAAAAACATGTGTTGGACACACTTCCATGACCTAGAATTCTTTCTAATTAGATTTGACACTTGTGTCGTAAATATTCGCACCTTAGCTATCACACTTAGGGATTATTATTGTCCTGGTTTTCATTTCAATATATATGTGTTTTTTTGGTACGGTGCATATCTTTGTCACGTTATTGATTGTGTATATATGTGTGATCATGTTTATGATATTTTTTAATGCTCTTACTGTCTCTCTCTCTTCCTCTCGATCTAACAATTAGTCAATTTTGGAGTTCTTCCTTGTCCTCACATCATGCGCAAGTTATGAACACCTTTAAATGTCAACCAAGTGATGAGCACATTATGCACTTCCAATACTTAGTTATGAGCCTCTTGCTACTTACAATTTCCCTTTGCACCAATATTGAGGAAAACTCCCTTGACATTCTGCATTATGCATCTCTAGAGCACATTCACTCAAAGATTGTTGCTTACACTTTCCCACTACACAAATCCTTAATCAAAACTGATTTTTGTTGCACATTGTGCACTCCTAGTGGAAAAAAAATCCTCTTTTAGCCCCTTGCAATGGCAACCTGCAAAATACCAAGAGACTCCTTCTCTATTATTGTGCATCGTGCATCCCCAATTAGCAAGTCTGTCACTTTTGTCTCCTGGACATGCCCTCTGTGAAAATCCTCGATGACCCTTCCCTTCATTGTGCATTCACAATCCTAGTGGATAGTAAGGTCATCGCTTGGCCATTGTAGTGGAAACTTTTCCATTACCTATAGTATCTTCTTCAATTATTACAAACTTCACACTCCCAATGCCTAGACCCTCACTTATTTCCTCTTGAACCCATGCATTGACAAAGAAGGCCTCTCTTTTAGTATTTTCACATTTTCCCATTGATCAAAGTCTTAGAGGATGATATCCAGAATCAAGAGAGAGAAGTAGAGAAACCATCACAAGAATGTGTGAACTCAATTCAACCCAAAATATGAAAAGAGAGAGAACATAATATGCCATAAGACCCAATTCTTTACTAAGAGAGAAAATGTTGTTACAACTACATTGTGTGGACCCCTCTATCCTTTTATGAAATGAGGCTTGTTACTTATATCCTTTTTTAGTTAAAATACCATGGGTAAATTCCATGGGTGGATCAATACCATGGTGGATGAACACCATGGGTGGATGCCATTCAGATCATTAGCCTTTTTTTCTTTTCACTTTTTAGTTACAATACCATGGCTAAATTCCATGGTTGGATAAATATCATGGATGTATGAATACCATGGGTGGAGGACACTTTCCATTTAGATCACTCCTTCTCCATTAAGAAGAAATGGTCCCCATTGTGTGCATTTCCCTCCTAAGAAGCCCACTTTGAATATAAAGAGCCACTGAAGAGAAGGGTTTTTTGTGGTTGACCGATAACCATGATGGATGAATTTCTGAGCATAGAGATACCTTGTAATGCTTATAACAAACCATGACACTAACAATGTGTGTCATAAAAAATGGAATTCGATGAACCATGCGTTTTTGGATGACCCATAACCATAAAGAACAAAGATCTGAGGATAGAATACCCTATAATGATTGTGACCAACTATGATGTTTATAATGTGTGGCCTAGAAAACAGACTTCGATGATAAGGGTTTTGTGTGGTTGACCCATAACCGTGGGTTTGTGGGTGACCCATAACCATTATGAGATAGTTAATTTTCCGATATTCCTAGTAGAAATATGGTGGCTTATATTTGTAAATTCTCACTATCCAAAGAGATGTTCTAAGGGATTATCTAAAGTACCCAAGCTTCACATTTGTGATTTTCATATTTTTAATTTGATAGTCCCAGTATGACATTACCTTGATATCATCAAAGGGGTTTTGTAGCCAAATTATGCTTCAAAATAGTTAGAAAATATAACCCAACCACCATGGGAACCCATAGCTTCCAAATGCATAGTCATAAATGGATAATACAAAGATCCAACATGACTGATATGGATTGAAAATTGATAATGGATCAAGAAGTATGATGACTAAGGAATCATTACTAGATTTCCCATAAAGAAAAATGACACAAAAATTCCAAACCATAAAAGGACCAAAGAAAACATAGTCCCAGAGGGGTCTGCACCAAGTGATTTCTCAACACCTAGATAATAGAGAAAATGAAAAAAAAATTCCTAGAAATAGGAATGTTGTATTTGTCTTGTTCTTCCCCAATTTTGTGACATTGGACATATTATATAGACATGACGACACATACCCTGCAAAAAAACCCCTAAATACCCATAATAGTAATGTAGTTGTCATTAATCTCCATGGTTCAAAGGAGAATGAAAACCAAGGACTGAACATATCATTGTCACTGGTGTTATGGAAAAAAAATGTGTCCTCAAGTTCCTAGATAGATGCAAAGGAAGCTTGAATTGATTGGGGCATTAAACACATCTCCATGGACCAAATTCCATCCTATTTCCTCT
Source organism: Pinus albicaulis (assembly GCA_034641835.2). NCBI lineage: Eukaryota > Viridiplantae > Streptophyta > Pinopsida > Pinales > Pinaceae > Pinus > Pinus albicaulis. Next base: position 1,399,045,706 of record CM076578.1, read on the forward strand.
CTTGACTCATCCCATTTTTCTAATTGGTTGTATTTTGAGACCTCGCGGTATAATTTTTGCACCATGATCATTGCAACCATTCCATAAATAAATAAAAACAATCATCAATGATTTGATAATGGAGAACCAATGGATTTGATCATATATCATAAGAGGGTAATTATCCCAACTTTATTCCCATTCTCCAGGTCTCTCTTGGGAATTAACATCATAAGTGAATATAATTTATTTTTCTTTCAAAACTGCTTGGGTAATCTCAGTGCATGGATTTTGGGTTATCAAGCCCTCCTAGTGATTTAGATATTGGAAGCAGTGTTGAAAGAATGGAATCAAATGTAGCACCTAGTTTCTCATATAGTTTTCTCTATGTGATCTCCTAGAGTCTTGTAGTCTCATGGAGATCTTATTTAGACATATTGTTCGGTCTTTGTGTTATTAAAACTCCCCCGAATACTATGTCTATCCACTCCACATCTCTTGTGTATGCCAAAGGAAATATTTGAAAGGATTTCCCCATTAGAATGATATCAAAGGTCAGAATGAAAGATTTGAATATTTCAAGGAACTTTTTTACCAAATGCAAAAGGAATTTATTTTCCCATATAAATGGTTGGAAAAACTATTGATGGTACAAAGATATTTGAGTGGATATAGAAGTGACAAGGTCAATATAATCATCTTTGGCTTTGATTTCTGAACATATACTAACATGATGCACCATGCCACTATCTAAACCTGGCCTTGGTTTAACCTATAGATTAAAAGGCTCTGAAGCAAACCTTTCACTCCATAGTTTTTGGAACCTATATAACACATCAACCTTTATTTTTTTCACTCAAGAAGCAAAAGGCCATTGAACGAAGTTATGCATCCTAAGCACATAATGAAAATAGAGTATTGTGTGTGAGATATTTTTAAAATTACAATGGCCTTTAGGTCACATCACTTGTAATTAGAGGTTTAAAATTTCAGCTTCACCTAGTTGATGAGTTGGAATTCTTAGGGGTGAAGAGGCTCTTTCTCAGGGGAAGCATCAAAGAATCCAATGGAATTCATCTCCTATCCCTACCGCTTGAGCATCAAGGCCTTCTTCACATAGATCAGGGAGAAAATTATAGATTCATAATAACATGATAAATTCGAGGTCATTGTTAATGATCAGGGAAGTCGTTCCACTCCTTTGATGTTTCCTTCACTCCCTATGAAATATTTGTTAGATATGCCATCAAATATTAGATTTCAGATAATCCCCACAACATCATCTTCAATTCCAAGAGACTTAATAGCCAATGATTAGTTTATTCTTCTGTGCAGAGTGAAGTTGAGCTATGGCCCTTCATTGTTGTTATCTAAGTTAAATACAAGGGCAAGAGAGGATGCTTACCATCATGGTCAACGAAGACAACAACCAAAAACTATGATATGAATACTGTTGTGATCATAATGTCAAATTTTTTTAGCGACTATAAGAGAAAGGTTATTAGAGACGCTCTATGAAAATTATTAATGAACCCACCACCTTTCCAAATGCAAAAACGAAGGATTATGATCAAATCCAAGGACTCTCACCAGAAACCCTTGAAACCTTGATTTCCATGGAATCATAACCTGGATCTAATGCCACTAATTTTGATATTAGAGGATAATATCTAGAACCAAGAGAGAGAATAAGAGAACTCAACATAAGAAAAATGATAAAGAATGAGTGAAATGAAGTCATCCCAAAAATTGAAAAGAGAGAGAACATAATACACCATAATACCCAATTCTTTATCAAGAGAGAAAATGGTGTTACAACTACATTGTGTGGACCCCTTTGTCCTTTTATGAAATGAGGCTTGTTACTTATAGCCTTTTTTAGTTAAAATACCATATGTAAATTCCATGGGTGGATAAATACGATGGGTGAATGTGGATGTCATTCAGATCATTAGCCCTTTTCTATTTTTTCTTTTTAGTTACAATACCATGGGTAAATTCCACGGTTGGATAAATACCATGGATGTAGGCCACTTTCCATTCGGATCACCCATTACAGTCATCATCTTACATGAACAAACAAGAAATAATAGGTCATTTAAGACTAATATCGTCTTGTCACAAATGAAGTTCATTTCTAGTTCCTATCATCTTAACATGGAAATATTTTTTTCAACAATGTCATTAAGGATAGGTTTCAAGAAAACACATGTGGAGATGAGACACAAACATGATATCAGGAAAAAGAAAAGTAATCTTGAACTACAACTGACTGATGAAAACTAATGTTGACTTAGAAGTTTCCAATACTTATCTAGACCCTTTGGAGAGTGAAGATGAAGTAAAATTCAGATCTACCATGAATAACTGAATACATAGTTGAAAAGAGAAGAACTTAGAATTGATACATTATAATGAAGTCTTTTGTCACAATCACCAAAATGTAGCTCTTCAAAGTGTCAACACAAGGGTGTTATTTTGTTTTATGCATTTCATCACATTCTTGGTGGAATGTAATTATATAATTTCAAATATTGAAAAATGTAAAATATGTGGAACCCCAGAGTCACACAAGGAATGTGAATAGTGACTAGGATGTCCAAAAGTCACGTAGGAGATAAAAATTCATATGATAGCTCAAGAGTCATAAGGGAGGTCAATAGTCATATGGGAGATGAAAGTTAACCTAATTTGTTATAAATAAACCCCTATATCTCAAGAAAAAAAACTTTTCACCATGGCTTCTCAAGCTAGGCATAGGAGAGAATATCATTGTTTTGAGGAGAAAGTGGTGACTTAATGCTCCTCAAATGTGGCTAATGATGGAACATTGTAATTGTGTGTATTGGAAATTTCACTTGATCTATTGAAGCTCTCTGAGCTGATGCAATTTCATGCATGTATCATGGATGTTGTAAGACTATTATTTTAATGTTTACAGTATATGTTTTTGTTCATGTGTATTATGGACAATCAACTATTATGTTATCTTTAGAACACATCTTGTTGAATGTCGTGTCTTACCTGATTTCATAATTTTTGTTACTTTACAAACTATTTTTTAGATCACTTAAAACTCTCTTCTACGTATGTGTGTGTCTTTATTAGGATGGTACTATTAATTTTCTTCTAAATCCTCACTCTCTCTACTCCGTCCCTGGAAGTACCTTATATACATTGGAATTCTATGCTCCAAAAGGCTAACATACTTTCTTATCTCGAAAGTATATGCATGATCTATTTATTTTTTTATTGCAATCAAGGAAAATATCTAAGAATAAATGGGAGTCCCTTTGTTCCGGATTGGGATCCTATCCCAAATGGGGTGATTTCTAATTGGGACTTTGTACCCGGGGATACCCCCTACTGTTAGTGGCATCAACACGGTCAACATATTTTGTATCAGGAGGGCCATATGATAAGCTAAACCGATTCAGTTTGTTTTGAATATTTCTTCTTGAATAAATCATTCCCAAATCATAATCCTAGGATTCTTTTCAAAAAGAGTGAATCTTACAATCCCTGCAAGACTAATTTAAAACTTGTCTCAATTAAAGTTTGATCACTTTGGTCAAATATTCGTACCTAAACATACAATTAAATTTCATAAGTTTTGTTATTTTTATGATGTGAATTGTGAAGATGTTGCTTGTAAATTATTCACCCTCACGCTTCAAAGTCAATTTAATCAATGGTGTCACAATTTACCAGCTTCTTCTATTCATTTGTTTGAAAAAATATTGAAGGAGCTTCATCAAGCCTTTGAAAAGTATGATTATAGAGATATTTATAAATGGATTAATTGACTTAGAATGAAATCTGATGAATCGATAGAGGATTTCATTGATATATTTCCTCACCTTTACTATGAATTTTTCGAAGTAGATGTGGATTGGGATTTCATGGGTGAAAAGTTTCAGCATTTGGTTCGAATATCTTTAAAAAAAATTGAATCTTATTTCTCTGTTGATTTGGGTCTTCCAAATTTTCTCGATCATGAGGTGCCTCAACCTTCAGTGGAGGAATCTGCCACCTCTTTTGTTCCTTATCCTCCTCCTTTCTCATTATCAAACAAAGTGGTCCATCATAACAATTTTGACAATGGGAAATATAAAATATCAAATCATTGATCCACTTATCCCACTCTCATCTCATTTCTATGATCAAGACTTTATCCAGGAAAAAATTGAATGTTCTACTAAATTTGTAGAGCTTAAGGTGAAGACTGATCCCTGGATTCTTCACTATTACATTAATGTCCATAATCAAAATATTGAATCTGACATGACTGAAAGTATTTTTTCTTCAAGGGATACTTATCATACTTGATTAATTTCACCTCATGGTTCCCTATTACTTGATTCACTTGGTCAACCCACTCCATCACCGTTTTCTTTATATGCTCTTAATTTTCAATTCATTGGTTCAAGAGGTGGTCGGGTACAAGATGGATACATTTCATAGGTAGAAGAGTGAAAGGATGAAGACATGTTCTATATTTATTCTCTCTTCCAAACCTCTATATGGTGAAATGATGTTTCAACATTCTTAGCTTATAATCAATCTTGTGTTTCTCATAATAATTCAAGTGAAATTAAAGCCCTTGATCAAAATGATGGCTTAGGAAACCATCACCATGATGATAATGACTCCACTAATATACATGGTAATGAGTGCTCAAATACATCCATCGATTCCTTGATTTCTCAAATAGACATGGATACACAATTTTTTATTTGGAATCTGATATGATCATAGATGAATTTATTACCATAATTTATTCTTCCCACCCTCCTTTATCCCTTGATTCATGTAATGAAACGAGTGATGGAGAAAAATTTCCATGCATTTTAGATCCATAATTTAATGAGTTATATTTCATAGTGACACAAGGTAATGAGGTTGTGTGTGACGAAGAAGAAAGTAATTCAATTAGTTAGTATTTATTGTGTAATATGCTTGATAATGATGAAATGACTGATCAAACCATTGATTCTAGTAGATGTCATATGAGTAATAATGATATGGTGGAGATAACTGGTGAAATTTCCCCTCACATAGATCCTGACCTAACCATTCCTTCCAAATTTAATCATATAAATATTGGAAGTTGAGGGACTTGTCAATAATTTCAGGAAACTAAACTTTAGCTAATATGTATATGAGGATCTTGTGATCTAGATGAGATCCCTGAACTACGTAAGATTAAATTTCTCTCGCCTAATTATTTTTTTAGTATTGTTTCATTGAATATAAGCTAACTCCTGAAGTATTTTAAACATTTTCAATTTAATCTTCTCAATCCTAAAGATAACGGTTAATGATTCATATAAATCTCTTATATTAAAACTATATTTGGAATGCATATTCTTCACAAATGTACTTCACATTTCTAAAACCTCTTAAATTGACACGTTTTTATCTTTGTATGATAGAGCATATCTTATGCTAACTAATAGATCTTATCGACAAAATAACAATTGTCATATTATTAATTATTTTCTCACTGGTATATCTAATGATAGTTGTTGGCTTAAATTCGTTGATTGTATCAAATCTGCACACTTTTATAATTCACTGTCTCACTATTTGGATAATTGTTAAGAAGTTGAGGCACTTCAATTTTTGCTGATGATTATGTCAGGTCCTCACGACCTGGAAAAATTTCCTGAAAAATATCAGGTTATCTCTTTCTCATGAGATTCTCCTCATAGGGACAATGCACTAATTAATTTCTTATCTTTTCAATAATTTCAATAATTCAATCTAGCTATTTTTAGTATTAGCATCCATTTGTTGACTGGTTTGAATATTCCTCCATCGTGATCTTCTTTGTTAATCTTAAGTTCCAATATTACCTTGAGCTTAATGAACATATGATTGAACAAGAATTGCAGGTTCCTTTCATCAAGGTAGATTTACAGGTTGGATAAAGCAGGTCTTTATAGCACACTATTCTACTTGCAAACGAGAACTTAAACTTATTTTTCAATTCAGGTAGACATATTTATTTTTTCACATTGTTTTATATTAACGCTAATCCCTTATATATATATATCCTTGTAGGTCAAGAACAGATTTTACATTTGCGTTGGAAATTTGACTTTACATGATCCCAATATTCTAGTTAAATAGATTAGAGTTTAGATGCATTCTAGTTACTTTTGCATTGAATTATAACACTTTTTTCCATTACCCTTATCATTTAAGTTTTTTCCCCCATGCGCCATTTACCAGTACTTACTTTGCTTTCTTATTTTCCATATTTTATGTCATGTCATTTTTTTCTTCCACATCTTTCCTCGTGTTTTTGTTTTAATAAAACCATGCATGGAAGTTGCCCTGTTTGAATATGAGATAATGTGGTATAAAATTGAAAGATATTTGTGATGATTATCAATGCTTGGCTAAATTTTGATCCCTTCATTTGTTTTTGACAAAAAAAAATTAATATTCCATGATGATCTGATGGAAAATATGAATTTTTTCAAATGGAAAGCCTCAACATATAAATGATTCTTGTATTCATTGAGGACCTTCGTCCCTTGGAATGGCATTTGTATTGATAGGTTTCTAACGTGTCAACTCATTTGATTAGAGAAGCGAAAGGAGAAAACTTAAGAGATAGCATTTATTTCAGAGGTATATATATATATATATATATATATATATAAGAGTCTTTGTAAAACAAGGAACAAATTTTATTTCTCGTAAAATAAGTCAATATCACTCTTCTACCCTTGGAGAGATAAATGTCAATAAAATTTTAATGAGCATAAAGTAATAAAGAAAGAATGAAAGAAGAAAAATGATTTCTACATAGAGAGTTGAAGAAAACAACTTCTTCAGGGTACTAAACATGATTTCTAGCAATGAAGAAAGGCTTGTGATTCCTTGAAGTGAAGTGGAGCAACAACAAAGAAGATAATAAAACTTTCAACATATTAAAATAATGAAATTTATATGATCCTCTCCTTAATCAAACTAATTGAAATTTTAATAGTATTATGAAATGTGTGAAGCCGACAAGAGGGATAGAAGGGACTACTTCGTTGACCAAGCTAAGGAAGCTAGGGTGATAAATTGGAAGAGACAGTGCTTCGCAAAAGGTATACCTTGTGCATAAAGTTTGACCTAAAAACAGAATATGGGTTTCTTGCAATGTATCGCCAAATGGTGTAGTTGCTACAAGTTAAGTACAACATGTTGTACTTAACCATGAAGTATAGCAATAATTTTCTTTAGTAAAAGAAATTAAATATTTCAGAGTATACATTCTTCATTCTCATATAATTGTTTTTGTTCCAAACATTGTCGTAAAAGATATAATGGCCCAAAATGGTCATGATGGGAAAAGAGGTAAATAGATTGTCATTCTCCTTGAATATGACATTGAAATTCAACCCACCAAACTCATTAAAGGTCAGGGATTAGCTCAATTAATGGTTGAATATAAATTTCATGCTTTGGATATTAATTTTATAGTTGCACTGGATGAACAAGGAGAGCTAGCAACTCCACAAGTAGCAGAGCCTTTTGCGCCCTCTCCATGGTATGCAGACCTTATTTATGTATTACATAATTTACAAGCTCCTCCTGGATTAACCAAGACAAAAGATAGATTTATTAAACTCAAAGCTATGAAGTTTTGTATCTTTGAAAATTATTTGTATTGGAAGGATGTTGTTGGAATTTTACTAAATTGTTTGTTGAAGGATGAAGCAGATAAAATAATACAAGAATTTCATGAAGGAGATTACAGTGGAAATTTGTAATGGAAGACTACTACCAACAAGATCCTAAGAGATGGTTTTTACTAGCCAACCTTATTTGCTGATGTCCATAAAAAATTTACCTCATGTCATAAGTGCCATATTTTTGAAGGCAGAAGGAAACTGTTGCCTTTACCCTTAAATCCAATATCATATAAAACTCCTTTTCTATAGTGGGATTTGGATTTCATTGGAGCAATGCATCCACCATCCTCAACCCAACACAAATGGATCCTCACAGCTAGTAATTATTATACCAAGTGGATTGAAGCCACACCTACAAGGCAAGCTACTGATACAGTGATCATTAATTTTTTAGAGACTAATATTCTTTCAAGATTTAGATGTCCTAGGAAAATCATCACTCATAATTCATCATCATTCAAGTCAAATAAGATGGTGGAGTTTTGCACCAAGTATCAGATTACTTTAGGACACTCTACTACCTATTACCCTCAGGGGAATGTATTAGTTAAGTCTTCCAACAAAATATTAATTAATATCATCAAAAAATTTCTACAGGATAAAAAGAGGCATGCCACAACAAGATGGTTAATGCATTATGGGCTAACAGACTCACCACTAAGAAATAAATTGGCATGTCCCCATACCAATTATTTTATGGAATGGATGTTGTTTTTCCAAATTATTTAAGTGTCCCAGTTATGAAAATGTTGCAGGAATTCCAAGTGGAATCAAATGAAATTCAGAGAAGGATAAATCAAACTATACAACTGCAAAAATCCATAGAAGAAGTGTATAATAAAACACAAGTAATCCAAGAAAACATGAAGAAAATCTATGATATAAGAACCAAGGCCGATGATTTTTAGTTGGGATACAGTGTATTGAAATGGGATTCGAGAAGGGAAGAGAAAGGTAAGCATGGTAATTTCGATAATTTATGGAAAGGACCTTACATAATCCATGCTTATAGAGGTAATAATGAAATTTTTCTTAAGGATATGGATCGCACAGAGCTACCTGATGAACCTCTCAATGGCAATATGCTGAAACATTATTTTTCACAAGAATAGGAGTATTTATCACTAGAATCATTGTAAATATAATTTTCTCTATATTGTCTATGAGTGGGTGACTTATATCAGAAGTTTAAGCCTAAAGATAAGGCCCTAATCTCCTGATTAATTTACCACCATAACTACAACAACAAGAAAAAAAATCAGATGCAGAAAAATACTAAAGGAGAGGATTCAAGGCTACTGGTCAACATTTCTTGGCACCTCACTGGGAGAGTGCCATCCCCAGCTGCAGCCATTGTTAGGGTCCTATATTTCATAGGATCAAAAGGTGATTGAATATTTTCTCTCGGTCATATGAAATTGTAAATAATATTTATTTTTGCAAATTATTTCGAAAAAAAGAAAAGTAAAAAATGAAAAGAGGGTATATGAAAATAAAAAATAGAATAAGAAATAAAAAGAAAAGAGAAATATAATAAAATAATAAAAATATGATGATGAAATAACCCCAGGAAAAAGAAAATAAATATGAAAGTGATGCAAATTAAAATGCCACTACCAGAAAATAGTTTGTTTTGAAGAATAAGGTATAATGTTCTGTGCAACTTGTTTTAATGCCACAACCATAATTTTTTTTAGATCATACAGTGTAATCATGGTCTAAAATAGTTAAATTTTCGTTATTATATTAGAGAAATAATTTAACCAAAATTTTTAACCTTGGCTAAAATAGTAAGGTAGGTGAATAAATTGATCCAATTGTTTAAGGAGGATCAATGAAATAAAATGAGTAGGTAGGATTAGATTATATGATTTCCCCTTTCAAATAAAAATAAAACCAGGGTTTGCACATTTAAATGCACCCTTTTTTAGTCAAAATTAATCTTAGCTTAGGAGAAAATTGGGATGAAAAAGGCTAAAATGTAATTATGTATGTTTAAACCATACATAGGCTTATCCAAAGTTGAGGCGCATTATACATTTTATCTAAAATTTTGAGCGCTTATATTATAAAATTCACAAGCCACAAAAGGTTTGTCATATAGCGTTAAAGGGTGCTCATGATCCAACTGTCATATCACTATCATCCTAAATCGACAGCCATAACTCCTTTCGGCTCCCCATGCCTATCCTAACTTTATCGGCGAAGGGAGGGTCCGAAAAGTGGTTTGGCCTCTGCCAGCCCCATGGTTACGTGTCAACGCCTTCCCATTTCTCACCCCCCCTATATTCCTCTTACCATGTTGACCCCCATCTGAAAAATTCCAATCCACCTCCCTTTTCCCGCCAACACTCCCTACGCCCTCACCACCACTTTATTTATGACATCTAGCATATTTGTTATGAAATTAAATTCTCTCGGGGTTATCGTTTACGATTCGTAACGGTCCCATGCCCCCAATGGAAGTCTATTGTTACATTAAAAACCTCCTTCTTCACTCATTTTGGACCATTCTCACTCATTTTCATTCATTCAAATTACTTATGCTCATTCTAATTTATCCTTGCACAGGAAAATCATTTGAAAGCCAAGAAAAGAAATCAGGGAGCACAAAGAATTAGCCATCCTTATCACCAACAGTTAATTGTAAGATAATTCCCGGTAATCTCCCACTGTCACCTCCCTTCTTCCTACAGTCTTAATTATCAAAATGCCTCCAAAGAAGAATAATAATGACAATTCAAACAATCCTATGCTCCCTCCTATAGTCAAACTTGACCACATTCCCCTTGTTGGCCTAGACTACAAGATTGCAGAGACAAAGTGTGATTTTTATTTTTTCAAACTATATTGTTTGCTCGAAGACAACCATTTAGAACAGAGTTATGAACTTAGACTCTGGGAATGTAATTTCCCCTGTATATATTTCCTCAGACCCATCATTTCCCTGAGTTCATCAGCGAATGCCATGCTTGTTACCTTTCCAATCAGAGATCTATTATAGCTCCAAGTGGAGAAATTTTATTCACAATCACCCCTGAAAATATCAATCAAACGATGAAGATTCCCCAAATTGTGTCCAACACCCCTTTCTCAGTGTAACCTGAATGACCTATACCAGAAATTAACTTTTTCCAAAAGATCACATATTTTTGAAATCTTTTTTCCTGGAAATTCCCAGTTACCCAATAAAAATGCACCCTATCCCTCATCCATGTTTCCAGACCGAGCCAATAAAATCATCTTTGTGCTTTCATGTGTATTAGGCTATTATTCATTTGAATGGATAGATGAACCTATCCTAGGTTTTCTATCTATTTTCTCTATTGAAGACAAACCCTCTGTTGTTTTTAATTTCAACCAATTTCTTGCTAACAGCATTCATGAACAATTGCTTAAGTTACAAACTGAAGGAATTTTCAAGTATGCCTCAATTTTGATTTACATGTTCATATTTTATCAAGCAGACAGGTTCACATTCAGACTCCATAAGCTAGATGAAGAAGGAAATCCACAATCAGTTATTTTTTGGACTTCCTTTCTAAGGAATAATTCATAAGAATACAATTTTAAAGACTACATAGATCAGTTTTTTCATCCAACCATATGTTTACTCAGTATTAATGTAGAACCCAGGGTCGGTAATGAGATTCATAAAGTTTTACACCTTAGAGAGCATGCGAAGACAGGTGATTGGTACCTGTACCATAACTACACTGAAATACGAGTGTATTAGTGTGAGCTACCACCCTACAAGCTGCCTAAATACATCCCAATGAGAGTATTTGACTTAGAATACATCGGGAAAATGATCAATGCAGATGAAATCCATTTTGTTTCAGCAAAGAAGAAATCTTAGTTTAGGATAAAGACCTAAATTGGACCATTTATTTGTAACAACAAGACAGTAGGTGAGGAGGCAAACATCCTCCTGAAGAAGATGAAGTTTCCATTAAATTTAACATGGTCATATGACCCATTTGGCATGGTCTCTAAGCTAAGGATGGAAAAAAAAACCAGTCCATATGTTCATAGACAAAGGCCTGAGATTGAGAAATATATGAACCAGAACTGGAAGTCGACTGCCACTGCTTAACACGGGATTTTATCAACTTTTGACACGAAGAAAGGAAGAATGCAAATGGAATTCTTATAGGCATGGGTCTCCCATCCAAAAAAAACAACAGATTATAAGTAGACCTTTTTTGACTTTTATGTAAAGGACATTCATCTCATTGATCAGATGGAGATGCATAAATAGACTGGGGAAATGATATGTTCCACCCCTAAAATACTGCCATGAATGCTTCTAAATTGCAGTTGTCACTCACCAATGTCCAATCACAATTAAAGATCAAGAAGGTCTCTTCTATGGCAAAGGATAATAAGATCAAATCCTTAGAAGACTTGGTCATCAAAATAGGATATGACCCAGCCAATGTCAAAGTAGAATAATAACTTATCAAAAATAATAACGGTGACATTCCAGCACTCAAGAAACAGTTAAAATTAATAGCCACTGAGGATCTACAGACCAAGGAAATAGGAGAGACAGAGAGCCAAAAGGAAGACATGCTCAAACTAATTATGGAGAAAAATTCACAAAACATAGATATGGAAGTGGAATTAGATAAATTAGTAAAATAAAAGGAACATAATGCATAGTTAGCCTTAGTCCAATCAAAGGCTATACCTATTACAGTAATACCACAAACATGAATGGATGCCTCAACCACAACAAGGGCTTCTACATCAACAACAAACCCAACTCAAGATTTAGATGTTGCTGGAAAATTGACAAAGGCTATGAAGGACATTTCCATACAAGGAGAAGAAATAAAAAGGTTACAACTACAAATTAAGGCCCTACAAGAGCAGAAAACAAGGATAGAAACTTCACATATGGGTGAAGTACAAAAGTCTCTAAGATTTACACAAAGACTACATCAATGAGGGAAGATGACGACCATGGCTTAGACCTTAGCCCAAGCTAAGGAAAAAATATGGAAAGATGTTCATAAATCCATGAATGAAATTTGGCCTTCAATTTAGAGTATTTTTAGCATAAGGAGTTAATTTAGAAGTCTAAGGAATAAATTGTGCAAATTAGAAAAAAGTTAGGAGACAAGCCAACATAAGTTACATAACTCATCATATTTCAGAATTCTAAAAACAAGTATGAGATAAAAGAATTGCAGATTCAAGACATGACTGAAACAATACTAGAGGTCAAGAAAGTGTTAACTAAAAATAACCTCATGTTGCAGTTGGAAGAAAAATGTTAGGGGCTGGAAATTGGTGTCAACAGATTCTTCAACAATTTTGAAGTGTTGAACAAGAAAGGGCTTCGAGGTTTATTTGTAATAAATGACAGATTAATAACCTTGGCTGATTATAACAAGAAATTGATGGATTTATCTAAATATGGCTCTAAATTTGCAGGCATACAAGGCAACATTACAGGAAAAGCCTTTCTTGAGGCACTAGAAAATGTTTTAAATATCCAACACGAGGTCAAGCACATTTTTGTTATTAAACCCACCTTTTCCAAGTATACATAGGTAGATGAGATCTAAAGAATGTTACTTAAGTTATCTATTCCAAGTTAAGAAAGGTGGGAAAATTTGTGCGCGTTACTTGAGTGAATAAGTAACTCTATCATTAGAAATAGGACCAACATCGCAGCAAGAGTCATAAGGACATATCAACAACAACCTCCTCCAAAATAGGGCCAACATTCGAACAGTTCCATATTATCCTATATATTTGTAATAAGAGATGTAATCATTTTTTCATATTCCTAAAATACATCTTGATTTATTGTGACAAGTTTTTTTTTAAATAAACTTATAAATATTTCTCATTTTGAAGTATTGAGGTTTATTTTTTCATCCAAGAAGGCTATTGTACTCTTTCAAGTTCTATGGGTTGATCAGTAATGAAGAAGACTCTTTCACTGGATTATTGTATTAAACTGGTGGTGAAGTGCATCCCTCACTGTCTATGTGTTTATTTTCTTTGTATGCCATGCTTATGTATTCATAATCTGAATTATTCAATAAGAAATTAAAGAACACAATTTTTCTTAAAATGCACTATGTTTCTAGCTTTGGATAATTTCTATGCTTTCATCTGATATTAAGTAAAATAATTCTTAATTTCTCTTTTCTTAATTTAAATTCTCTCACCTCTTCTCCTACACTTAATTTAAATTTACAAAATCTAGTTAGTTTAGCTACCTTTCCCTGTGAAATCTCTTTATAAAATCTAAAATAGATCCAAGTTTAAGTAATAGAATCCATAGCCAAATGGAAATTTATGAATTTAATCAACCAAACTAACCAAACAATCTCAATCAATCAAACAAACATTGTACATTCATAACTATCCTAATATCTCAATATAAACAAAGTTAAATCTAATAGAGATATCCCTCTCTGAAGTTGGAAGGGCTAGATTCCCAACTCCCAAAGCGATTTTGTGGTTACCGCTGTAATTTATTTTGCAACCTCGGAAATTATAGAGTGATAACAAGAGCCACTCATAGATGGTATTGACACCCAACACCACCATTTCCCAAGAAAGAAACATCATAATGCAGAGGTAAGTGGATGTCACCCCACCATGTTATGAAATTTTTCATGAAAATATTATACACAATTACAACAATAATTCAAAATTTAAGAGGTTGTTAAGAGAATCAGGGTCAAGAAAGTCTGATTTGCTATTGAATTGAAGCCTCTGAGGTCCCATATCAACAATTTTATAAGATAAAAACCATCCAACATAACACAGTCATAATATGGGGGAAGGTTTTAACAAAAGGGAACCCACAGATATCAAAATAATTATATTACACCCTCAGGTGGTTGATATTTTTAGAAATCATCAGTGGTTAGGATTCTTCAAGATCCTCAAGGGCTTTCATGTTGAAGTGGCTAGGGAATTTGTAGTGGCCTTGCACTCACAAGAAAATGATAGGGCCACCACTGTAGTTATAGGACTAGCCATCACCATAACCCCTGAATTGATTAGAATAGTTACAACCTTGCCTCTAGGAGTCAAGAAAAAAAAAGAGGATAGAGTGTCTAGCACTGCCTCCAAGAAGAACGTCTTTTTTCCTAATGGGGAATACCTTGAGAATAAAAATGGAGTGAGAAGGGAAATCCTCCCTTACCCATGGGATGAAGTAGCATGTCACGTCATGAAATACATTTCTTGTGAGGGAATACTCAATGTGGTTTATGGATACCACTTCAGATTATTACATGAGCTTATATTCAAAGGAGATCTGCCACTAGAGCAGAGACTAAACATTCCATACTTCCTCCTACATTCCATCAAATACATGAGCCAGAGAGTGAGGGAAAGAAATTATCAGCACTTAGCTCACCATGGACTCATCAAACTTATAGTAGGAGATGCTCTCAATAGTTTGAACATCCTTGTACCTTGGTCCACTTTCATAGATATGAATATGGAGGCATTCATAGGGACACAAGTTGTCACTCTTGGACAAACCCATGTCTCTAGTCTTGGAGAGAGGGTTATGAAAGAGGAAGGAGGAGAGACTAAAGTAACAGAGAAAGTAGAGGAAGTAGAGGAAGAAGAGGAAGCAGAGGAAGTAGAGGAGATGGAGACAGAAGCAGAACACATAGAAACCCTAGAAACAGAGGCAAGGGCAGAAGAGGTAAAAAGGGTGATGATAAGGGAAGGAAAGGAGCCTCTCCATATGAGGGCATAACTATTCAACCCTATAGGGGTCATTAAAAATCACCTAATGATATCAAATGATGCAATCCTTGCAGATAAATACCTCAACACCCAAGCACAAGCCACTACACATTTTGATGACATTTCTAGACTGTTGGGAGAGGAATGTGTAATGGAAATCCAGAGGAGATAGAATAGCCTCCATTTTAGCCTTAAAAACATGGAGTATCATACTTTAGAGAGATTGATAAATTCCCTAGAAAGGGAACCTTTGTATAAGAGGGCTATGCAGACAATAAATATCCAATGGCTTGGCTTAAAACTTAGTCCTCCTTTACTACTAGGGTTGAGTGACGGAAAAGACAAAGCCGAATAAAATAGAGAATGGGAGGAGGCAGAAAATAATGTTGGATTCTACCCTCCTGAGGGGACTCCTTCATTGATTCCTTGGGATCTCAGAGTGTTGAAAATTCAACAAGAAATGTGTGTCTAATTTAATTTTCCCTTAATTAAATTGGACAATAAATTGTAATCTTATCTCATAATCACTTGTAATAGTTAACTGAGTGTGATAAAATCAGTTAGCTCATGAATTTCGAATTGAGGGTGGTTGGTGAGGCATGCAGAGTGATTTTATTATATTTTGAGTCCAAGTTGCAATTAGTGCATTAGTTTAATGCATGAGAAATCAGCTAACTCAATTAATTGAGTTAAAATCAGTTTAACTAGTTGTAACTAATTGTTGCACTAATGAGAGGTCAAGTGAATTAAATTAGATTTAATTCACATGCAGTGATATGTTATGTAACTGACAATTTACTCTTAATAGTTGCATGCATGTCAGTTCTGATGGAGACCCAGTTGATACAGAGGTTAAAGGGATGTTAACTATCAGTTGTATTATTGGTAGGTTGCCCGCACGCAGTAAAACAACCATAGGATTTCCCATGAGCATTGCGTAGTTTTGGAAGGCTGAATTTCCTAAACAATAGGGATTGCATTCCACATGCATTGCGCAAGAAAGGAAGGTTGAGTAGAGGCTGAAAATTGGCTAAGTGTTGGTTGATTTTGTTCGGATCAGTGTGAGATAGTTGTGAGAGTGCAGGAGACTCGAGAAGAGTGCATTGTAATTGTTTCATGATTCCTTGGTCAATATACAATAGAATATAGAGGGGTTTTGAGCAGTAAGATTTCCTCGATAAAATATCTGTGTTGTGGATTGATTTTCTTCTTTATTTACTTGTTATGATTAGAGATGATGTTTATTTTCAGAAATTGATTTTTAGAAGGATTATGTATCTTTATTTATCATATCGAATGATTGGATTGAATCCACTGGTATACATATTGTTTGTATAATTTCTACATGGTATCAGAGTGCAGGAAATCACTATAATGGAGAAGAAATTGAGTTTGTGTTGAATAAGATTCGAATTTGCAAAAGTATTCTTTCTTATTCAAAAACAGGTTATTCCTCTCTCTTGAAATCTGTTTCACCTGTATGGATTCTCTTTTCAAGAAAGAACAAAACAATTATGGGTGCGACACGAGAGATGTTGCATGATCAGGGCCTACTGTTGCATATTTGGGGAGAGGCATGCAACACAATGTTATTTGTGCAAAACCATACTCCTCATAGGATACTTGGCATGAGTACACCAAAGGAGGATTTTCTGGTAAGAAACCTGATGTTTCATATTTTGAAATTTTTGGCTCATTTGTCTATTTCCATGTGACCAAAGATTCCAGGAAGAATCTAGAACCAACAACTAAGATTGGGATATTTGTGGGGTACACTGATACTCCCCACAACTATCAGGTGTATTTTCAAAACAACAAGATGATTGTTGTGAGACGGGATATAAATCTTGATGTGGAGAAATCCATGTGATTGTCCCTTGAGAGGGAGCTTGATTTGCATGCAGATGAGGAACTCTTGGTTCCAAAGGATTAACCTCAAGATGTGGAGAAGCCACATGTTGAGGATCATGGAGTTGAAAAAAAACACGCATGAAGAGCCATCCACCAGACATGGTAGAAGGCACACCACAGAAGCTGATAGATTGAGACTTGATGCGGCAGAACATGTAGGAGCACCTACATCACTGCACAGATAGAGAAAGTCTCCAGAAAGGTTTACTGGATACATGGCATGTATGAGAAAGTGTATTTTGATAGAACCATCCTCTTTTGAGGAATAAGTGTAGCAACGAATTGGGTTAAAGCCATTGTTGAGGAGTATGACTCCATCGTCAAAAAAAATGCATGGGAAGTTGTCCCAAGACCAGTTGGAAAATCAGTGGTTAGATCTAGATGGATCTATAATGTGAATGTTGGAATGGGGTCTCCTAACAAGCTACGAAACCGGTCTATTTTTGGTTATTTTTGTTATATTTAGTATAGCGCAGGGTTTTTGGGGTGGGTCGAAGCCCCGAAAATCATTGTAATGGGGTTAAAGGGTAAACTAGGGGTCCGAAAACCATGGGTTGCGGACCATAGGAATGTTAAAGCTATATTGTTATAAATAGGGAGGAATTTCGGATTGTAAGAGGTAAGGATTTGATGAGATATTGATGCGATCTATTGTGTAAGCAATCTATTGGAGTTTTCAGGGAACATACTCCTACTAGCTGTGTGCATGGAGATCCTAGTCCAGCTGTATGCGGACCCTGCTGCTATGTGCGTAGGCTGGGAAGGGAATTGTAAGGGTGATGAATGAATGAATATGCAAGATTATTGGATCTGAATCTGTGAGTACTACTGAATCAATTGTTGATGATTAATGTGTTATGCATTTCTCTGTCTTTGCATTGCAAAGGTCTGTATATTGAATGATTGGATCTATTTTTCTTTGGTTATATTATGTTGTGAAAGTCTGTGTATTAAGGTAAATCTAGATCTGTTATGTTTAGTTATGTAACACTGTGTTAAGGTTATGAAAAGCTTCTAATTGTAGATCTAGTGCACATGGATGCAATTGGACATATACTTGACCCTGTGCAAAGATAATCTAAACATAACGTAGCCCTACTTGCCTTACCCCTCCTTTCTCAGGGTGCGGAAACCTGGTTCCAACACCCACCCATACTACTACGGGTGAGACTGTGACCTGCGCAAGCAGGTCACTGCCAAAAGCGCCAGTAGTATAGGGGTTTGTTGGCAAACCTTGCGCACGTAACCTGGGTGAAGACCCCTCATGCCAAAAAATGGTTCCGTTGTTGGGACCGGAACAAATCTAAGAACGGGATCGGGTAGTGGCATCAGAGATCTAGCATAGGGCTGAATGAGCCAATGTACAACGCGAAACAGCGAGAACTATCGGAACCAGTGAGAGGAAGATTTCCCTGCCCATAGTCCGTTGAGACCTACACAAAATTCATCAGTTTCCCCGACGCTAGGGCATCAGGAAGGTAAACCGGAGGAACATATGGAAGCACACTTAAAATTACCTACCTTTAAAGGGGTAGTCGATGAGGACCTAGAATGATTCTGGTTCGTGGCTAACTCGGTATGGACAACACAAGGGGTGGTAAGTGTTACGGTAAAAAGAGTGCAGCTACACTTGGCTTTTGAGGATAGGGCGCTGGATTGGTACATGCGGTACATATCTCAAAACGGGAGCGCAACACTTCAAAATATTAAGGATGCCCTACAAAAAAAATTCCAGAAACCAAAGTCCTATTCCCAACTGGTATCGGAAGTAAAGGACTTCAAGCAGGGAATGTCGGAGTCAATCTGGGAGGTTGATCAGTGGCTAAACAAAGCAATCCAGGAAGGTAAGTTCAAGTACAATGACAAACAACACACAGAATAGTTTATCACTATGCTCCTACCTCACTTGCATACGCCCATGGGCCATCAGACTTTTGAATCACAAGAAAAATCCTTGGAAGCTACAATGAAACTTGAAGCGGCACCTAAGGATGATACAAGGGAAGGTGTATGACAAATCCAGGAGTAGCTCGGGGACATGCACATGGAAATACAGAGCTTACAAATGGAAAGATGGAAGAGGGTAACCACAGACTTTTGGTGCGAGGATTGCCGGGTGGTGGGACTACATGATACAACCCATTGTCCGCAGGTCAATATAGGTGAATTGAAGCAACAATGGTGTAGGTTCTGCCCATATATGGGACATGATGAGCAGAAATGCCGCACATATGACTTACTGGTAGATCGGGGAACCCTATCTAGGGTACAATCTGATCCTGCATCTCTGAGATCCCCCACGAGCTTTGGTAGCTCCCTTGCACGGGGTAGGGGGGGCAGGGAGGAAGTGATGGATGAGAACAGGGCCAACAAATCTTCTAAAATAGCGGAGAAGTAGGGCACTTCGCCCAGGACTGCTCAAATCCCACTAGGCCGACCTGTAAATACTGTCAACAGTTGGACCATGAACTCGAATACTACCCGATTTTGCTAACAAAGATGAAGGAAAAACAGTCTACTCCCACACGAAATATACATAGATTCAAAATAGACCTAAGGAGCATAACGCGTAGCAGGGTCACCCAAAAATCAGGAGAGGAGCTTGTTGTTCGAAAGGAATCAGCTCCCAGGAAGCAGGAACCACTGGAAGCCCCTGCGCAGTTGCCAGAAGAAGAAGTTTAAACCTTTTTGAGGGCATGCCTGAAGCTCCTACACAACCCGCAGGCGAGAGAAAGTCTTCAAGTATTACTGCAAGACTGCGCAATTCAGCCTAGCATGACGACTAAGGTTAAGGAAGTACAAAAATTACACAGCTATAAGAGGCGCACCGAGGGAGAGATGCGCTTGACTGCACAGATTGGTGACTATGAGATAGATCAGGTTGTTCTTGATCTTGGATCTGATGCGAATGTCTTACCAAAACAGACCTGGAAACTAATGGGAGAACCTAAACTAGACTAGTCCACCATCCAGCTGCGAATGGCGAACCAATAAAATATCATCTCTCTAGGACGAATGCCAAGGGTTATGGTTGATATCGTAGGATTAAAGGTCCTGGCTGACTTTGAGGTCATAGAAATTGTGGAAGATACGGACCCCTACCCTGCGCTCCTAGGGATAGACTGGGATATCGACGTAGGAGGTATCATTAATCTAAAAAAACACAGCATGGTGTTTGAGAAGAATGGGACACGTGTAATAAGACCACTGGATCCCACTGAGGGTGCACGGTATACCAAACCAGCATAAGAAGACGAGGAGCTCGATCACATCTACAGGATAACAGCACAGGACGAGGACCGGGATAATCCTGCAACAGGTGGAGTATTCAACTGGGAAAAGAGCAAGGAATAATTTTTTGATCTAGATGAAGAACTTGAGAAGTGGCAGGCCCGGCTACACGATGTTTCAACTCTACGATGCCCTCGAACTGAAAGAACTCTCTACTGCATCACTTCAGAGGTAAGGGACCTTCCCCACTTTGATGGGTCTAGTACTGTCCAGGACTTCATAAGAAAATTAGAAGCTAGGGTACCCAAGGATCAACAACTCTGGGCGCTAAATCTAGCGCTACGTGGCACACTGGCCCCATGGTGGGATACCCACAAGATAGCTTTCCTGAATTGGGAGATATCTTGGGATAGGATGGTGCTACGATTCACACCCCCTGCTAATGTGCGCACGAAGATATTCCTGGGGCCCAGAGATCCCCATGCGCATCTGCATATATGTACAACCAATTGGGCCGACCTAACCCCATACGAGTGGATACATCTATTTATACATGCCCTAGGACCCATCCCCACTACTTGGTACTTAGATTCCAAATTACATCAGCGGACCCGCCGTTGGGAGATATTAAAAGAGGACTTCCTCTGAACATTCAGACTCTTTGGGGGAATAGAAATGCTTGACAAAGCCCTGCAATACATTGATGCGTTCATCTTTAAGAAGCCTCACCCTCACACCCCGCCATCCATTCTGACATGGGAGGCCCAGATGCATGACATAGTCAACTGTCGGAGCTTGGCGATTAATGAAGAAGAAGAGGACCCATGAAATCTCTCTGCTCTGGAATCTGAAGGGGAATGTGTCATTCTCGGACCATCACTTGTCAATGATGATGTGACGAAACCTCTCTGGCTACGCGAGATTAATATTGGGACAGATGAACATCCTAAACTGGTGAAAATTCGGGACTATTGGGATGAAGGCACTGTGGGCAAAGTTACTGAGCTACTTACGGAGTACCAGGACTTATTCTCGACAAAGTTCTCAAAGATCAAGGGAATCATGGGGGACCTCAGCATTATGCACATCACTCTAATGCCGAGGGCACGACCCATCAAGCAACGGCCCTACCAATTGAATCCTAAATATAAACAAAAGGTCAAATAAGAGTTGGACAAAATTCTGACCGCTGGTATCATTGAACCAATTGAATAGTCAGATTGGATCAGCCTGATGGTCATTTAGGAGAAAAAAACAAAATGAGAAATACGTATCTGTGTGGACCTTCGAAAACTAAACAATGATTGCGTTCACGACCCCTTCCCTACTCCCTTCTCTGATGAAATCTTGGATAGCATGGGTGGCCAGGAGGCCTATTCCTTCACGGATGGATTCTCGGGATACCATCAAATCAAAATTATACTAGAGGATCGTAGTAAGACCACCTTTGCCACCGAATGGGGCTCCTTCCAGTACATGGTCATGCCCTTCAATCTTAAGAACGCACTTGCCATCTTTTCAAGGGTCGTAGTGGCCGTCTTCAAAGAATTTATCCATAATTTTCTGGAATTTTACTTCGATGACTAGACGGTGTTTGGCTTAGTGAAAGATCATGTCCTGAACCTGCGATTAATGTTGGATGCTTGTAGAAAGCACTAGATCTCCCTGGATGTCAAGAAGTGCATCTTCTATGTACTGTTTGGAATCTTGCTAGGGCATATAGTCTGTCGGCAGGGTCTGATGGTTGATCCTGCGAAGATAGTTGTAATTATCAACCTGGCAACCCCTACAATGGAGAAACAGTTGTGCTCCATTCTCGGTCACACGGGCTATTATAGAAAATTCATTCAAGGATACGCCCTGATCACAGCACCCATAGAACAGCTGCTAAAGAAATATGTCTCTTTTTTTTTCAATGATGAATGTCAGAAGAGCTTTGAACTGCTCACAGAAAACATGGTTTCTATGCCCATACTAATATTCCCTGACTGGTCCAAATAATTCCATGTGCATGTTGATGCGTCGGGTATTGCATTGGGTGCGGTCCTTACGCAGCCTCGTGAAGGCGACATTGATCATCCAGTTTCCTTTTCCAGTCGAAAACTCTCAGGTTCCAAACAGAATTATTCTACTACTGAATGCGAAGGACTGGCTATGGTGTATGCGCTAGAAAAATATCGCCACTATCTGCTGGGGGGACACTTAAGATGTTTACAGACCATTCGGCTTTGAAATACTTAGTCAACAAGCCTGTGTTGGGGGGGAATATTTGCCACTTGTTTTTGCTATTTTAGGAATACGATTTTGAGATCATTGTAAAGCCTGGAAGGTTGAATGCAGGACCAGATCATCTGTCGCATATTGAGACAGGGGAAGAACCCACTAACTTGGACAAAGGCTTACCTGATTCACAACTGTTTACCATTAAAATGGTGGATGACCACTTTGTTGATATCCTTGAGTTCCTTACTATGGGTAGGGCCCCTACTGCGTATTCGGTGCAACAAAAAAAGGAGTTGGTCACTCGAGCGACAGACTTCACTATCATCGCAGGACAACTATACAAGCTAGGTGCAGATGAAATACTTCGCAGATATGTATTAGAACATGAACGACCCGCCGTCCTCGTAGAAGCCCATGAGGAGTCGCTGGCGGCCACTACGTAGGAAGGGCTAAAGCGCAAAATATTCTGAGGGCTGGCTTGTGGTGGCCTACCCTGCATCAGGATTCTTATACCTATTGTACAACGTGCGATACCTACCAACCAATCGATCGCCTCTCACGACACGATGATATGTCGTTACAGCCCCAAATGGCCCTACAGGCTTTCGATAAATGGGTCATTGACTTTATAGGACCCATTAATCCATTAGGCAAGAAAACTGGTGCGTGCTACATTATCACTGCCACTAACTATGTCACACGATGGGTTGAGGCACAGGCCGTGAAGGATTGTACAGCCGATACTGTTGTGCATTTCATCTATGAGCAGATTCTGACCAGGTTTGGCTGCCCGAAAATCATAATGAGCGACCAAGGTATGCATTTCGATAACCAAATAATTCAATATTTGAACAATGAATTCTGGATCCACCATGCCAAGAGTACACCATACCATCCCCAAGCTAATGGGACGGTGGAAGCTTTCAACAAAATTTTGGAACAGGCACTAACGAAGGTTTGTAATGCCGATCGTAGTGACTGGGATATTCACTTCCCCTCGGTCCTATGGACTTATTGGAAGACCTGCAAAAAGCTGACCGGTAGGACACCTTTTCGAATGGTCTATGGCAAGGAGGCCATCATGCCCATAGAATACATTGTTCCTTATTCTACACATTGCAGTGTTTACAGATATGGCAAACTCTGATATCATATAAGAACGCCTGGCGCACCTGGTAGCATTGGAAGAAGATCGGTTTATTGCTTAGTTTCAACAGCAGGTGCAAAAAGCTAGAGATAAATCCTGGCATGATCGAAATATTCACCAAAAGACATTTGTCGTAGGTGATATCGTCTTGTTATACGACAGCCAGTTTGCGAAACATCTTGGCAAATTCCAGCAGCACTGGCTTGGTCCCTACATAGTTCAGAAGGTTACGAATGGCGGCGCAGTCCAGTTAGCTACCCTGCGTGGTGACCTCCTCCCTGGTTTTTTTAATGGAGGGCGACTCAAACCATACTGGGCTAAGAATCATGAGGACGCAGCAGTACCGTGACTCAGGACGAGTCACAAGATTGTGTTGGGGGACTATTGGAACGGGGTCTCCTAACAAGCTACGAAACCGGTCTATTTTTTGTTATTTTTGTTATATTTACTATAGCGCAGGGGTTTTGGGGTGGGTCAAAGCCCCGAAAAGCATTGTAATGGGGTTAAAGGGTAAACTAGGGGTTCAAAAACCATGGGTTGCGGACCATAGGAATGTTAAAGCTAGATTGTTATAAATAGGGAGGCATTTCAGATTGTAAGAGGTAAGGATTTGATGAGATATTGATGTGATCTATTGTGTAAGCGATCTGTTGGGGTTTTCGGGCAATGGACTCCTGTTGGCTGTGTGCGCGGAGATCCTAGTCCAGCTGTGTGCAAACCCTGCTGCTGTGTGCGCAGGCTGGGAAGGGAATTGTAAGGGTGATGAATGAATGAATATGCAAGATTGTTGGATCTGAATCTGTGAGTACTACTGAATGAATTGTTGATGATTACTGTGCTATGCATTTCTCTGTCTTTGCACTTCGAAGGTTTGTATATTGAATGATTGGATCTATTCTGCTTTGGTTATATTATGCTATGAAAGTCTGTGTATTAAGGTAAATATAGATTTGTTTTGTTTGGGTATGTAATGTTGTGTTAAGGTTATGAAAATCTTCTAATTGTAGATCTAGTGCATGTGGATGCAATTGGACATATACTTGACCCTGCGTAAAGATAATCTGAACAGAACGTAGCCCTGCTTGCCTTACCCCTCCTTTCTCAGGGTGCAGAAACCTGGTTCCAACACCCACCCATACTACTTCGGGTGAGACTGTGACCTACGCAAGCAGGTCACTGCCAAAAGGGCCAGTAGTATAAGGGTTTTTTGAAAAACCTTGCACACCGAACCTAGGTCAGGACCCCTCATGCCAACAATGAAGTAGGTAGAAGATGGGAGTGTGGAGAAGTACAAGGCTATATTTTTAGCTCGGGGATTTTCACAAGTTGAGGGGATTGAATATGAGGATACTTTCTCACTGGTTGTGAGGTACTCATTGATTAGATCTATCCTTGCACTCTCAGTGCAGATGAGGTTGCAGATACATCAGATGGATGTGAAAACTATGTTTCTCAATGTATTTATTGAGGAAGAAGTGTACATAGAGAAGCCAGAAGGTTTTGAGACCTTTGACATTGAGTTGCATGTATGCATACTCAAGAGATCATTGTATGTGTTGAAGCAAGCACCTCGTGCTTAGTACACTGGGATTGATAGTTATTTCACCAAGTTGGGCTTCACAAAGAGTGAAGTAGATGAGAACTTGTACCAGATTTTGGTTGATGGTAAGTGGTGAGCCCTGGTATTGCACCAAGAGTGCTGAAACTCACAAGGGCTGCCCTACTTTACTTTATCAACCTGGGGTTCATACAAACATGAAGGTGAAAATGCTACATACACAACATATGCACTCTGTTCATGTCATCCTCTTCTGCTTTACAAAAAGGGTGTTATTTCTTAAACTATGATAAAAACTGAAAATTAAATTCCTAAAATGAAATGACATAAAGGAAACTAAACTAAATTGTTGAAAATAAATGACAAGAATGAAACTAATTTAATTTGCAGAAAAGAAATGACAGAAAGGAAACTAATTTAACTTGCTGAAAATAAATGGCAAAAAGGAAACTGATTCTAAACCACACTTAACTAGGCTAAATGGCTAAATGAACTCTACTTGTCCTATGGTCTACCTATCATGCTTCTAATCATGCAAATAAGATATCCATGACTTGATTCTAATTAAAAAGAGGGATTTGAAGCTTGGAGGAGAGAAAAAAGGCTAAAGAGGCTAATGGAGCACATAACCCATGAAATGAGGCTTAGGAATGGAAAGCGGGGGTTTAAACCAGATTAAATCTTTGTTGAAGCGCAAAGAGGCCTTGGAGCGGAATAATTCACAAAGTGCAATGGAAGAGTGCGACAGAGGAAAAAGGTTGTAATATGTGACATCGAAATCAAAATAACACAAAAGAAAAGGGATAGTGGAAAGGTCATCTGGGAGTGGGAGCGAAGTGCGATGAAGTAAGTCTTGGAAAATGCAATGCGGAGTGGTGACGTGGAGGTGGGACCGATATCAAAATCACAATATTGCGAAGTTCGAACGGTATTTGTTAAGTTAAAAAAAAATGTGATGAGAGATCTGCAATGCAGCGGATGATGTGGAGGTGGAACCAATATCACAATCGCAATATCGTGAAGTTGGAGCGGTAAGTGTTAAATAAATAAAAAAGGTTGCGATGAGAAATCTACGATGCGGTGGCGATTTCACATCAGCGTTTGAAAGTGGTAAGTGTAAAGGAGAAAAGGTAAAATTTGCAATCTATGGTTGCGCGAAAAGGGAATGCAATTGCATTTTCAGTAAGTTTCAAAGGAAAAATGGAAAAGGCACAATCTGCGATATGCAATATCGCAATATCGCAATTAGCAGAACCAAGTGGTAAGTGTTGAAAGAAGATGGAAAGAATTGTGGGTTGCGGTTTTCGTTGTACGGTAGTGGGGTTTGTCTAGTCAACTTAGTGTTCCTAAATTGATATCATAAATTGTCAACCAAGGCTAGTAAACTGTTGAAGTGAAGTGCACCATATGTGCCTAGGTATCTTCTTCCTACTTCGTTGTGCTTAGTGTTTTTCTAGTGTTTTTGGTTTTGTGTTTTTATGCTAAGGGGAAAAACTAAATTACTAGCAAAGAGAAGTTACTGATCATACTAAAACAGAATAAAATCTACTCTAAACTATGAATGGTACCAAGAACAGAGAATGCTAATCCACAGATTTTAAAGCTGCTAAGAAAAGTAACTCATAACATTAAACTTAGTCCAATTCATTTCATTAGAGGTATGTTGGAAAAAACTGAGAAAAGGATTAGTTTTGATGTAATGAGGTTCTCTTAGTAAACAACAACTTAAAAACATCACAGAGAAATATTATTCGTTGTTAGAAATCTATTGGAACATTTTGAGAAAAAGATCATCTGTAACATAGTAAAGAATCCTATGCTAAAATAACTTATTACACTAGAATTAACTCATTCTACAACTCACAATGTTACTATTAAGTCTCGTTCAAGGATTAGAGATTTCTTGGAACAACTTGGGAAAAATATTGTTTGTAAAATCATGAGAATCTCTTACATTATTGCAGAACAGTCAATAACTCAAAATAATATAATTAATTCTCGTTCATATAATAATGATGTGTTAGAATACTTTGAGAACAATAGTATCTTATAAAATAATGAGGATCTTCTAAATCTAGCTAACAGGACTGAAATGCAATTAACAAAACTAAAATGCAATTAACTCAAAGTACTACAGTTAGATCTCATTCACGTATTAGTGATGTATTGGAACAGCTTATAACAAGATTGACCGTAATATTCGATGTAAGTAAATGACATAAAACATGATGCAAGAGGATAAACTCAGAAAACTGCCTAAGTTAAGAACAAAATAGAGTTAAAGGTTACTTATCTAGAAAATATGCAAAGGCCTTTTCAGATAGTAGGGGCCCTCTACCATCAGATTAGCACACGAATCCTTAACTACTTAAAGTTGCTTCAGATCATGCATCAAAGTTATACTTCTTTCCTTAGAAGAAAACGCTCAGAAACAAAGTATCACAGTCTTTGAAAACTAAAAACAAAACATCAACTAACTGTTTCTCGGTTCATTGAGTTATTTTTATAAGCAACTACATAACTGACATTGAGTAGAAATAGGCATAGGTGTCTTTTATAATCAAAATTGAACTAAAACTCCTCTTGAGGACTCATATTTTGCTGAAGACACCTCAAGAGTCCTTATCCTTATAGAAGTATGCTTCTTGGTTTTGGCTTTGTCCACGTGCATAACCACTTCCAAATTTTTGCTCAGCCATCATGGAGGATAAGGAATGATGTAGGAGATTTTTGGAGTCTAACCATATACGTCTTTCCCTCAGATGACACCTGTAACCTATTTAAACACAAAGATGGCTACGGAACATACGACTAGCTACAGAATGACTGCATTCTGTAGCTAAGTATGCTCAGAAATCACTACGACAACAAAACCACAAAAGTATAATAATTCAGTCATTGCATGTATTCTTAAAGTGATTTTAATCATTCTTATTGATCTTTTAGGCCTATAAATGATAAAGGATAAATGGAATGAAGTGGAGTTTGGTGGAAATAAAAGACATTTTTAGGGCTCAACATACCCCCACTGCAAAAATTTTGCATGTCCTCGGGCAATCAATCCATGTATTCTGAAACTTCAGCCAGGACATCTAGCTTCCTTTTTCTCCTTTGCTTGGTGTTCAATGGTATCTTAGGCTTCCTTATGACCTGTTAGAGTCGGTATCTTCATCCCTTCGTCAGAGATCAAATTTCTCCTGTTGCATTTCATTTTAGGTGTCTCACTTAGTTCAGTCAGTTGCATTCCATTAGGAGCATGGATCATCTGACAGTAGGATCTTGTCACTCATATCCCTCATGTCTTGTACCTGCTGGCCTATTTCTATTCATTAAAATCATGTACAGTCATGTTTGGTCTCCTAGTTGGACAAGAGTCATTTTAGAGGTTTTAGTCTCATTAGGTCTAGGGTTTAGTTAATCCAGTCTTTAGAATGCCTAATAATGGTCAGCAAGCACATGAGGAAGCTTCAAATAAGGTTTCAGTGCAAAAATTTTATCATCATAATGCCTAACAATGATTTTTCTTCAAAACTCTGTTTTGAAGAAAAATTGTCTATTTTATCTCTATGTAATAAATGCAATGTAATTTTTAAGTTTTTCAGTTGTAATAATGCTCCGTTCGCAACCCTGGTCGCCTTTGCCAAAGTTCCATGACATTCATTCCCCTGCAAGAGAGACATAGTAGCTCATTTTTCAGTCAAAAGCACAAAGGAAAAAAAAACAGAGTTTAAAGTGAAATGTCAAGTTTTCAACATTACAAAGTGGGTTTTCTCAAATAAAAATTTTAACTTCTTGGCATATAAGATATTTCCAAGTTTGAAACTCCATTTGCTTGCCAAGAGACATCAGTGAAAAAAAGGAGAACCCGTGGAGAGTGAAAGAGGAAGTTTGAGGTCGGATTATGCTGAAGTTGCAGAGCGCGGCGCATTGGGCATCTCGCACGACGCATAGGCTGAGCGCAGCGCATAGGGTCGATCCCCTGTGTGTGATTTTTTTCCTGCGTGGCGCATAGGGTCGATCCCCTGTGTGTGAGTTTGTTCCTGCGCAGCGCATTGGAGGGCCACAGCGCACTGGGTTGGCTGCGCAGCGCATTGGGTCGGAACATAAATTTTTGCCATTCCTTTCAACCATCAAATTTTTCTCGGTCTCTCCTTGTTTGAGTAAGTCCAAATCACTTATCCATTGCTCTTATCAAGTGTTTGGTGTTGATATGAGAATTTAAAATTCAAAAAAACTCAAAACCCTATTCTCTTGTTTTAAGATTTCTCCTAGGGTTTTAAGATTGGTTTTGGGTGTCAAACATTTCCACTTCCCTCACTTTGTTTTTCCCCTCCTCATTGTTCATTTGCTCACCACAATCCCCTTTTCCCATTTCACCTTACATCCCTAAAGTCAATTATCCCTATCCTATTCCCATTGTCGCCATATCATTTGTGAATTTCCCTCAAATCCCAAGTTACCCCAAAAAAGTTAAGTGACTGTCCCAACACACAGTTTTCAAACTCACAATTTCACTTGATTATAGCCCATCACTTTCATTACCCCATTCTTCCATATTCCCTCCCATTTGACACATATTTGGCGATCCAATCAAAAACACCAAAATTCTCATACAAGACAACATAGACATTGCATAGACCTTGGACATCATGGACATGGATACTGATACATCCTATGACCGAGACAGTGATTCCACCACTGAACTACATGCACCTAGAAGGCCTCATAAGGGTGGAAGACATGTGAGAGAGGAGCCCACCTCATTGGTTGAATTGCAGGCTTGTCCACTTTCCATAGCATGTTTTCAATAGCAGTCATGTTATCAATTTTGTGAAATGATTGCTAGGGTCCATTATCAACAGGAGCTGGCTCGTTTGTTTGTGTTGCATTTACATGATGGTCAGGTCACCCTTGCCGGTGTGACTTTCACTTTAACACCAGAAACAATCTCTCAAGCAACCGGAATACCCAATGTTGGAGAACAGTGGAACAAAATACAACAGGTTGACAGAGTGCACTATGAACCATATATCAGGCCTAGTTTTTTGAAACAACTCAGCAGAGTGTTTCCTTTCTGGTTATTAAAGGATTCCTATGCGCCTCTGATGAAACTCATTATTAGATATTTCAGTTGTGAGGGCCGGTTTTCACGTCTTTGTGCCTATCATCTCAGGTTATTGATGCATTTTACCAGGGTGAGGATGATGAACCTCCCTTATTTCATGTGCCAGAATATTGAGAGAATGACCACTCTCATGCAAAGGAAAACTCCTGACCAGCAGTACAATAGTATTTATCACTATGAACTCATTAAGATCATGGTTATGCATCAGCTCGGCTTGCAAGGTATTACATGGGAGGATTTAATTTCTAATGTTTTCTTCATAGATCCTCAGGTTCCTCCAGAGGTTGTTCATGATGCGGGTGAACCTTCATATCAGCATGGAGGCCAGGAAACAAAGACTACTATTGTGCCGATGTATGTTACTTATCAGAGAGGCACTAGAGGATTATTTGCAGCAGCCTGACGAGTATTATCTCCACCTGGGGTGGAAGGGGTCTTGCTTCCATCATTAGCAGCACAGGTACAGGTATAGGACAGAGGTAAGAGGCCCATGCAGGATGAGGGGCCTTCAAGAGGCCATGATACAGGTTTCATACTCATTGATGAGGATTTGAGCTCTCTAAGCTCAAAGTTGAGAGAGACTATTCAGGAGCAGAAGGCGGAGATAGACACTTTGACCGTCAAATTGCAAAGATCCAAATGTATTATAAACTACCTTGAGCAGTGAAACAAACAGTTGGAATATCAGCAAACTATCATGGAGTTGCAAAACATCTGTGAAGACCGGCAAGTTGCCCAAAGAAGTCAAACCGAGATGGCATCCATTGAGTGAGAGATTGAGGCTGATAGAGAGACTTGGCTTGAGAGGGTCAATATTCATCTAGAGAAGCTACTGGAGAAGGAAAAAAAGGAAAATAACATGCTCAGGCACATGAAGAATCATTATTGGGTGAGGAATCATGTTTGCGAGGCGTGAATCAAGATCCTGAAGGCAAAGCTAAAGAGAGCATTAAAGCATTGCAAAAGGCATGATAGACTCCAAATTTTGGCTGAAGCTTCTTTGGCTTAGCATAGCGCTTGATGGTGGAAATTCAGCCCAAATTTCAAGAAATTTAGGAAAAAAAATTTCAATTTTGAATTTTTTGGCCTTAACACAGATTTTCCTGCCCGACGCGTAGCGCCACTTGGCGCGCGCTTATAATTGGAAGCTCCTCTTGGGTAAAACTTGATATTTCTCGATTTTTCATCAAAATTTATGCATGCCTATCCATTACCTAAATATTTTGACAAGTTTTGGGTTGCCGGAACGGTCAAAAACACCCTAAAAATGACCTTTCTACCCTCTTTTGGACACACAGGAAGTAGTGTTGGGTAAACTCATTTTTGGAGGGGAAAATGGAAACCAAATTCAAAAATTACACCTGGATTGGAAAGTAGACAGGTAGAGCTTTCCAACGAGCTATCCTTCACTCAATTTTGACTCTGGGAAGGCCCTAAAAATCAGCTCCAAAGTGGCGCGACGCATAAAGATTTCAGGCGCGGCGCATTGGGGATTTTGGCCTAGTTTTCACTCAGTAACTCAGTTTTTCGCCTAGTTTTGGCCAGTTTGACTTTTTTATCTTAAAATGTACATCTCTTTATGTAAATTGATGTAATTTCATGTTTTTTATTTAATTTTTACTAATTTTCACTCATGTAAGTAGATTCATTCACCAAAAAGTGAATTGTAACTGAATGAATCAGTTTCCTATCTTATAGAGGCAAGTTGTTCCACTGCCTGTTTTCTAGTTCTTACTTTAGATCTTTTTGAAACAGCTCCTAAACTAGTGAGCTCGACCCCTAGAGGCATGGGGATAAGTTGGGCTTGTCTATATCTTGTAGTTTCTCAGTCATTTTCAGGGTTGGACACTTGGGATTTCTTTGAGCTTCATTGCACATTTCATCTCTGCATTTTGGAAAAGGAATAGACCAGGGTTTCCAGCACTCTTTGGGATCCATGTGGCTCTATTTTTTGATGGTGTGTTTCTCTCTATGATTTTTAAGTTTACTGATGTTTCATGTGTATCATTTCCCTTCTCCTTTCTTCTTAAGTTAAACAAGCAAGTAATAAAGGTGGAATTCATTATATTTGCAGTGCTCTGCCTTGAAGTTTTGTTTAATTTTATATGTTTTCGACTATCTGAAGAGGATTCTTGAAACCCTCTTGCCTTCTTCAACCTCTCCCCAGTCTGAGCTATCCATTTCATTCAATTCGAAGCATCAAAACAATTTCCTCTTGCCCCTTTTATCTCTCTGCAAAACTGATTGTTTCCCGGACCCAAAATCTGCCTTTCCCTTTGATTCCAACAAAAACTCCCAAAATAAAATCAAACTCTTTCACATATATACCTAGCCTAAAATAAGCCTTTATTTTAAGTCATCTCAAGCCTCGCTGATTATTTTTGCTGAGATTGACCTGGAGAGAGCCCTCTCCCGATTTGGTAGGGCTAGCTACCAGATTAAGCGTGGTTTGATGTTACCCTAGACTCTACCTTCCTTCAGCCTGAGGTAGATTTAGGCTATAACATAGTGGCGACCATACTGGGGAAGAAAAATGGTTTTCTTGTTAGTGTTATTCTTTTTATAATCTACAGACGGATCCTGAAGTTATGCCAGGTAGCCTTCGAAATGCTCTTACTTTGCATTAGCGAAAGTAGATAAACGTTGCTTCAGTCAATCTCCAATCTAGTTTGTAAACGTAACATCTGACTTGTAAATTTCCCCAGTACATCAGATCATTCTAGACTTTTGGATGATGAGTTTAGAATTTGATAGGCTAAACAAGTCAGTTTTTTCCATTTGATTTTTGAGAATAATTCAACACACTGGCTTCCAGACGACATACCAGAGAAAATATGGATCCAGATCCACCTCCTATGTATGAAAATACCAATCTTATTTCGAGAATCCTTCGTCGAGAAAGTCCTATGATTCCTGTGTTCAAATCTCATTCATGTCCCGTTGTTTTTGAGTATCTTGAATATCTTGAGTTTGACGAACAATTTGGGTTATCGTTGTTTGAGACTAAGTCTGAAAGTGCTATTGATTCTACTGTCCAAAATCCCGAGTTTATCAAATATCTTGAAATTGAACAGGCTAATAGATCCATTGACGGTTAAATTTTGAACATTCATAATTTCATTATGGCAACAAATATTCCTGAATTCATAAAATCTTCTTCTGCAACTCTTGGGTCATCAGCAGTTACATCTAGTTCACAAATTCCTACCGAGCCTCCTTTCATTCCTACCATTCCCGTGCAACCATCTATCTCTGATCAACAATCTGCAGTAGTATCACCTCCATCCACACCACATACACCTCATACATCAACTGCTCCAACTCCTCCTATATCCCCAAGACCGGTTGTAAATCCACCTAGAGTGATGGCTGCCTGATTTGCACCTCTCGTATTGCCTCAAAACTTGGATGACATGCCCGAAGATTATCAAAGAAAAATTTCATTGTTCGATGGCACTCCACAAAGTGTCACTACTCAGCAACATGTGGATAGAATGACAGATTTCTTTAACCTTCATGAGATTGATGCGGAAAATGTAACAATGAGATTGTTTTTTCAAACCTTTGGAGGAGAAGTGAGAAAGTGGTTCAGAGCTTTGCCGGCTAGAAGTATTGCTACATTGGCTAATCTTTAGAGACAATTCTTGGATCGATGGGAAGTGCACAAATATCCTCTTTCAATCCTTTCCGAATATGACAATATCAAGCGGAATGTTGGTGAGTCTGTCCAAGATTATTGTATTAGATTCAATATTGTTTACAATGCAATTCCTGATGATATAAATCCACCTAGGGGATCTGATTTGATTAAGTTTCTGGATGGATTCGATCCTGACATGGCCTATCAGTTAAGAGAAAGAATTCCGGCCACTTTAGAGGATATGCATAAAATTGCAGTCAGTGTTGAAGCTAATTTGAATGCTAGGAGAGCTAGAATGAGAGCTGAAAAGAAAGTAGCAATAAAAGAAGAGGCTTCCACGTCAGATCAAATGCTTCGGAAGATGGAAAAGATGTTTGAAATATTAACACTTGATAAGCCTGAACCACAGATCAGAAATCCTAACTTCCGTGGCCAACAGCAACCACAATTCAGAATCAAGCAAAGAGAGGAGCGAGCACAAGAACCGACAGTACAACAGCAAGTGAAGACACCCTTACAGTAGAATTTTGTTGGTCCGGAATCAGATGATGAAGAAAATGTAATTGGAGAAGAGAATCATTTCTTTACACCTGATGATATGCCAATTTTTATCACTGAAGATGAGGAGTATTCAGAAAGCTCAGCTGCACAAAAAGATGAGGATTTCATCTTGGCAAATGAGACATTTCTTGAAGAAGAGTCTGATGAGTATTAGAGGGGATACATGAATGCCTTGACAGCCCAGCAGCAACAATATTCACTCAAAAATAGAGATGTGCCTGTTAATCCGATTCAAAAGAGAAAGGAAATTTCAGCACCAAATAATGATTCACCCGTTGCGCAAAAGAAGGGACAAGAGATAGCTGATCCCACTACTAGAAAATCCCCATCAGCAAATGAAAGATCCAATCAGCCAATTGTATCAAAGGAGAAAACTGAAAAGAAGGATGTTCCAGCTAAAGAGGTAGAGAAAATTTCAGTTTTTAACTTAGAAAATGAAATTTCTAAGTTAAAAGTATCCATTCTTTTGACCGAGTTGATGAAAAATAGCAGCTACAAGGGTCAGGTGTCTAAAATTTTGAAATTAGATCCATTGTCTGATATGGTAAATGTGGAAGATGATCAACCTTAGTTGATTTTTGGTCCAGCATTGGATGGTGAGTCTCCAGATAGTGATGTGCCTCCTTTTTATATCAGCCTTAGATTGCATGATTTTGTGTTACACAATGCTATGTTTGATTCCGAAGCCTCTCATAATCTCATGCCTAGGGAAATCATGGAGAAATTGGGATTGGATATCACTAGAAAGTATCATGATATTTACTCTTTTGATTCCAGTAGAGTAATATGCATTGGGCTTATCAAGGATTTGGTGGTCAGTTTAGATCAAATTCCTACTAAAAATGTTTTGATGGATGTGGTTGTGGCAGATATTCCTCCTAGATTTGGCATGCT
Source organism: Pinus albicaulis (assembly GCA_034641835.2). Classification (NCBI taxonomy): domain Eukaryota; kingdom Viridiplantae; phylum Streptophyta; class Pinopsida; order Pinales; family Pinaceae; genus Pinus; species Pinus albicaulis. The sequence goes on from CM076578.1 coordinate 1,399,081,406, forward strand.
TCTTTCCAGATCTTGGGGAGAGAAACTTAAAGGGACATTGCAGCTTGATTTCTCCTATGCTACTATTCCTGTGTTCGGTCAAATGAGGAAATTATATCGGGAGCAAAAGATGAAGTTTATGATCACCAACAAGGAGAAACCGGTAAATCATCCAATCAATTATGTACATACAGATTTAGAATCATTTTTTTTGTATTCAGATACTTTCAATGATGTAAATAGTCAATTAGTTGAAGTAGAAGACATTCCAAAAATCACTAAGAATTTCAGAGAGGTCTTAAAGAAAGAGAAACAAAAACTTGAAATTTCCGCTGAGCAATCAGCCTTCCGACAGTAGCAAAAAGTTGCTGGACAGCAAGCAGAAATAACAGAGCAAACAAAATTTCAGCACTTGGAAGAGGATGAAGATGGTTTGTGGACCATGGATTTTGATGGTGTAGTAGGAAATGATGGTGTTGGAATTGGCATTTGGGTACGCAGCCCTTTTTCCGCTCCAAACAAAGTACCGAGTAATGTAAGGGTCTGTTCTTCTAAATTGGCTTTCGATTGTTCAAATAATGAGGCTAAATACGAAGCTTTAATTGTTGGTCTGAAAATTCTTAGAAAGTGTAATGCTAAGAGGATTTCAGTGTATGGCAACTCCGAGTTGGTTATCAAGCAAGTGAAAGGTGAATACCAATATAATCATCCTCGAATGCGGGCTTACCGAAATGTAGTTCTAGATATCTTGAGATTGTTTTCAGATTATACTTTGACTTGTGTCCCTCATATTCAGAATGGTATTGCAGATGCACTTGCAAAGGCAGCAAGTAATTTGAACATTCCGATGAACTCAATTAACAAATTTTAAATTCATGTGAAGCATCGTCCGACTGTCCCGGACAATCAAAGGTATTGGCAAGTGTTTCAAGATGATGAAGAAATTGACGAATTTCTGCAAAATGAAGGTAAATTCAAAGACACTTCTATTGATGTGGAACATGATGATGGTGAGGTGGATGTGCAAGTAAATCAGATGGAAGTTTTGCAGCTGAAGGATAATTTCATTCCTAAAGGTCTAATACCTTTAGAGGAGCTTTTCGATCAAGATGACGTAGCTCGAAAACCAACCTTGCGACCAACCGAAAAAGGAGTTGAGGATGTGAACATTGGATCAGCTGAAAATCCAAAGATGGTGAAATTGTCTAAAGAATTTCCACCACAGGTAAAAGAAAAGTATATCAGTTTGTTGTCTTCTTTTGTTGATGTATTTTCTTGGGACTATTCAGATTTGAAGACATATGACACAAACATAATTCAGCATACCATTCCGATTAAGCCAAATCAAAATCCCTTCAGGCAGAAGTTGAGAAGAATGAATCCAAAGTTGCTGCCCTTAATAGAGAAGGAAGTGAATTGGTTGTACAAGGCTGGTATCATCGTTCCCATAATATTTTCAGATTGGATTTCTAATTTGGTGCCAGTACGCAAGAAAACAGGTGAGATTCGCTTGTGCATTGATTTTAGGAATCTGAATAAGGTTTCTTTGAAATATAATTATCCATTTCCCAAAATGGCTCACATAATTCAGCGAGTATTTGGAGCATCTCATATGTCCCTACTCGATGGTTATTCTGGCTATAACCAAATTCTGGTCCATGAGGATGATAGAGACAAAACAACGTTCACCACTCTGTGGGGAAATTTCCATTATGCTAAAATGCCTTTCGGTTTGAAGAATGCTGGTGCGACCTTTCAGCGAGCAATGGATATGGCATTTGCAAATGAGAAGGATGTTTTTCTAGTTGTGTATCTTGATGATTTGATAGTCTTTTCTAATTCAGATGAAGAGCACCTTTACCATTTGAAGATTGTTTTTCAGCGGTGTAGAAAATATGGTGTGTCACTCAATCCGAAGAAGAATTTGTTTGCCATGGATGAGGGCAAACTTCTTGATCATATTATATCAAAAGATGGCATCCGTATTGATCCAGCTCAAGTAGAAGCTATTCAGCAAATTGATCTTCCCCGAAACAAAAAGGAGATCCAATCATTCAATGGTAAGATGAATTTATTACGCCGCTTTGTGCTCAATCTTGCAGAACATTTAAGGGAGATTACAAACATGCTTAAAAAAGATAGCGTAGTGAAGTGGAATGAGGAGGCTGTAAAGTCTTTCAATTTAGTGAAATTGGCTCTTTCTTCAGCTCCAGTTTTGATCAGCCTGGACTATACTCGGGATTTTTTTTTTTTTCATTTTCCTCGGAGCATACTATGGCAGCAGTACTGATGCAGAAAATAGATCAGCACGAAAAACCAATTGCTTTTTCAGCCGAACCATAAGTGATGCAGCCTTAAAGTATAACATTATTGAAAATCAAGCTCTTGCCTTAGTGAAAGCATTGAAATATTTTCGAGTATATATTCTGCATTCTCATATTCTTTCTTATGTTCCTAAAGTTGTTGTTAAGGATGTTTTAGTGCAAACAAATCCGGAAGGGAGACGAGGCAAATGGATTGATGCCTTGTTGGAGTATGATGTGGAGATAAAGCCTACAAATATTACCAAAGAATAAGGGTTGGCTAAGCTAATGGCTGAGTTAATTTTACATGCCTTGGACATTAATCTCATTGCTACTATGTCCGAGGAAAATGAAGAAAGTTCGCTAATTCAGGTATCAGAAATCTTTGTTCTTTCTCCTTGGTATTCAGATATTGTATATGTGCTCCAAAATTTGTCACCACTGCCAGGCATGGCTAAAAACAAAAGTAGAACTCTAAAATTGAAGGCTGCCAAGTTTTGTATTATGAATAATGCACTCTATTGGAAATATCTTGGTGGTGTTTTGCTAAATTGTTTAGTTAAAGAAGAAGCAAAGCAGGTTATGGAGGATTTTCATAAGGGAGATTGCGGAGGTCACCTTTTCTGGAAAACAACAGCCAACAAAATTTTGAGAGCAGGATATTATTAGCCAACTCTCTTTGTTGATGTGTACAAAACTGTTAAAATTTGTCATGAATGTCAGATTTTTGAAGGGAGAAGAAAATTGCAGCCTTTGCCGCTTAAGCCCATTGAAGTAAGTGCTCCTTTTCAGAAGTGGGGTTTGGATTTCATTGGCGAGATCCATCCTGCTTCTTCAGCTCAGCATAAGTGGATCCTCACAGCAATGGATTATTTCACGAAATGGATTGAAGCGATTCCCACCAGGCAGGCCACAGATTCGGTAATAATTTCATTTCTTGAGAATAATATTTTGTCTCGTTTTGGTTGTATGAATAATTTAATTACTGATAATGCAGAAGCTTTCAAATCAAAAATAATGGTTGATTTTTGTGACAAGTATCAAATTACTTTGGTACACTCAACCGCTTATCATCCACAAGGCAACGGATTGGCCGAGTCTTCGAATAAATCTTTGGTCAACATTATTAAAAAACTGCTGGAAATAAACAGGAAAATTTGGCATAAGAATTTGGTCAATGCACTTTGGGCAGACAGAGTGAGTCATAAGAAATCTATTGGCATGTCCCCCTTTGAGCTAGTATATGGTGTTGACATGGTATTTCCTACTTCTCTCGCAGTTCCAGTGGTCAAACTTCTTTAGGAAGATGGCAGTGAAGATGATCATATGCAAAGGATAATAAATCAAATGATCCATTTACAGCAGACTAGAGAGGATGTTTTCCAAAAAAATTTCAAGCTGTAAGAGAGAATTAAGAAAATATATGATCGAAAGGCGAAAGCGGACAAGTTTCAGTTCGAAGAAGTGGTGCTGAAATGGGATGCAAGAAACGAGGAAAAAGGTAAGCATGGTAAGTTTGAGAATATTTGGAAAGGACCCTTCAAAATTGTTGCATATCGGGGCCAAAATGCTTTTCTTCTAAAAGAAATGAACAGGGAAGATTGTCCAGGAGGGCTGGTCAATGGTCGGCTGCTCAAGCAGTATCATTTCTGAGATGTTTTCTGTTGTTTTACATTGTCATTGTACATACCGGTTTATTTCAGTTTCATTGCAAGTGTGTGTTGTCATCATTCCTTTAGTTTGGGGGCCGAGGTGAAGGCTATAACTCTAAAGATTGATTTCATCTTGTGTTTGTTGAGTCAGGTCTATCGGTGATTTTTGGTTTCGAAATTGAGTCGATTTGAGTCAATTTTTAGTCAATAAAATGAATCAAAAGTCTTGTGTTGGTTTTTCGAAGTTATTGACTCCATAGCCCAATGGACGAAGGCATTACCTACTCTCCCAGAAATCTGTATTTCTTGGCACCTCCAAGGAGCTACCATCCCCATTGGAGCCAATGTTAGAGTCAGTATCTTCATCCCTCCGTCAAAGATCAAATTTATCCTGTTGCATTTCATTTTAGGTGTCTCACTCAGTTCAGTCATCTGCATTCCATTAGGAGCATGGATCATCTGACGGTAAGATCTTGTCACTCATATCCCTCATTTCTTGTACCTGCTGGCCTATTTCTGTTCATTAAAATCATGTACAGTCATGTTTGGTCTCCTAGTTGGCAAAGAGTCATTTTAGAGGTTTTAGTCTCATTAGGTCTAGGGTTTAGTTAATCCAGTATTCAGAATGCCTAATAATGGTCAGCAGGCACATGAGGAAGCTTCAAATAAGGTTTCAGTGCAAAAATTTTATGATCATAATGCTTAACAATGATTTTTCTTCAAAAATCTGTTTTGAAGAAAAATTGTCTATTTTATCTCTATGTAATAAATGCAATGTAATTTTTAAGTTTTTCAGCTGTAATAATGCTCCATTCATAACCCTGGTCGCGTTTGAAAAAGTTCCATGCCATTCATTCCCCTGCAAGACAGACAGAGTAGCTCATTTTTCAGTCAAAAGCACAAAGGAAACAAAACAAAGTTTAAAGTGAAATGTCAAGTTTTCAACATTACAAAGTGGGTTTTTTCAAATGAAAAATTTAACTTCTTGGCATATAAGATATTTTCAAGTTTGAAACTCCATTTTCTTGCCAAGAGACAACAGTGAAACAAAGGAGAACCCATGGCGAGTGAAAGAGGAAGTTTGAGGTCATCTTGCGCTGAATTTGTAGAGCGCGGCGCATCGGGCAGCTGGTGCGACGCATAGGCTGAGCACGGTGCATAGGTTCACTCCCCTGTGTGTGAGTTTGTTCCTGCGTGACACATTGGAGGGGTGTGACGCATTGGGTTGGATGCATGGCGCATTAGGCCGGAACATAAATTTTTTCCATTCCTTTCAACCATCAAATTTTTCTCAGTCTCTCCTTGTTCGAGTAAGTCCAAATCACTTCTCCATTTTTCTTATCAAGTGTTTGGTGTTGATATGAGAATCTAAAATTCAAAAAACACTCAAAACCCTATTCTCTTGTTTTAAGATTGCTCCTAGGGTTTTAAGATTGGTTTTGGGTGTCAAACATTTCCACTTCCCTCACTTTGTATTTCCCCTCCTCACTATTCATTTGCTCACCACAGTCCCCTTTTCCCATTTCACCTTACATCCCTAAAGTCAATTATCCCTATCTTATTCCCATTGTCCGCATATCATTTGTGAATTTCCCTCAAATCCCAAGTTACCCCAAAAAAGTTAAGTGATTTTCCCAACACACATTTTTCAAACTCACAATTTCACTTGATTATAGCCCATCAATTTCATTACCCCATTGTTCCATATTCCCTCCCATTTGACACATATTTTTCGATCCAATCAAAAACACCAAAATTCTCATACAAGACAACACAGACATTGCATAGACCTTGGAAATCATGGACACGGATACTAATACATTCTATGACCAAGACAATGATTCCACCACTAAACTACATACACCTAGAAGGCCTCATAAGGGTGGCAGATATGTGAGAGAGGAGCCCACCTCATTCGCTGAATTGCAGGCTTGTCCACTTGCCATAGCATGTTTTCAACAGCAGTCATGTTATCAATTTTGTGAAATGATTTCTAGGGTCCATTATCATCAGGATCTGGCTCGTTTTTTTGTGTTGCATTTACATGATGGTCAGGTCACCCTTGTCGGTGTGACTTTCACTTTAACACCGAAAACAATCTCTCAAGAAACCGGAATATCCAATGTTGGAGAACAGTGGAACAAAAGACAGCAGGTTGACAGAGTGCACTATGAACCATATATCAGGCCTAGCTTTGTGAAACAACTCATCAGAGTGTTTCCTTTCCGGTTCTTAAAGGATTCCTATGCGCCTCTGATGAAACTTATTATCAGATATTTCAGTTGTGAGGGCCGGTTTTCATGTCTCTATGCCTATCATATCAGGTTATTGATGCATTTTACCTGGGTGAGGATGATGAACCTCCCTTATTTCATGTGCCGGAATATTGAGATAATGACCACTCTCGTGCAAAGGAAAACTTATGAGCAACAGTACAACAGTATTTATCACTATGCACTCACTAAGATCATGGTTATGCATCAGCTCGGCTTGCAGGGTATTACATGGGAGGATTTCATTTCTAATGTTTTCTTCACAACTCCTCAAGTTCCTCCGGAGGTTGTTCATGATGCGGGTGAAACTTCATATCATCATGGAGGTCAGGAGACAGAGACTACTAGTGTGCCGATGTATGTTACTTATCAGAGAGGCACTAGAGGTCCTTAATTTCTGGCGGGTAGTCCGCGTCCATGGTTTTGTGCATGGTTTTGCACATGGTATTGGGGTACGATGGTTTTCTTCCCCTGGTATTTTTTGTAGATCCGGTCAAGGGAACTACGGTTATGTTCTAATCCAGGGTTTATGGATTGGGGTTTATGTATGCTTCGGCATGTATATATATGTGTGTTGTAACACTAAAAGGAATATAATGAAAATCAAGTTGGTCGTCCCGATTTGGGATCCAGGGGAAAATATTTGTGTTTATCTATTTTGTGTTTTATGCTCTCTCTATTGTTTATTTTCTGTTATAAGATTCGTGTGTAGATAATTTCTTTTCAGGGTTAAAACCTACAATTATTTGCAGCAGCCCGGCGAGTATTATCTCCACCTGGGGTGGAAGGGGTCTCGCTTCCATCATCAGAAGCACAGGTACAGGTACAGGACAGAGGTAAGAGGCCCATGTAGGATGAGGGGCCTTCAGGAGGCCATGATACAGGTTTCATACTATTTGATAAGGATTTGAGCTCTCCAAGCTCAAAGTTGAGAGAGACTATTCACGAGCAAAAGGCGGAGATAGACACTTTGACCGTCAAATTGCAAAGAGCCCAATGTATTGTCAACTACCTTGAGCAGCGAAACAAACAGTTGGAAGATCAGAAAACTATCATGGAGTTGCAAAACATTCGTGAAGACCGGCAAGCTGCCCAAAGAAGCCAAACCGAGATGACATCCAATGAGCGAGAGATTGAGGCTGATAGAGAGACTTGGCTTGAGAGGGTCAATATTCATCTGGAGAAGCTGTTGGAGAAGGCCAACAAGGAAAATAACATGCTCAGGCACATGAAGAATCATTATTGGGCAAGGAATCATGTTTGCAAGGCGCGAATCAAGATCCTGAAGGCAAAGCTAAAGAGAGCATTAAAGCGTCGCAAAAGGCATGATAGACTCCAAATTTTGGATGAAGCTTATTTGGCTCATCATAGCGCTTGATGGTGGACATTCAGCCCAAATTTCAAGAAATTTGGGAAACATTTTGTCAATTTTGAATTTTTTGGCCTTAACACGGATTTTCCTGCCCGACGCATAGCGCCACTTGGCGCGCGCTTATAATTGGAAGCTCCTCTTGGGTAAAACTTTATATTTCTAGATTTTTCATCAAAATTTATGCATTCCTATCAATTACCTAAATATTTTGACAATTTTTGGGTTGTCGGAAGGGTCAAAAACACCCTAAAAATGACCTTTCTGCCCTCTTTTGGACACACAGGAAGCAGTGTTGGTAAAACTCATTTTTGGAAGGGAAAATGGAAACCAAATTTAGAAATTATACCTGGGTTGGAAAGTATACAGGTAGAGCTTTCCAACGAGCTATCCTACGCTCAATTTGGACTCCGATAAGGCCCTCACAATCAGCTCCAAAGTGGCGCGACGCATAGAGATTTCAAGCGCGGCGCATTGGGGATTTTGGCCTAGTTTTCACTCAGTAACTCATTTTTTCGCCTAGTTTTGGCCAGTTTGACCTTTTTCATCTTCAAATGTATATATATTGATGTAAATTGATGTAATTTCATGGTTTTGATGTAATTTTGACTAATTTTCACTCACGTAAGTAGATTCATTCACCAAAAAGTGAATTGTAACTGAATGAATCAGTTTCCTATCTTATAGAGGCAAGCTATTCCACTGCCTGTTTTCCAGTTCTTAGTTTAGATATTGTTGAAACATCTCCTAAAATAGTGAGATCGACCCCTAGAGGCATGGGGATGAGTTGGGCTTGTCTATATCTTGTAGTTTCTCAGTCATTTTCAGGGTTGGACACTTGGGATTGCTTTGAGCTTCATTGTACATTTCATCTCTGCATTTTGGCAAAAGAATAGACCAGGGTTTGCAGCACTCTTTGGGATCCATGTGGATCTATGTTTTGATTTTTTTGTTTCTCTCTATGATTTGTAAGTTTACTAATGTTTCATGTGTATCATTTCCCTTCTCCTTTCTTCTTAAGTTAAACAAACAAGTAATAAAGGTGGAATTCATTAGATTTGCAGTGCTCTGCCTTAAAGTTTTGTTTAATTTTCTATGTTCTCATCTCTCTGAAGAGGATTCTTGAAACCCTCTTGCCCTCTTCAACTCCTCCCCGGTCTGAGCTATCCATGTCATTCAATTCGAAGCATCAAAACAATTGCCTTCCTTGCCCCTTTCAGCTCTCTGCAAAATTGATCATTTCCCGGACCCAAAATATGTCTTTCCCTTTGATTCCAAAAAAAACCCCCAAAATCAAATCAAACTCTTTCACATATATACCTAGCCTAAAATCAGCCTTTATTTTAAGTCATCTCAGGCCTCACTGATTATTTTTGCTGAGATTGACCCGAAGAGAGCCCTCTCCCGATCTGGTAGGGCTAGCTACCAGATTAAGCGTGGTTTGATGTTACCCTAGACTCTGCCTTCCTTCAGCTTGAGGTAGATTTATGCTATAACATGACCAATTTGAACCTCATATTTATAAGTGCCCTATTCAATTTCTTGTTTTTATTCTTCAGCTTCTCACTAGCCTTATATAATTTTTTCATTTGCAGAGATAGAATTGTGTTCATGTCACTTTTCAGTTTGAATTGTTCCCTTAAAATTTCATTTTCATTTTTTATATGCCTATTGAGTACTTCCAATTTATATTTGCCTCTTTTCAACATTTCAATTGAAGGTTCTTGTGGACTAGGAGTTCTTTCTCTATTTTTTGAAGCTCTTTTTTCTAATGATTCAACATAATCATAGATCTGTTGTTGGGCTGGATCTACATCTGGAATTCCTCTATCAGGATCTTCTTCATACTCGTACTCAGGAGATCTGTTAATTGGTTTCTCTTCATCTTCAATATCTATGATTCTTGTTTGCTTAACTCATGTCTTCTTTAATATGCCTTTAAGCCTATGACTTCTTCTCAGTTTAGATGGTCCCTCACCTTTCTCTTTAGCATCCTTTCTTGTTACCTTTTCCTTTTTGAGCTGTTTCTTGATTTTGGCCAATTTTTCAAAGATAATTTCATCACTGTCTTCTTGTGTTGATTTATCAGTTTTAATTTCAACATATTTGGCAATTTTTCCCCTCCTACTTCTTCTTACAGGTTTTTCTTCAAATAAAGTTTCTTTAGGTTCTTTAAAATGATTTCTCAAGAGGAATTCATCCCAAATATCTCCTACCTTCTTCAAATGATGCTCAATTAAAATTTTAACTAAGCCATGATGATATAAGGTGGTTTCTAAGAACTGAATCCTTTTTTGGACATTAGAAGCCATCCTTTTGAAACTAATGAGAAATAAAAATGGTAGATTTATCTCTTCATCTAGGAAATTCATCATAAGTCTAATGTGATAAACATATAAATTGCCAAATATCCCCTCACAGGTTATAAACTTTTGCAGAATTAGCAACATATTTTGCCATTTATTTTTCAAGGCTGAACTAGGAATACCTTTCTTGAATACTGAAATGTCCATACCTGGTGTTTTTAGCATCTGTCTCCAGGATTCATTGTGAAAATCTTTGTTTTTAAACCAACGTTCACCTTGCCACGGCAACTCTGTTTCTTCTGCTATGAAGGATTCCGTGATGGTGAACTTGGTATCACAAATTTCGACCTCTGACATGTTGAATGACCGGGCAAATGACTTGGTGACCTCCTTGTGAAATCCTTTGAACTTCTCCAAAAACTTTAGCCATCCAACCTGCTGTAACATCTCTTTAATCTGAGGGTAACCTTCTAGATATTTAGTTCCGACTGGCTCAGACCTTACAATAATTCCCATTGCTTATTTTACTCAGCTTCAATTTACTACTTTGTTACTGCTCTCCTGTTTGAGGTAAAAATGGCTGTAGAGGGTTGTCTCACCCTAAATATGACTTCTATGTTTCTGCAGACAGGAATTGGCTACGGAATATAATGGCATAAAGTGGATACGGGATGAGTGAAATACGGTGAGGGTAAATCAGAAGAATGATTGAGTTTGAGAGTTTTTCATGGAGTAAAATACCACGGAGAAATCTCATGAAGATTATCAAAATCATCAATGAATGTTTTGGGTTAATGATGTGACCTAATAGGTCACTTCAAGTACTGATCGTTAACTTCTAATTAATGACTATTTGATATGGAGAGGAATGGAAGAGATTTGTTCAAGGATTTTATGATAGGCTTGATCAATTCGAATAATCAAAATAACTTTATGAAACATACATATGACTTAACCATACTATATCTTTCATAATTTTCTATCATAATAATTTCACACACAATTTTACCTTAGCCCTTCTTTTGATTTTTTGCTGCTTTAATATGCTTTGTCTTTCCTTTGAAAATTATTTATCTTTAAGACTCCATAATCCTTTTGATTTTTCTTGCTGAAGTAGGTTTGCAGGATCAATTGGCTACTGAACAAGTGGCTGCTGAATGGTTGGCTACAGAAAAAATGGCTGCAGAATGTACCTGTAAAAGCTTTGAGACATGGAATGAAATGATTTGAAATATGGATGGAATGAAGTATGAAATGAAATGAAATGGATCATGAAATATAGTGGAATGAAGCATGAATGAAGTGAACTATGATGGAATGAAATGGATCATAAATGTGAAGTGGGATGAAATATGTAAAGTGAGGCTGCAACTTATGATTTTATAATACTTAATTGCAGAAAAAGAACAATTTTTGAAAATCTGAAATGAAATGAGATGGATCATGAAATGGAGTGGAATGAAGTATGAATGAAGTGAGATATGATGGAATGAAATGGATCATAAATGTCAGTTGAATGTGATATGTAAAGTGAGCCTGCAACTTATGATTTTATGATACTTGATTGCAGGAAAAATACAATTTTGAAAAGCTAAAGTGTCAAAAGGATTCTGATTTTCACCTTCTCTTTTCTGTATAAACATGCTAATCCATGATTAGTTTTCATGTTTATAAATTTGTTTTTCTCTTTTTTTTTCATCTAATTACAGAAAATACAATTAAGTTGATGAAGAAGAAGGATTCTTCTTCATTAACTTCACATCACTGTTCTCTTGGAATCTCTTGACAAATTCTTCTCTTGAAAGTGGCTTATGATACAGTTTCAATCTATGACCATTTACAAGAAAAATCACCTTATCTTCATCTATTGCCCTGATTTTTATTGCTCCATTGTCAAAAAATTTCACAATTTCATATGGCCCAAGCCAATGTGTTTGGAATTTACCTTGAAAATCTTTGAACTTTGAATTAAACAAGAGGGCCCAGTCACCTTCTTTTCATTTCTTTTCCTTGATGTACTTATCATGCCATCTAGTCCTTTGTTGTTTGACTATATTTTTTCTCTGGACTGCATCCTATCTGATCTCATCCAATTCATTAATTTTCTCCAATATGTGCTTTTGTGCCTCTATTAGATCAAGTCCTAGCTGGACTGTCATTTTAAAAGTTTGAATCTGAAACTCTATGAGAAACAAGACTTGTTTTCCATAAACAAGTTCATAAGGGGTATGAACTATTGTGCTTCTCCATGTATTCCTATAGGCCCACAAGGCTTCAGGAAGCCTGTCTGCCCAATCTCTTCTAAGTAAATGAACAGTCTTTGTTAGGATCCCTTCAATGACCTTATTGGTAGATTCCACTTGGCCATTTTCTTGTGGATGATAGGGAGTAGATTTTCTGTGTCTGATTTTGTACTTCTCTACCATTTGTTCCACCAACTCTGATGTGAATTGAGCTCCTTGATCTGTAACAATTTCTCTTGGGACACCAAAATGAGTAAAAATATCCTCAAAAAGAAAATTAACTATAGATTCCTCAGTAGCAGAAAGTAATGGCTTGGCCGCTACCCATTTGGTAACATAATCAGTGCAAACTAATATATATTTCTTTTGTCTTGATGGAGGACTAATAGGTCCTACAAAATATAAAGCCCATTTCTCAAAAGGTTCATTATGTACCTGAGGCTGCAATGGCATCTCACTTGAAGGAGAAGGTTTCCCTACCCTTTGGCAGCTGTCACACCTTTTGACATACTCTTTAGCATATTTAAAGAGGGATGGCCAATAGTATCCTAAATGAAGGATCTTATAAGCTATCCTTTTATCAGAAAAGTATCCACCACAAGGTTCATCATGACATGCCTTGAGGATCTCATGCATCTCGTCTTCTCGAACACATCTCCTAATAATAAAGTCTGGACCTGTTTTGTATAACTCATTAGCAACCCATGAATATTTTGCACTGTCATAAATGATCTTTCTTTTATCTCTTGTATTCATAATTGAAGGAAATTTCCCTAAAACTAGATAATTGGCAATGTCAGCAAACCAAGGAGTTTGAGTAGAAATTGCAAAAAGATATTCATCAGGAAATTGATCTTCAACTGGAGTATTGTCTTTAATGTTTTGGAGTCTAGATAGGAAATCAGCTACTGTATTTTGTTTTCCAGGCCTATCTAGAATGGTGATGTTAAATTCCTGTAAAATCTATAACCATCTTATGAATCTGCCATTAGTAATTGATTTGTTCATTAGATATTTAATTGTAGAGTGATCTGTGTGAACAAAAGTTTCATAGCCTATTATATAGTGTCTGAATTTATTTATGGCATGAACAACAGCTAAGAACTCTTTTTCAGTTACAATATAATTTAACTCCGAAGGGGTCAAATTTTTACTTGTATAGTAGATGGCATAAGGAATAAGGTTTTTTTGTCCCAATACAGCTCCTAAAGCTGTATCTGAGGCATCTGTTGAAATATGAAAAGGTAATTTCCATTTAGGTCCCCTTAAAATAGGTGCTTCAAAGATTTTTGTTTTCAGGGTCTCAAAGGCTAACTGGCAATCAGGATTCCACTTGAATTCACAATCCTTGGTAAGTAGTTTGAAAAGTGGAGATGCTATCTTGGTGAAGTTTTCTATAAATTGTCTGTAATACCCTGTAAATCCTAGAAAAATCCTAACATCTTTTTGACAACTTGGAACAGATAAGTTAGAGATGACTTCAACTTTTGACTCATCAACTCTAATCCCATCTCCTGAAATGTGATGCCCCAAAACAATCCCTTCAGTAAACATCCTGAAACACTTCTCATGACTTAGTGAAATATTTTCTTCTTTACATCTCTTTAAAAAAATTTCAAAGTTTGCTAAGGCTTATTCAAATGTGTTTCCATAGACTGTGAAATCATCCATATATACCTCTACACAGTCATGTATTAAATCTGAAAATATTCCTAGTACTGCCCTTTGAAATGTTGCAGGTGCATTGCATAGTCCAAATGGAAATACTCGGTAAGCATAGGTACCCCAAGGACAAGTAAATGTGGTTTTGTCTTGATCTTCAAGTGCTACTTGAATTTGATTATAACCACTAAACCCATCTAAAAAATAGAAGTACTTTTTGCCAGCTAATGTATCTAACACTCGATCTATGAAAGGTAGGGGAAAATGATCTTTAAGAGTAGCTTTGTTTAATTCCCGGTAGTCAATACATACCCTCCATTTACCATTTATCTTTCACACAATTACCAAAGGAGAAACCCACTAACTATCTGAAATGGGATAAATAAAGTTGACATTTAACAATTTCTGCAATTATTCTTTAACAATATCCCTAAGGTTTGGATTCATCCTTCTCTAAGGTTGTCTGATTGGTTTACAATTTTCCTCTATGTAGATGTGATGAGTGCAAGTCTTAGGGCTTATCCCTTTCATATCAGTGTACTCCCATGCATATGCAGAAGAATGTCTCTGTAATATTTTGACTAGTTGTTCTTGTTGAAATTTCTCTAGGTTCTTGTTTATGTTTAAATTTTTACCTGGAAATATCTCAATTGTAGAGCTGCCAAATTTATCCATGGAGTAAAGAGACATCTGTCTTGATGATAAAAACTCAATGTTGGATTCTTCTTGAAATTGTTCATGTTTGTATTCCGAAGAGGATTCAAAATTTTCTAAGGTATTTAGAATCTGGCTATCTTCACTCATTTCTGAAATTGTGAAGAGAGGTTGTATGTCTTCTTCATCCTCAATCCATTGAGTATCATCTAACTCTGTAATTGTTCTTGCTGGAGGATACAAGGTAAATTTCTTGGTTGAAATACCATCAGAGATATACATATCACCAGATCTACAGCTAATGAAAGCATCAGCTGTAGCTAACCAAGGTCTTCCTAATATAATAGGATGTCCTCCTAGATTATTTTTAGGAGTTAGGATCATAAAATCCACAGGGTACTCCCAAGAATCTAAGGACACTGGAATGTCTTCTATTACCCCGTCAAGTTTAATCACAGATCTATCTACTAATTGTAATAATGTGGGTGTAAAAATAAGATTAGAAAGTTTTAGTTTATCCATGATTTGTCTACTCATGATATTGATTGTTGCTCCTAAATCAATAAGTGTGTTTTGGATCTCAGTTCCATTGATGTGTATTTTAACAACTGGATTTCCTAGGTCTAGATACTTTGGAATAGCAATCTTACCCATCATGATATCTGCTATTTTTCCTACCAGTTGAATTTTCTTTGTCTCTTTTATTCTTTTTCCTGTTTTTTTCATGCTCAACTCCTTTATTGTCTTTGCTAAGATTAGAATTTCCTTGATAGCTTGTAATAATGGAATCTTAATACAAACATTTCTTAGCTCATCTAGGAAATCATAATTGGGCACCATAATTTGTTTCTCTACACCCTTATCAATTTGTAATCTTTCTGGAAAAGGAGGTGTAGAGGTGAATGTTGATGGCTGCTCCAATATAGGAGTTGAAATTATTGGTTCTTCTTGTTTTGATTTTTCAATATTTGGGTCTTGAAAAGATGTGCTCTCTTCAAGACTTTTATTTACCCGTAGAGAATCTTCCTCAAATTTGTTTTTCTCTTGTATGATTACAGAAGGTTTCTTCTTTACAAGTATTCTTCCAAACCTAATTTGAACATCATTAAGGTCTATAGGAGTAATCAAATAGGTTAGGAACTGTTGGCCTTCTATCATGTATGTGTTTTGAGGATTTTTATTGTTGGGGTTTGGTATAGGTTGGGCAGGTAACTGATTTTCTTTCTAAGGAAATGGTAATGGAAGTGGATTTTGATGTTGTGGATTTTGTTGAGTATTTTGTTGAGGAGGGAAATTTGGATATGGTGGATAAGATGGTGGATATTGATAATACTGAGAGTATCTTCCATAGGTATTTTGTGCTCCTTGTGCCCAAGTTTGAGATTGATTTTGGAATTGGGGCCAAGGTTGCTGCCAAGAATTCCAATTTGGTGGGGTTTGATTATACATCTGATCATTGAATCCTTGTGTTTGAGGTCCTTTCCAAGGCCTCCTAGAGACAAAATTGAGAGATTCTGTGGAATTTGTGGGGGTTTCTTCTTGAACGACAACTTTAATACCAGGAAGTGAAGGACAACTCTTGGTCTCATGTTTTTCTGAACAAATTACACAAGTCTCTACTATTTTTGCATCTAAAGGGCACTCTCTCAAGGCATGCTTCTTTCTACATTTGGGACAAAAGATTGCTAAGGCATCAGATTCAGATTTTTCCTTGTTTTGTAACTTAAGGGTGTCTATTTGTTCACTAAGACTCCCTAAAATTTCATATTTGAATTCATCAAGCATATGTCCTATTTCTTCCCTACTTACTGTCCCAGAAGTAGACTTACTTGCCCTTGCAAGAGTAGGGTCTCTTGGTCCTTTTAAAGTTTTAGATTTCCCTCTTGAAAGGTTGATACATAATTCAGCTATTTCAGGTAATGTGAGCTGAGATATATCTCCTTTTCCCATCATATTAAGGATATATATCCATTCATCCCTAATTTTCTTCAACAAGAGAGCTTTCAAAGTATCTTGGTCTAAGCTTTCCATTTTTTCTCTCTTAATGTTATAGTTAAATCTTTCCAACAAATATGCCAGATTTTCATCCTCTTTTTGTACCATTTTAAACACTTCCTCCTTATGGTTGATTGGAATATAGTAATCCAAATACCTCTCTAGAAATGCATGTTTCATGTCTTCCCATGTCCTAATAGAACTATTGATTAAACTCATAAACCATTTTATTGCTGCTCCTTTCAATGTTGAAGGGAATAGTTTAAGTTTTTGGGCATCTTGTAAGTAATCATAGGTTCTACATAGGACTTCAAATTCAAATAGGAAGGTTTCGGGATCTTCACTTTTGAGTCCATAAAATTTTGGAAGGATAGAGGGTGAAATATTTTTCATAGTTGCGTTGGTTTCTTCATCTACTATAGGAAACCCAAAAGAGCTTCCCATTTCCATTCTACCTCTTCCTCTGCCTCCTTCACCTCTACCTCCTTCTCCTTTTTCACCTCTACCTCCTTCTCCTCTACCTCTACCTCTACCTCCTCCAAATAGTGTATGTTCTCCATTAAAGACTCCTCCCACCCCTTCTTCTGCCATGGTTGATTCTTCTGTGGAAGTGAAAAAGTTTATGTCTCCAGCAGGGGTCCTTGAATATTTTTCTAAGACAGGTTCAGTGGATGAAGTGGAAGGTCTCTCTGATGAAATATCTGATCTTAAGTCTTCTGGAATTCTATGATCAGTATAGTATGGAATGTAGGTATGAGTTGGAGGTGTGCTGCCTCTTGGTCTTGGTGGAACAAGTGGTGTTCTAGGAATCAAGCTTCTTCTTCTTATAAATCTACCCCTTGAGTCTCTTTCTCTACGCATATCATTGTTCTTGGGAGGTAAGAAATAAGGCTACCTAGTTACACTTCCCCGGAAACAGCGCCAAAATGTCTAGTCAACTTAGTGTTCCTAAATTGATATCATAAATTGTCAACCAGGGCTAGTAAACTGTTGAAGTGAAGTGCACCATATGTGCCTAGGTATCTTCTTCCTACTTCATTATGCTTAGTGTTTTTCTAGTGTTTTTGGTTTTGTGTTTTTATTCTAAGGGGAAAAACTAAATTACTAGCAAAGAGAAGTTACTGATCATACTAAAACAGAATAAAATCTACTCTAAACTATGAATGGTACCAAGAACAAAGAATGTTAATCCATAGATTGTAAAGCTGCTAAGAAAAGTAACTCATAACATTAAACTTAGTCCAATCCATTTCATTAGAGGTATGTTTGAACAAACTGAGAAAAGGATTAATTTTGATGTAATGAGGTTCTATTAGTAAACAACAACTTAAAAACATCACAGAGAAATCTTATTCGTTCTTAGAAATATGTTGGAACATTTTGAGAAAAAGATCATCTGTAACATAGTAAAGAATCCTATGCTAAAATAACTTATGACAATAGAATTAACTCATTCTGCAACTCACAATGTTACTATTAAGTCTCATTCAAGGATTAGAGATTTCTTGGAACAACTTGGGAAAAAGACTGTTTGTAAAATCGTGAGAATCTCTTACATTATTGCAGAACAGTCAATAACTCAAAATAATATAACTAATTCTCGTTCATATAATAGTGATGTGTTAGAAGAGTTTGAGAACAAGAGTAGCTTATAAAATAATGAGGATATTCTAAATCTAGCTAACAGGACTGAAATGCAATTAACAAAACTAAAATGCAATTAACTCAAAGTACTATAGTTAGATCTCATTCACGTATTAGTGATGTATTGGAACAGCTTATGAGAACAAGATTCGCTGTAATATTCGATGTAAGTAAATGACATAAAACATGATGCAAGAGGATAAACTCAGAAAACTGCCTAAGTTAAGAAAAAAACAGAGTTAAAGGTTACTTATCTAGAAAATATGCAAAGGCCTTTTCAGATAGTAGGGGCCCTTTACCATTAGATTGGCACACGAATCCTTAACTCCTTAAAGTTGCTTCAGATCATGCATAAAAGTTATACTTCTTTCCTTAGAAGAAAACGCTCAGAAACAGAGTATCACTGTCTTTGAAAACTAAAAACAAAACATCAACTAACTGTTTCTCGGTTCACCGAGTTATTTTTATAAGCAACTACATAACTGAAATTGAGTAGAAATAGGCATAGGTGTCTTTTATAATGAAAATCGAGCTAAAACTCCTCTTGAGGACTCGTATTTTGCTGAATACACCTCAAGAGTCCTTATCCTTATAGAAGTCTGCTTCTTGGTTTTGGCTTTGTCCACGTGCATAACCACTTCCAGATTGTTTCTCAGCCCTCGTGGAGGACAAGGAATGATGCAGGAGAGTTTTGGAGTCTAAACATATACATCTTTCCCTCAGATGACACATGTAACCTATTTAAACACAAATATGGTTACGGAACATACGACTAGCTACAGAATGACTGCATTCTATAGCTAAGTCTGCTCAAAAATCACTACGACAACAAAACCACAAAAGTATAATAATTCAATCACTGCATGTATTCTTAAAGTGATATTAATGATTCTTATTGATATTTTAGGCCTATAAATGATAAAGGATAAATAGAATGAAGTGGATTTTGGTGAAAAGAAAAGACATTTTTAGGGCTCAACAGGGTTTTCGAGGAGGAAAGGCGAAGGTTGAGTTCTAATGGTTTTTCAAGCATTTTTTGTTAAAACAGGTAAGTTAGTCATGAATGATAAAAACAAATGAGTGTTTTTGGAAATAAAGGTGGGTGTAGTAGTTGGAATAAGCAGAAAAAGGAGGGAATGGAGGGCGTAACAACTATGGAAAATGAAGCGGGGAAGCACTACGAAGCTCTAGGTTTTTAAAAATAAGTCTTGCAAAAAATTCTTCCGATCTTATGCACGAGAAACCGAAAAATGCGTGAAAAACACCATGCAATGGAGGACTGGAAAATGGTAATGAAAATCTACTTATAATCTAAGAAAAAGTGAACAGTGACCAGTTTTTGGGTCTGTAGGAAGGTTCACCCTCCTCGAGCTCTATTGACAAAGATGAGAAGGGGGTCTTGATCCATAGATTTTCTTGTTTTTTCTCCTCTATTCTATCACTCTCAAGAAAATTAAAACTACAACAACATACTGAAAGAAAAAACTAAGCAGAAACTTGAAACATTAAATGAAATTATCATAAGCAGAGCTAACACATTGGTAGAAAGAAAAGAAACAATACAACAGAGAGACTGAGGCACATGGATTGGGCCCTAACCCATGAGCCTAGCTCTCTAAAACTTAAATCAGTAAAATGAAATCAATCTGCTCATTTCATAAAAGAATAACATCATACATATTTGAAAGTTTGATCACAGAAATAATAAAAAGCTCAATAACTTGCAACAGAGTTCCGACTGGAATCGAATAGTATTGATAACTCTTCCTAGCTCTATCTTTTCTCTATTTATTCTATAGGGAAGCTACCAACAGCTCCCTAGAAAATAGTGATTGAGTCCACTTGACTCTAAGTAAACAAATATTGAGTGCCTGGTTGCCTCTGGAATTTGAATTGCTGGAGAGAAACCTTGGGGATCATTTGGCTGCCTTTGGAATTCGAATTGCTTGGAGAGAATATTTGGGATCCTTTGGCTGCCTTTGAGAGTTGAGGGTGGAAAATCCTCCAATAATTTCTCCTTTCTGTCTCCTCCAAGTCTTTGTGATAAAATCCTTATAAAAATTCTTAATAAATCATGATTTTCTACACTCAACCTCATATTAGGCACTTAGAGTATGTTAGCCTTAATCACCACCTATACTAGTATCATAAAACCAAATAATAATAAAAATGCAAGAAAAAGAGATCTAATAAGGCAAAAAGGTGACCATTAACCCCGCAAAATGTGTCTAATGATGGAGTTCATCATCACCCCCCTACTGAATGGTTACTCATCCTCTGAGCAACTAATCCTCCTCCTTCATTTCCTTCAAGGCTTTGATAGCCCCCCTAATTTCTTGAGGAAGAAGTGTGGGAGTTTCCCCAATGGGGTAAAAACCATTATTATTTTATGCATTCTCCAATTCTCTATCTTATGCATTTGTGTCCTTTTTTGGTTTTTAAACTCATGTGGTGATCATTTTTTTAAAAACTTCTCGGATTATCCACATTGCTAGAAAACGAGTGTCGATGTTTAGAATCCCAACAGGGATCCATCATCAGGACATTCCTTTTCATCATTCAGCCCCAGCAGCAAAAGTGGGTTGAGCTTTATTCCCAACCATTGGATCTTTTTGGCCTGCATGGCCCTCTTGTATAATGGTGCCCTTTCCAATGCACCCCTCAGTCTTTCTGGAGTATGGTACTCCCTATTCTTAATGTTGTGAGGGAGGCTGTTCCATCTCCTATGGCTGGCCATAATGCACTCATCTTCTATCTTCCTAGAAATATCATCAAAGTGGCCTATCACCTGGGTTTGAGCCTGAAGGTAGCTTTCAACCAGTGCAGGGTCCCTTTCAATCTCTCGATGGTTAAGGATGACTCCTCTTGGGCTGAAAAAATATGGTGTGTTATATAAGGGTTCTCTATTGCTTCTTCCCATGACCTTCCATATCTCATTTTCTCTAGTGCCTAATTCACCATCTAAGATGCTAGAGCCATTAACTCCATATCCCCCATTGTAGGATTGGGGTTCCAAATATCCAAATTTGTTAGCAAAAATTTATGCACATAAAACTCTGCCATCTTTTCCTGATCAAACATGTTAGCTTTCTTGTAGAAATTCATGAATTTCCTACAATCTTGGAAAGGTAGTGATCCATGGGAGGCTATAGTTTTGACTTGAAATAGAAGCCACTGCTCCTTGAGGTACACAACATATGAGTCAAAAGGGAATGTGTGTTGAAGGGCTTCTAGGCATAAGTCTACCATGGTGGCTACTTGCTCCTCTTTTTGTTGCAATTTCTCCTTCAGTGCTACATTCTCTGCTTGTGGCTTTTGCAACTACTCCTTTAGAATTGTTTCTTAAATTCTTCCCTCCTCCCTTCGTGATTATTCAATGATAATCGGGCTCATGGGAGGAGTTTTTGGCTCTCTCTGACTTATCCTCTGACTCTTGTCAACTCTGAAATACATAGAGGTCTGCCTTTTTCTCTTTGTGCTCAGAGGAGCTATTGTGGCAACTACCTCTTTGTATTGAGCAGATGTGGTGTTCTATTGTGAGTCTGTTTCTTGCTCACTTTCTGCAAAATCTATGAATTCTATGTCCCTCTCTTCTATTTTTCCTTGGCCCTTTGTCTCTTCCTCTTCTTCTTCTGGTTCTTCTTATTTCTGCTAGTTCTTCCTATTCTTCTTTAAGCACTGTGGGCTTTCATCGGTCTCTCTCCCTTTAAAAAATTTTCAATTTACTGGTTTGGATGAGATTGCATCTCCTTTTATTACATTTCGCAACAAATTTTGGAGTGCTTATGTAACTCGGCTTAGCTCCAGTTCTATTGTAGATGGTTGTTTCCTCCTCCCTGTCAATTCTTGATGGATTGTGTGTTTCCTCCCCTAATTTCCCTCTATTCCACTTGATTTAAATTATTTTATTTTGCATGCCCAGGTGGTGTGTACTTCCATTTTTTCATTCATACCTCATGGTGGTGGCCAGTTAACTGGCCACCTTTCTTCCCCTTAAAATCTAAGTCTGAAAATTAATTATTTTCTAGCTATTATGGATGCGTAGCAAGGGGTGAGAAGCTATAAATGAGTTTACCTATTGTTTCTAAGGCATTTGCAAGAGCTGTATTGAGGAGTGTAATGTTCCGAAATGGAAATCAACTGATTTTACACCACTAAAATGTTACTTTGTCAGAAATATGAACAAGGTTATGTCAAAGGTGGACTGAGACAGATTTTACCAGTTATTTCACCTCTAAATAGAGGATGAGAACCAGAGGCTATCTGGCCCTTCCTCAAACTCTACCTATAGCTATGCAAATATTTCTTCCTCGGAAAGATCTTACTCAAAAGAGATGAGCTACAGCAACACCTGAACTTCAATAATGAACAGCACTGAAATAATACATCATAATGCATAAGAAGAGTGCGTGGCTGATATATAAAGTAGCAACAGCAAATAATATACAAATCTTGAGGAAGAAACTTCTCAAGATGGCCTCAATCAATAATGTACATGCAAACTCAAGACTACATTGCTACATATTGTTGCATTGGCCATGACTGTGCAGTTACATGAGGAGACTGCAACACATTATATGAAAATATGATGATATGTCATTATCAGCTAAAGAAATGAGGGGGAGAAAGCTCTCAACCCCTGAAAATAACTAACTAACAATCCTTAGAAGGATTGGCTGCAATACATGTACAAAATGATAAAATACAAAAATGTCGGAGTTACAGTGTAGCTGCTGCAACTCAATAATAATACATGGATGGAGAAGGGGAAGAATGTTGAAAAAAATATGATGACCTCCTCCAATGATATTCTAATTGAAAGGTTTCCCCTTTCACTGAAGATTACACTCTCTAATTCCCTCGGTGAATCCTCCTACAATTGCCCTATGAAAATAACGTTGTAAGAGGTAGTGACTGCGCTGGGGCTAAGATGAAACACTTGGCCCTATGCAAAAATCTAAAAGAAAGCTTCAGAAATTTCATTTTCTGATTTCTTATAGAAAGAAGAAACTCCTTCACTTCAAAATTAGATCAGGAAATGGTGGGATGATGATCCCTCACTGCTACCTCCAGCAATTCCAATGAATCTGCCCAACAAAAACGATGTAGCTGAAAGAGATGGCTTTGGCCTCAAGCCTGAATGTGAGGAAGAAGAAGAAAATCTCCTTCAAGGCTTCCCAATGAAGGAGAGAATACTTCTAAACAGAAATCTCCCTTGTGCTAAGCAGCACAAGTTATCTCAGTTGAACAACTGAAGAGAGTTGCAATTCAAAATTCTCAAGCATGAAATGAAAAATGGCTCTCCTTCACATTTTTATGAAAGGAAGGTTTCCTTTCCATGGACCCCACCTATTAGGGTTTCTCTCAACCTCTATTTTCCCTCCATTCAAAACTGTGTAGTCTTCTTGAGCAAGCTTCTCCTCTTAGCCACGTTGTTGACTTGGTCAACCATGGCCTAGTTTACTTGCTTTTGGCCCTTTTCACACTAGGGACTGCCAAGTTTAGCCACATAAGTGACTCTTTGCACCTTATGAAAGTTTATTTTGCTGCTACATGGGCTCCCTTACCCATTTTATTCCTTTTATTAAAATAAAATAAAAATTAATGTTCCAATTAACATAGTGAAAAATTTGGAACATTACAGTCCTCCCCTCCCAAAGATTGCTTGCCCTCAAGCAGGTGAAAGGGTAGAACTGAAAAGGAACCTCCACTCAAGGCATGGAGTCTGAAATCTCCTCATGTATATCCTCCATCCCCAAGCAATTAACCAAGAAAAATGAGTCACCCTCGAACTAGGCAACTCCTGAAAATACTCCTCCACCTTGTGCTCATGTAGAAAAGGTGGGCTGAAATACTGACATGGTAAGCTTCATAGCCTACCCCACACTGTCCTCTTCTCCACTTATGATAAGTGTGGAGTGAAAGCTGAACTTGGGCTGCAATAGTGTTTCCTTCAAGAGGCAAGATGAAGTTTAGATCCCCAAGGATCTCTCCTCCAACGCTGCAAATCAAGCTGGCCCAAATATTCTCATATGTGATGAGTTGGAATTCACCATCATATGGAATCCAAACCATCATTGGTTCACCTCATGGAAAAATAAATGGTTGAACATGGTGACCATATCATCTCCCATACTCCCCTTGGAGCATGAGCTGCACAAACAATGGAGGTCCCTCCTCCCAAAGGGCACATCCACCCAATGAGTTCCTCCCTCCTCATGATGAATATGGGGCTGCTACTGATATATGGCTGAAATGAAATGGTCTTCAAAAGAGACCCAAGCCACCCCATCAAACATATAAACCATGAAGTGCCTCCTCCAAAAGCTCAAACTCTCCAAATAGCTCCTCCGGCATGAAGGAAAGAGGTGAAGCTTGGCAATCATGGGCTGCCCATTGTTTCCCCTAAAACATACAACATGTAAAGTAGGGAGAATCACACTCCCAATGGGCCTTTTCAATTTATTTCCCCCCTTCAAAGCAGTGCTTCCTCTGAACAACGTTCCATTAGCAAAATATGGAAGCATAAACTTGTGAGAGCAAGAAAGAGAAATATAGTTCCATGCATGGAACCAGTGCAGGGCATCATTGGCCTGCCTCCACATATGATGCAACAAGTGTCTTTGCAGCCACTTTTTTGCTGCCACATTCATCTTGCAAGATGTGATCATGAAAACATACTCTGGTGCCAAAGGTGCACACCAAAACCCATGTGGCTTTCCCCCACAATCCACCAATAAAATGGCCATCATTCTTGCTGCAATAGACCATAAGTATAACCAGACATAATGTGCAAGAAGGAAAGGTCCTCCTTGGTATAACATGCTGATCATAAAAGTAAGAGAGTGTAAAACATAAAGAAAATGGTTACCTCCCTCATCATGTACTTTGGCCTTTGAGCTGAAATGGCTCAAGTGAAAAGTCTCCCTTACTGCAGTGGTTGTGCATGTTGAGCCCCGAAGATGTCCTTCTTTTCCACCACATTTCACTTCATTTTCTTTGTCCCTCATCAATTACAGGCTTAAATTATCAATAGGATTAATTAGGATTAATTTAAGAATGTACATAATGACTAACTTGCTATGTTTTCATGATTTTGTTATTGTAGCAATTTTTTACTAGACTGGCTACAGAACACAGTCATTCTGTAGCCAGTCGCCTATTCCGCAGCCGTTTTCATGTTTACGCAGGTTCCAGGTGTCACCACAAGGAAAAATGCATATGGTCGTATTCCACATCACTCCCCCATCATTTCTTGCTCTCCATGAAGTCTGAGCTCGAGTCTACAGGCGGTTATGCACGTGGGAAACCAAAACTAGGTGACAGACTTCTAATAGGACAAGGACTGTACATATGTCCTTAATCATAGAATGAGACCACCACCAGAGTCCTAGTTTGATTTTAGTTTGAAAAGACAATTACTCCTGTTTTATCTCAAAGACAGTTATGTAATTTTGTTATAAGTATGGCTCGGGAGACCGAGAAACAGCTTAGCTAGATTTATGTTTTATTGCTAGATTTGAGAAGACCGTAAATACTCTATTTTGAAGAATTTCTCCTTTAATGAAAGAAGCATCACTTTATTGCAAGAGCTGAGTCAATCTTGAGTAGATTTGTGTGCTAATCCGGTGGTAGAGGGCCCCTGCTACCTGAGAAGCTTTGTTCATATGGTTTAGATAAGTAACCTAGCCTTGTTTCATTCTTAGTTTAATTCATTTTCTGAACTTTGTATTTTTTATACTTACTTACAGTGGATGCCACAGTTAGTCTTATCCTTACAAACTCTACCAAAATATCACTCACATTAGATGGGATATAACTGTAGTATTTAGGAGTTAGTTGCATTTCTTTGAAATTTATGATTTTTTGGTCGATTACATCAGTTGTTACAGCTAGTTGTGATCTTATAAACTCTTCCAAAATATAACTAATTCTAGATGGGACATAGCTGTGGTGTTTTAGAGCTTTGTTTTGTTTTGTTGAATTGTATGCTTTCATGCTCATTTACATAACATGTTGCAGCCAGTCATGTTCCATAAATTATTCCAAAATACCACTAATTTCGAATGAGACAGAGCTGAGACATTTTAGTGATTAGTTGCATCTTTAGTCTAGTTGTAGTACTCCGGAGGTAGATGTCACTTTAGTTTAATTCTGTCACTGTGTTTCAAGTTTGATAATGGCACTCTAGTATAACTCTTTTCACTGTACTTTAAGTTAGATTAGTGACATTCTAGTTCAGTTCCAAATCATTGTATTTCAAAGTTAGGCTAAAATCATTCTAGGTTAGTTGTGATCACTATGTTTCGAGCTTGATCAATTGCATTCTAGTTCAGTGTTATCCATTTTTCTTTAAGTTGTAATAACTGTCAAAACTAGACTTCACAGCCTTCATTGTTTACAAACTAATCTTGTTCTGACTTTCTATTAATGCATTATCACATGAACAGGAATGAGTTAGTGATATCAGTTTAAGGCCTTGATAGTTCTGCAACCCTTTGCAATTTCACAATTAAGCCTTTTTTCCAAA
This sequence comes from Pinus albicaulis, assembly GCA_034641835.2. Lineage (NCBI taxonomy): Eukaryota > Viridiplantae > Streptophyta > Pinopsida > Pinales > Pinaceae > Pinus > Pinus albicaulis. The sequence continues at coordinate 1,399,108,016 of CM076578.1, forward strand.
AAAACTATTTTAGAAAATCTCTAACTTTCGAATAAGGTTTAGTAGTGACAAGTTGAGCTGCAGAATGAATTGATCTTAGCATGACAAGTTAATTCAGAGTAGAAATCGTATTGTGTTACAAATAGTATTTTTCCAATTGTGTTCCAATAAACTTTTAGCCATGGATGAGATTCTTTGTATTATTGTAAGATGGTTGTTTACTTAGGAGAACCTAATTTGCACTAAAATTGTCCTTTTCTCAAGCTATTCCAACATATTTCTAATGAATGAATTGGATGAGTTTATGTTATGAATTATTGAGTTCATGTTGTGATTTATTTTCTTGCTATGAGTCAGTATCAAACTTTGCATTTTCTGTTATCTAGTATAGGCTTTTCTCTTTTTTTAGTGTGACCAACAACTGTTCTTTTTCAACATTTATTTCTTTTCCTTCTTGACATAAAACCACAAAACCAAAAAAATCATAAAAAAACTAAACACAACGTAGTGAGAAACAGATACCTAGGCACATATAGTGCACCACAATTCAGCAGTTTACTGACCCTGGTTGATAATTTATGACCTCAATTTAGGAACACTAAGTTGAACACAACATTTTGGCGCTGTTGCTGGGGAAGTGTAGCTAGGTAGCCTTGTTTCTTACCTCCCAAAAACAATGACATGCGTAGAGAAAGAGACTCAATGGGGTAGATTCATAAGAAGCAGAAGCTTGATTCCTAGAACACCACTTATTTCACCAAGACTAAGAGCCAGTACACCTCCAACTCAAACCCACATTCCATCCTTTACTGATCCTAGACTTCCAGAGGAATTAAGATCAGATATTCCATCAGAAAGACCTTCCACCTTACCCACTGAACATGTCTTGGAAGAAGATTCAGGAACCCCTGCTAGGGACTTAAACCTTTCAACTTCCACAAAAGAATCAACTATGGCAGAAGAAGGGGGAGGAGGAGTTTTTAATGGAGAACACACACTATTTGGAGAGGGTAGAGGTAGAGGTAGAGGAGAAGGAGGTAGAGGTGCAGAAGGAGAAGGAGGCAGAGGAAGAGGTAGAAGAGAAATGGGAAGCTCTTTTGGGTTTCCTATAGTAGATGAAGAAACTAATACAACTATGAAAAACATTTCACCCTCTGTCCTTCCAAACTTTTATGGACTTAAAATTGAAGATATTGAAACCTTCCTATTTGAATTTGAAGTCCTATGTAGAACCTATGACTACTTACAAGATGCTCAAAAACTTAAACTATTTCCTTCAACATTGAAAGGAGCAGCATTGAAGTGGTTTATGAGTTTGATCAACAGTTCTATTAGGACATGGGAAGACATGAAACAACCATTTCTAGAGAGGTATTTGGATTATTGTATGCCAATCAACCATAAGGAGGAAGTGTTTAAAATGCTACAAAAATAAGATGAAAATCTGGAAGATTTGTTGGAGAGATTTAACTACAACATCAAAAGAGAAAAAATGGAAAACCTAGACCAAGATACCTTGAAAGCTCTCTTGTTGAAGACAATTAGGGATGAATGGCTAGATATCCTTAATATGATGGGAAAAGGGGATATATCTCAGCTCACATTACCTAAAATAGCTGAATTATGTATCAACCTTTCAAGAGGGAAATCTAAAATTGTAAAAGGACCAAGAGACCCTGCTCTTGCAAGGGCAAGTAAGTCTGCTTCTGGGACAGTAAGTAGGGCATAAATAGGAAATATGCTTGATGAGTTCAAATCTGATATCTTAGGGAGTCTTAGTGAACAAATAGACACCCTCAAGTTACAAAACAAGAAAAAATCTGAATATGATGCCTTAGCAATCTTTTGTCCTAAATGTAGAAAGAAACATGCCTTGAGAGAGTGCCCTTTGGATGCAAAAGTTGTAGAGACTTGTGTAATTTGTTCAGAAAAACATGAAACCAAGAGTTGTCCTTCACTTCCTGGTCTTAAAGCTGTCTTTCAAGAAGAAACTCCTACAAGTTCCACAGAATCTCTCAATTTTGTCTCCAGGAGGCCTTGGCAAGGACCTCAAACACAAGGATTTCATGATCAGTTGTACAATCAACCCCCACTAAATTGGAATTCTTGGCAGCAACCTTGGCCCCAAATTCAAAATCAATCACAAACTTGGGCGCAAGGAGCACAAAATCCCTATGGAAGATACTCTCATTGTTACCAATATCCACCATCCTATCCACCATATCCACATTTCCCTCCTCAACAAAATTCTCAAAATATACAACATCAAAATCAACCACTTCCATTACCATTTCCTTAGAAAACAAAAAGTTGCCTGCCCAACCCATACCAAACCCCAACACTAAAAATCCTCAGAACACATATATGATAGAAGGCCAACAGTTTCCAAATTATTTGATCACTCCTTTAGACCTTAGTGATGTTCAACTTAGGTCTGGAAGAATACTTGAAAAGAGGAAACCTTCTGTAATCATACAAGAGAAAGACAATTCTGAGGAAGATTCTCTACGGGTAAATAAAAGTCTTGAAGAGAACACAACTTTCCAAGACTCAAACATTGAAAAATCAAAACAAAAAGAACCAATAATTTCAACTCCTATATTAGAGCAACCATCAACATCCACTTCTACACCTCCTTTTCCAGAAAGATTACAAATTGATAGGGGTGTAGAGAAACAAATTATGGTGCCTAATTATGATTTTCTAGATGAGCTGAGAAATGTTTGTATTAAGATCCAATTATTACAAGCCATCAAGGAAATTCCAATCTTAGCAAAGACAATAAAGGAGTTGAGCATGAAGAAAACAGGGAAAAGAATAAGAGAGATAAATAAAATTCAACTGGCAGGAAAAATAGCAGATATCATGATGGGTAAGATGGCTATTCCAAAGTATCTAGACCCAGGAAATCCAGTTGTTAAAATTCACTTCAATGGAATTGAGATCCAAAACACACTTATTGATTTAGGAGCAGCAATCAATATCATGAGTAGACAAATCATGGATAAACTGAAACTTCCTAACCTTCTTTTTACACCCACATTATTACAATTAGCAGACAGATCTGTGATCAAACCTGATGGGGTAATAGAAGACATTCCAGTGTCCCTAGATTCTTGGGAATATCCTATGGATTTTATGATCCTCACTCCTAAGAATAATCTAGGGGGGCATCCTGTTATATTAGGAATACCTTGGTTAGCTACAGTTGATGCTTTTATTAGTTGTAGATCCGGTGATATGTACATCTCTGATGGTAGTTCAACCAAGAAATTTACCTTGTATCCTCCAGCAAAGAAAATTACAGAATTAGATGATACTCAATGGATAGAGGATGAAGAAGACTTACAACCTCTCTTCACAATTTCAGAAATTAGTGAAGATAGCCAGATTCTGAATACCTTAGAAAACTTTGAATCCTCTTCGGAATATTAACATGAACAATTTCAAGAAAAATCCAACATTGATTTTTTATCATCAAGACAGATGTCTCTTTACTCCATGGATAAATTTTGCAGCTCTACAATTGAGATATTTCCAGGAAAAACTTTAAACATAAACAAAAACTTAGAGAAATCTCAACAAGAAGAGCTAGTCAAGATATTACAGAGACATTCTTCTGCATATGCATGGGATTACACTGATATGAAATGGATAAGCCCCAAGACTTACACTCATCACATCTACATAGAGGAAAATTGTAAACCAATTAGACAACCTCAGATAAGGATGAATCCAAATCTTAGGGAGATTGTTAAGGAATCATTGCAGAAATTATTAAATGTTAACTTTATCTATCCCATTTTAGATATTCAGTGGGTTTATCCTTTGGTAATTGTGCCAAAGAAAAATGGTAAATGGAGGGTATGTATTGACTACCGGGAATTAAACAAAGCTACTCTTAAAGATCATTTTCCCTTACCTTTCATAGATCAAGTGTTAGATACATTAGCTGGCAAAAAGTACTTTTAATGTCTAGATGGGTTTAGTGGTTATAATCAAATTCAGGTAGCACTTGAAGATCAAGACAAAACCACATTTACCTGTCCTTGGGGTACCTATGCTTACCGAGTATTTCCATTTGGATTATGCAATGCACCCGCAACATTTCAAAGGGAAGTACTAGGAATATTTTCAGATCTAATACATGGTTGTGTAGAGGTATATATGGATGATTTCACAGTTTATGGAAACACATTTGAAGAAGCCTTAACAAACTTGGAAAAAGTTTTAAAGAGATGTAAAGAAGCAAATATTTCACTTAGTCATGAGAAGTGTTTTATGATGTTTGCTGAAGGAATTGTTTTAGGACATTACATTTCAGGGGATGGGATTAGAGTTGATAAGTCAAAAGTTGAATTCATCTCTAACTTATCTATTCCAAGTTTTCAAAAATATGTTAGGATTTTTCTAGGATTCACAGGATATTATCGAAGGTTTATAGAAAAATTCACCAAGATAACATCTCCACTTTTCAAATTACTTACCAAAGACTGTGAATTCAAGTGGAATCATGATTGCCAGTTAGCCTTTGAGACCCTGAAAACAAAAATCTCTGAAGCACCTATTTTAAGAGGACCTAACTAGAAGTTACCTTTTCATATTTCAACAGATGCCTCAGATACAGCTCTAGGAGTTGTATTGGGACAAAAAGACCTGATTCCATATGCCATCTACTATACCAGTAAAAATTTGACTCCTTCAGAGTTAAACTATACTATAACTGAAAAAGAGTTTTTAATTGTTGTTCATGCCATAAAAAAATTCAGAAACTATATAACAGGCTATGAAACTTTTGTTCACACAGATCACTCTGCAATTAGATATCTAATGAACAAATCAATTACTAATGGCAGAGTCATAAGATGGTTATTGCTTTTACAAGAATTCAACATTACCATTCTAGATGGGCCTGGAAAACAAAACACAGTAGCTGATTTCCTATCTAGACTCCAAAACATCAAAGACAATACTCCAGTTGAAGATCAATTCCCTGATGAATATCTTTTTGCAATTTCTACTCAAACTCCTTGGTTTGCTGACATTGCTAATTATTTAGTTTCGGGGAAATTTCCTTCAATAATGAATGCAAGAGACAAAAGAAATATCATTTATGACAGTGCAAAATATTCATGGGTTGCTAATGAGTTATACAAAACAGGTCCAGATTTTATCATTAGGAGATGTGTTCGGGAAGATGAGATGCCTGAGATCCTCAAAGCATGTCATGATGAACCTTGTGGCGGACACTTTGCTGATAAAAGAATAGCTTATAAGATCCTTCATTTAGGATATTATTGGCCATCCATTTTTAAAGATGCTAAAGAGTATGTCAAAAGGTGTGACAGTTGCCAAAGGGTAGGGAAACCTTCTCCTTCAGGTGAGATGCCATTGCAGCCTCAGGTACATATTGAACCTTTTGAAAAATGGGCTTTAGATTTTGTAGGACCTATTAGTCCTCCATCGAGACAAAAGAAATATATATTAGTTTGCACTGATTATGTTACCAAATGGGTAGAGGCCAAGCCATTACTTTCTGCTACTGAAGCATCTGTAGTTAATTTTCTTTTTGAGGATATTTTTACTCGTTTTGGTGTCCCAAGGGAAATTGTTACAGATCAAGGAGCTCAATTTACATCAAAGCTAGTGGAACAAATGATGGAGAGGTACAAAATTAGACACAGAAAATCTACTCCTTATCATCCACAAGCAAATGGTCAAGTGGAATCTACTAATAAGGTCATTGAAGGGATCCTAACGAAGATTGTTCATTTGCATAGAAGAGATTGGGCAGATATGCTTCCTGAAGCCTTGTGGGCCTATAGAACTACATGGAGGAGCACAACAGGCCATACTCCTTATGAACTTGTTTATGGAAAGCAAGTTTTGTTTCCCATAGAGTTCCATATTCAAACTTTCAAAATGGCAGTTCAGCTAGGACTTGATCTAACAGAGGCACAAAAGCACAGATTGGAGCAGATTAATGAATTGGATGAGATCAGACAAGATGCAGTTCAGAAAACAAGTATAATCCAACAGCAAAGGACTAGATGGCATGACAATTACATCAAGGAAAAGAAGTTCAAAGAAGGTGACTGGGCTCTCTTGTTTGATTCAAAGTTCAAGGATTTTCAAGGTAAATTCCAAACACATTAGCTTGGGCCATATGAAATTATAAGAATTTTTGACAATGGAGCAATAAAAATCAGGACATTAGATGAAGAGAAGGTCACTTTTCTTGTAAATGGTCATAGATTGAAGCTGTATCACAAGCCACTTTCAAGAGAAGAATTTGCCAAGAGATTTCAGGAAAACAGTAATGTGAAGTTACTGAGGAAGAATTTTTCTTCTTCATCAACTTAGTTGAATTTTCTGAATTCAAAAGTATTAAAAAAAAAAAGTATAAACATGAAAACTAATCACTGATTAGCATGTTTATACAGAAAAGATAGAGTGAAAATCAGAATTTTTCTGACACTCTAGCTTTTCAAATTTGTTTTTTTTCTGCAAGCAGCTATTACAACGTCATAAGTGTAAACCCATATTTCACTTATGAATCAATTTCATTCCATTCATCCATACTCCACTTCACTTCATACTTCATTCATTTCATTCCATGGTCCACCTCATTTTTCATCTCAGAGTTTTAAGAGTGATTTCTTTCTGCAATTGAATAATACATATCATAAGTTGCAAGTCATTTTCCATACTTCACTCCACTTCATAATTGAGATTCATTTCATTCCATTATTCACTTCACCCATACTCCATTACACCATACTTCATTATCCATTTTTAACTCATTTCATACAAACATTCCATTCATGCTTCAAACCTTTCCATTTCATGTTTTAAGACTTCTACAGGTACATTCTGCAATCAGTCAGACATTCTGCAGCCAGTCAGACATTCTGCAACCAGCCAGACATTCTGCAGCCAGAGATCCTGAAGGCACTATCCAGTAATCACTTGATTGAGTAACAAATTGATCCTGCATATCCAAGACAACAAGCAAAATCAAAGGAGTTATGAGGACTGAAGACCAGTGACTTTTAAAGAAGGACAAGGCATATCAAAACCAAAAGAAAAAAAAAATCAAAGGAAAGGCAAAGGTAAAAGTCATGAAATTATTATGCTAACAGATCATGAAAGTTTACCATAAGTTAAGTCATGTATGATTCAAAAAGGTTATTTTTATTAGTCGTGTTGATCATGCCTATCAAACCTATCATAAAAACTTTGGACAAAATCCCTTCTATCTTGCCATATCCGATCATCATTTAAAACTTAACGGTTAAGTATTGAAGTGATTTGATAAGTCACGTCACTAGTCCAAAGTATTTAATGATGATTTTGAATTTCTCACAAAATATCTCCGCGGTCTTTTCTTCCGTGATAACTCTCAATTCATTAATCCGTGTGAATAACCCGCACCGCATTATACTCATTTCATAACTACTCCATATCATTTCTTTCCGCAGCCACTTCTTAAGCCATTCCGGTCTGTATCTGTGGAGTAAAAACATCTTTTTAATATCCATTTCATTGTGAGCAGAGTTCCGCGGCCAATTCTTAGCCATCCCGGTCTGTAAAACAGAGGAAACATCTGTGGAGTAAAAACATCTCTTTAATATCCATTTTCACCGTGAACAGAGGAGGAGTAATTTGAAGGTTGAAAAGATAAGTTATGGGTCTCATAGTAAGAACTGAACCAGTTGGAACCAAGTACCTGGAAGGCTATCCACAAATCAGAGAAATGCTACAGCAGGTTGGGTGGTTGCAATTTTTAGAAAAATTCAGTGGTTTTCACAAAGAAGTGACTAAAACATTTGCATGGTCCTTCAATGGAGCGGAGGTCGAAATAGGAGATGTTAAATTCACCATTACAGAGGCTTTCATTGCAGAAGAAACGGAATTACCCAGGCAAGGAGAAAATTGGTTCAAAAATAAGGAATTTCATAACGAGGCATGGAGGAAAATACTCAAAACACTAGGTATGGATGTTTCCATTTTTAAGAAAGGTATTCCTAGCTCTACACTAAAGAACAAATGGAGAAACATGTTGCTCATCTTGAAAAAATTTATAACTTGTGAAGGAATATTTGGTACCCTCTATGTTTATCATATTCGGTTAATGATGCATTTCTTAGGAGAAGAAATCAATTTGCCCTTTTTCCTACTTCATAGTCTGAAAAGGATGGCCTCAAATGTACAAAAGAGAGTTCAATTTCTGGAAACAACCTTGTATCACCATGGGTTAGTCAAAATCTTAATTGAACATCATTTGGGAAAAATGGGAGATAATTGGGATGAGTTTCTAGTAAGGAATCATTTTGAGGAACCCAAGGAATCTCCACCTGAAGGCAAATCCATAAGAAGAAGCAAGAGAAAGGAAATTTCTAAGGTTGTTGAAACTAAAACTGGTAAATCAATACAAGAGGACAGCGAAGAGATTATTTCTAAGAAATTTTCTCAAATTAAAAAGCAGCTTAAGAAGGAAAGAATAATAAGAAAATATGCCAAAGACAAAGGAGAAGGTCCATCTCAACCGAGACGGAGCCACAGGCTTAAAGGTATACTAGAGAAAATAGAGGTTAGACAAAATGGAATCATAAACATTGAGGATGAAGAAACACCTACTACTAGATCACCTGACTATCAGTATGAGGAGGATTTTGATGAAGGAGCCCTTGAAATAGACCCAGCACAACAAGAAATTTACAATTATGTTGAGACACTATAGAAGAAAGCTTTAGAAAGTAGAGACAGAACTCCTAGTCCACCAAAATCTGCAATTGATATGCTAAGAAGAGACAAATATGAGTTAGAAGTACTCAATAGGCATATCAAGAATGAGAATGAAATTTTAAGGGAGTAGGTTAAGCTCAAAGGTGATATGAATACCACTTTGTCTCTACAAATGAAAAATTTGCACAAGGCCAGTGAAAGATTGAAGAAGAAAAACAAAAGGTTAAGCATGGCACTTACAAATTTGAGATTCAAGTTAGTCATAAGGAAGACCAGAAGACCACTGACAGTCAGGCAAAGCAAAAGAAGAGGCTTAGATGTCCTAGCAGAGGTCTCAGAGTACATGGAATAGTTGCATGAGGACATGCAAAAGCCTTGCAATGGGGGTATGTTGAGCCCCGAAGATGTCCTTCTTTTTCACCACATTTCACTTCATTTTCTTTGTCCCTCATCAATTACAGGCTTAAATGATCAATACGATTAATGAGGATTACTTTAAGAATGTATATAATGACTAACTTGCTATGTTTTCATGATTTTGCTATTGTAGCAATTTTTTACTAGACTGGCTACAGAACACAGTCATTCTGTAGCCAGTCGCCTATTCCGCAGCCGTTCTCATGTTTACGCAGGTTCCAGGTGTCACCACAAGGAAAAATTCATATGGTAGTATTCCACAACACTCCCCCATCATTTCTTGCTCTCCACGAAGTCTGAGCTCGATTCTACAGGCGGTTATGCATGTGGGAAACCAAAACTAGGTGACAGACTTCTAATAGGACAAGGACTGTACAGATGTCCTTAATCATAGAATGAGACCACCACCAGAGTCCTAGTTTTATTTTAGTTTGAAAAGACAATTACTCCTGTTTTATCTCAAAGACAGTTATGTAATTTTGTTATAAGTATGGCTCGGGAGACCAAGAAACAACTTAGCTAGATTTATGTTTTATTGCTAGATCTGAGAAGACCGTAAATACTCTCTTTTGAAGAATTTCTCCTTTAATGAAAGAAGCATCACTTTATTACAAGAGCTGAGTCAATCTTGAGTAGATTTGCATGCTAATCCGGTGGTAGAGGGCCTCTGCTACCTGAGAAGCTTTGTTCATATGGTTTAGATAAGTAACCTAGCCTTGTTTCATTCTTAGTTTAATTCATTTTCTGAACTTTGTGTTTTTTATACTTACTTGCAGTGGATGTCACAGTTAGTCTTATCCTTCCAAACTCTGCCAAAATATCACTCACATTGGATGGGATATAACTGTAGTATTTAGGATTTAGTTTCATTTCTTTGAACTTTATGATTTTGTGCTCGATTACATCAGTTGTTACAGCTAGTCGTGATCTTATAAACTCTTCCAAAATATCATAATTCTAGATGGGACATAGCTGTGGTGTTTTAGAGCTTTTTTTGTGTTTTGTTGAATTGTATGATTTTATGCTCATTTACATAACATGTTGCAGCCAGTCTTGTTCCATAAATTATTCCAAAATACCACTAATTCTGAATGAGACAGAGCTGAGACATTTTAGTGATTAGTTGCATCTTTAGTCTAGTTGTAGTACTCCGGAGGTAGATGTCACTTTAGTTTAATTCTGTCACTGTGTTTCAAGTTTGATAATGGCACTCTAGTATAACTCTGTTCACTGTACTTTAAGTTAGATTAGTGAAATTCTAGTTCAGTTCCAAATCACTGTATTTCAAAGTTAGGCTAAAAGCATTCTAGATTAGTTGTAATCACTGTGTTTCGAGCTTGATCAATTGCATTCTAGTTCAGTGTTATCCATTGTTCTTTAGGTTGTAATAACTGTCAAAACTAGACTTCACGGCCTTCATTGTTTAAAAAATAGTCTTGTTCTAACTTTCTATTAATGCATTATCACATGAACAGGAATGAGTTAGTGATATCATTTTAAGGCCTTGATAGTTCTGCAACCCTTTGCAATTTCACAATTAAGCCTTTTTTCCAAAAAAAACTATTTTAGAAAATCTCTAACTTTCGAATAAGGTTTAGTAGTGACAAGTTGAGCTGCAGAATGAATTGATCTTAACATGACAAGTTAATTCAGAGTAGAAATCTTATTGTGTTACAAATAGTCTTTTTCCAATTGTGTTCCAATAAACTTTTAGCCATGGATGAGATTCTTTGTATTATTGTAAGATGGTTGTTTACTTAGGATAACCTAATTTGTACTAAACTTGTCCTTTTATCAAGCTATTCTAACATATTTCTAATGAATGAATTGGATGAGTTTATGTTATGAATTATTGAGTTCATGTTGTGATTTATTCTTGCTATGAGTCAGTATCAAACTTTGCATTTTCTGTTCTCTAGTATAGGCTTTGCTCTGTTTTTAGTGTGACCAACAACTGTTCTTTTTCAACATTTAGTTCTTTTCATTCTTGACATAAAACCACAAAACCAAAAACATCATAAAAACACTAAACACAATGTAGTGAGAAACAGATACCTAGGCACATATAGTGCACCACACTTCAGCAGTTTACTGACCCTGGTTGATAATTTATGACCTCAATTTAGGAACACTAAGTTGAGCACAACAGTGCCAACCATATATTCATCTCTTGGGCTATGCATCTTCCCATATGCTGACATACATCCATTAGGATTCCCTCCCAAGGGGACTCCTCCATCAGTAGATAGTATGCATGAGAATGCATGGAAGAAGAATCCAAAATTGCTGCATGTAGGTGTCTCTTCTTATGCTTGTGAGCCCAAGCCAAGATGATCAAAACATAGCAAGGGATGATGCCATCCATTAATTCCTCATCCTCCTCTCCTAAATGCCTCTAAGACAAATCACTTGTGAAGTGGTTTTGAGAACACTTCAGCAAGTAATCCAAGCTCTCAAGTGGCAGCATTGCTAGCCTTTGGAGTAGGGCCACTATCATCTCAAGGCTCCCCTCTTTGACATGAATCTTGCCAAAGACTCCTCCCATCATGTTGATGCAAATGTAGAGCCCTTCCCATCAAGAAGGTGTTTCTTGGGCATCCAAGATCAAAGAGCAATCCTCTTGCACCATGCTAGTGCCTCCTCTTGCTCCTGCAACATCCGAACAAAATCTGAGCAACAAGAATGTTTGCTGCTCCTCCATACTCCCACCATAAATATGAAATGGGAAAAAAATGAGTGGTAAGGAAAGTGCCATCCCATCATGATGCACCCATGCTCTCCTTTTCTCCATGGTGTAAGTATCATGCCCTCCTCCTTTCCTCTTCAAACCCCATGAAAAGGAATAGGTCATATGTTGGCCAAACTCTCTCAAGAGAAACCAACGCAGCATGGCTTCTTGCTGCCCTGTATCATAGATCTGCAAGAGGCTCACCATCCTCTTGCTCCCATCCACATCCACTCAACTCCTAGTGGATGCTTTTCATCGTCCTGCAACTTTGTATTCCTCCAATGAGGTCTACCATCTCCCCAAAACAGATCTCCATCTTTGCATTTCATGGGGCATTGAAATGCAATCTCCTCTATGGTCCATGTCTCAAACCCCAACCTCATGTGTGGTGCATGACTCATCAATGGTGTCTAATAATGATGGCATAACACAATGAAAGTTCCCTCCTCAAGACAATCAGCATGCCATAATGTACAATCCTCCATGATAGATAAAAACTCATGCATACCTTGGAGAGATTTGGAAGAATCTTGTGTTGTTGCATGAGTCTCTTCCTCAAGTGTGTTGGCTGCCTCAATAGCTAAAGATGAAGGGTGCTCCTCCATGTTTATGACAGTGCTGGTATGTGCCTCTTCAACTGGTGGTAAGGGCTCCTCCCTCCTTTGGCCAAATATTCTGATCAAGAGCTGAGAAAAATCAGCAAGAGTAGAAACCCTTGCATGCCTCCCATGGCTGAACCACCAAGTTTTTGCTTCTCCCTCAAGGTGCAATGCTACAATTGCTACAGCCTCTTTGTCTGCTACATGATGTAGCAGGAAGAAAGACTCCAGCTTCTTCACCCAAGCCTCTACTGCACATGTAAGTGACCCATCGAATGTAGACAACAGGAATCTATTGCCTTTCATCATCCCATGACTGTAGGGTCTTCTTTCTTCCTTCTGCTGAATATGGTGAGGGAAGGATAGAATCTCTTGGAAAGCTCTAGGTTTTGTTCTATATTCAGCAAGGTACCCACTTAGAACTTCAAATTCCAAGTGATCTTCATGCTCCTGCTTTGCTTCTCTGTGAGAATAGGAAGTGCATGGTGCTTCCCCTTCTCCTTTTTCTGTCTCCTCAACCTCCTTGGAGAGGTTGTTGCTGGATCTGAAAATTTATGAGATTAATCTCATCCTCTCCATCATCTTGACCTCTTCTTCTCTGAAATTCGAACTTCACAGGCTGAGCCAAGTTAGAAGCTCTGATACCACTGTAATGTTCCGAAATGGAAATCAGCAGCTTTTACACCACTGAAATGTTCCTTTGTCGGAAATATGAACAAGGCTATGTCAAAGATGGACTGAGAGGGATTTTACCAGTTATTTCACCTCTAAAGAGAGGATGAGAACTAGAGGCTATCTTGCCCTTCCTCAGACTCTGCCTATAGCTATGCAAATATTTCTTCCTCGGGAAGATCTTGCTCAAAAGAGATGAGCTACAACAGCACCTGAACTTCAATAATGAATAGAAGTGAAATAATACATCATAATGCATAAGAAGAGCGCATGGTTAATATATAAAGTAGCAACAACAAATAATATACAAATCTTGAGGAAGAAACTTCTCAAGATAACCTTAATCAAGAATGTACATGCAAACTCAAGACTACATTGCTACATATTGCTGCCCTGGCCATGACTGCGCAGTTACATGAGGAGACTGCAACACATAATATGAAAATATGATGATATGTCATTATCAGCTCAAGAAATGAGGGGGAGAAAGCTCTCAACCCCTGAAAATAACTAACTAATAATCCTTAGAAGGATTGGCTGCAATACATGTACAAAATGATAAAATACAAAAATGCCGGAGTTGCAGTGTAGCTGCTGCAACTCAATAATAATACATGGATGGAGAAAGGGAAGAATGTTGCAAACAATATGATGACCTCCTCCAATGATATTCTAAGTGAAAGGCTGCCCCTTTCACTGAATATTACACTCTCTAATTCCCTCGATGAATCCTCCTACAATTGCCCTCTGAAAATAACGTTGTAAGAGGGAGTCACTGCGCTGGGGCTGAGATGAAACACTTGGACCTATGCCAAAATCTGCAAGAAAGATCTGGAAATGTCCTTTGCTGATTTCTTAGAGAAAGAAGAAATTCCTCCACTTCAAAACTAGCTCAGGAAATGGTGGGATGATGATCCCTCACTGCTACCTCCAGCAACTCCAATGAATCTGCCCAACAGAAACGTTGTAGCTGAAAGAGATGGCTTTGGCCTCAAGCCTGAATGTGAGGAAGATGAAGAACAGCTCCTCCAAGGCTTCCCAATGAAGGAGATAAGACCTCTAAATAGAAATCTCCCTTGTGCTAAGCAGCACAAGCTATCTCAGTTGAACAACTGAAGAGAGTTGCAATTCGAAATTCTCAAGCATGAAATGAACAATGGCTCTCCTTCACCTTTTTATGCAAGGAAGGATTCCTTGCCATGGACCCCACCCATTAGGGTTTCTCTCATCCTCTATTTTCCCTCCATTCAAAACTGCACAGTCTTCTTGAGCAAGCTTCTCCTCTTAGCCACGTTGTTGACTTGGTCAACCATGGCCCAGTTTACTTGCTTTTGGCCCTTTTCACACTAGGGACTGCCAATTTTAGCCACTTAAGTGAATCTTTTCACCCTAGGAGAGTTTATTTTGCTACTACATGGGCTCCCTTACCCATTTTATTCCTTTTATTAAAATAAAAGCAAAATTAATGTTCCAATTAACACAGTGAAAAATTCGGAACATTACAAGGAGACAAGCCTTTTGGATGCTGCGTTCTTCATTATTTTCTTGTTCTTCAAAATGAGCATCTATGAGTGAATTGTGGATTTTTTGTTTCTCCCTGTTGTAGATGCTGCATGGGGGGTGCTCCAGATGCCATGGGTGGTACTCTTGTCTTTCCTAGGGTTTGCGTCATGCGCTCCTCCCTTGTTTTTCTTGATGTTCAAGAGCAAATGTCTGTGTTGTAGGAATTCCCTGATGTCTGTAGCAGTCTATGTTTTATTGTCCTTGCTAAATTGTGCTCAGGAATGTAGGAGTTTGGTCAATGGAGGTGATGGAGGAGGTTATAAAAATGAATGGAATGAATGATGGGATGGATGGTAAAACAGAAGAGAAAATAATATGAATGCTTCCCTATGTTTCTAGAAACCATTAATGACCTGCACAATAGCAAACAAAGAAAACACAGAGTTGCAGATGTAATTTTTTTTTTTCTCTCTCTTTTTTTTTTGATAGCAAGTGGCCTACCTCCATGGAGGTTTTCAACCCATTGGCTTGCCATGGGTGCCTCCAAGAGGTTCTCACCCACGGATCTTTATTCTTTATCCTTCTTTTTTTTAGCAAGTGAGATACCTCAATCGAGGTTTTCAACCCAAAAGCTTTCCTTGGGTGCCCCAGAGAGGTTTTCGCCCATGGATTTTCTTTTTTTTCTTAGGAGGTATGGGAAACGATGGAGTTTCCCATTATATAAAACTATCTGCTTATTGAATTTATGAACTCTGCTTTTGACAAAAGCTTCTTGTAAATTTTCAGTCTGTGACCATTGACAAGCAAGGGGATTCCTTCCTCATCTATGGTTTTGATTTGAACTGTGCCATTATCAAAACATTTTTCCACTGTGTAAGGTCATAACCATCTTTTCATCAGCTTGCCTTCGAAATATTTAAACCTTGAATCATACAAAAATGCCCAATCTCATTCTTCGAAGGTCTTTTCTTTGATGTTCTTCTCATGCCATACCTTCCTTTGCAGCTACACTACCTCTGTGTGAAGAAGCTCTTGCATTCTGAACTCATCCAATCCATTTAGTTGCAGCAACCTCTCTTTTTTGGCATTTGGTAGATCTGGATTTAATTCATTTGCCATTTTTAAATTATTTAATTCAAACTCAATTGAAAGTAGAGCCTTCTTACCATAGACTAGTTCATAGGGAGTGAATCTTGTTGTTGTCTTCCAAGTAGTGTTTTAGGCCCAGGTAGCTTCTACCAATATGCCTGCCCAATCCTTTTTATTGTTGCTCACAACCTTAGTGAGGATGCTCTTTGAAGCTGTGTTCGTCACTTCTACTTGGCCATTCGCCTGAGGGTGATAGGCAATAGAAGTCATATGGTTAATCATGTTCTTCCTCAAAATATTCTCAATTAGGTGGGAGGTGAATTGTGTTCCCTGATCAGTTACTATTTCTATGGGGTATCCACACTTGTAAAACACATTCTCCCTCAGAAATTCTGCTACTTTCTCCTTAGTTTCTACCCTCACTGCTTTTACTTCAGCCCACTTTGTTAGGTAATCATTGCAAACTATGATATACTTCTTTTGTCTGGATGATGGATCTATAGGTCCAAAAAATTCCATGCCCCACTTATCAAATGGCTCAATATCCACCTGAGGGTGTAAAGGCATTTTATCCCTTTGTTTAGGTTCCCCCATCCTCTGGCACTGGTCACACCTATTGGTGTATCTTTTAGTATGTTGATGAAGGGTAGGCCAAAAGTATCTTTCCTGCAAAACTTTGTAAGCAATTCTCTTTGTAGAAAATTGGCCTCCATATGGGCTATCATGACATGCAGAGAGGATATCGAAAACTTATTCCTCCCTCACACATCTCCTTAGGATTTGATCAGGGCCTATCTTGAAAATTTTTCCCCCAATCCATGTGAAAGGGGCACTTTTTCTGATGATTCTGCTCCTCTCCCTGAATGAAATATTAGGGGGAAGTTTTCCAGCAACCAAGTAGTTTGGCTATATCAACAAACCATCGTGAGAGTGCTGATATAAAAAACAGGTGTTCATCGGGTAGCTGGTCATCCACCATTCCTTCTTCACCTGTAGGGAGAGCTAACATGGACAAAAAAATCTACAACAACATTCTCCTTTACAGGTTTATCAACAATAGTCAAATCAAATTGTTTCAAAAGTAACAACCATCTAATTATCCTAGAATTTACATCTGGTTTTTTCATTAAATACTTGATGGTTGCATGGTCAGTGTGAAAAAAATTCTGATATCCATTTACATAATGCCTGAATTTTTTCAATGCATGGGAAATGGCTAACATCTCCTTCTCAGTGACAGTATAATTCAGCTCAGCCTTTGACAAATTCTTGCTGATGAAATAAATGGCATAAGGGATTTTTTCCTCTAATTGTCATAATTCTACCCCTACAGCTTTGTCGGATGCACCAGTGTGGATGTGGAAAGGAATACTCCAATTTGGACCTCGAAGGATGGGGGCGGTAGTCAAATTTTTCTTAATAACCTCGAAAGCCTCTTGACAAGGACCAGACCAAATAAACTTATAATCTTTGGCCAATAACCCAAATAATGGTGAAGCCATCTTGCTGAAATCTTTAATGAACCTTCTGTAGTAACTAGCTAAGCCTAAGAAACCCTTGACATATTTTTTATTTTGAGGAGCAGGTACCCTTTTGATGATAGTGATTTTGTTCGGGTCTACCTGTATTCCCGCTTGGGATATAGAGTGTCCTAATACAACCCCTGCTTTCTTAAGGAATTCACACTTTTCTCGGCTCAAGGAGAGATGCATCTCAATGCACCTTCTTAGTACTTTATCCGAATTGGAGAGAACTTCCTAGAAGTCATCCCCATATGGTTTGAAATCATCCATGTAGATTTCGAGAGAGCCATGGACTAGCTTAGAAAAGATACTCAGGACAGCTCTTTGGAAGGTAGTTGGGGCACTGCACAAACCAAAGGGTAGGACTCTATACGCAAAGGTACCCCAAGGGCAGGTGAAAGTAGTCTTGTCCTGGTCTTCATGGCTGATTTGAATTTTATTGTACCCACTGAACCCATCTAAGAAGGAAAATAACTTCTTCCTTGCAAGGCCATCCAGGACTTGGTCTATAAAGGGGAAAGGTAAATGTTCTTTTTTGGTGGATTTGTTAAGTTCTCGACAATCAACACAAATTCGCCACTTCCCATTATTCTTTCGGACTAAGACAAGAGGATATACCCACTCACTGTTAGATATAGGATATATGAACCCTGCATCCAATAGTTTTTGCAGCTCTTCTTTGACTATGTCCTTCAGAGCCGGGTTCATCCTTCTTTGGGGTTTTCTCATGGGCTTGCATCCTTATTTGATGTAAATATGTTGTTTTCACACTGAAGGATGCACCCCTTTCATGTATTTGTAATCCCAAGCAAATTCATCTAGATTCTCTTTCAAAAGCTGGCACAACTTCTTCTCTTCTTAATTTGAGAGGTTTGGGTTGATTTTCAGAGATCTTGATGGGCCAAACTCAATAGCCTTAGTGGATTCAGATGTTGACTCAACTAAGTGCACTTCCATCCAAATTTTCCTTTCATACTCTTTTACTAATGTTTCGAGAGGAATATTAGTGGAGGACTAGTTTTTAATGGCATGGTCGATGAGTTATCTTCATCAAGCTGCCCCCCTCTAATAATAGCATCTATGGTACACATAGGGGTAGTTTTATATGACTCATCTTCTTCATCCTCCAACCATATAGGGAGATCATAATCAATTGAAGGTTGGGCTGGAGGATATAACACTAGCTGTTTATACAAAGTCCCATTTTTCATAGTCATGTTTCCAGCCTGACAGCTAATATAAGCATCTACAATGGCTAACCAAGGTATCCCTGAGATGAGGGGATAAAAATTGAACTTGGTTTTTGGTTGCAGGACCAATAAATCTGTAGGATACTCCCAAGAGTTAATGGTAACCATAACATCCTCAAAAATTCCTTTCAGAGTTATTGTGGATCGATCTGCAAGTTGCATAATTGTTGTGGTTTTCCTCAAAGTCCCCTGGAGATTAAGTTTCAACATAGTTTCCTTGGTCATGACATTGATGGCAGCCCCTATATCAATCATAGCGTTGGGGACTATGACACCATTTACATGCACATCAACAACTGAACTACCGGGGTCCAGGTACTTTGGAAATATCACCCTTCCCAGCATTAGGTCAAATATTTGTCCTAACACATTGATGGTGGGGGTATCTCTCTTTCTTCTCCCAGGTTTCTTGAAACACTTTTCTTTGATGAGCCTATTGTAGATAGGGACATCCTTAATGGCCTAGAGAAGTGGTATCTTTACACACAAATTTTCCAATTCTCCCAGGAGTTCAGTCTCCTCAAGGGTGTGCTAATTAGGGTGGATCAAGCACTCAGGAAAAGGAGGTTTTTGGATCTGAGTGTTACCTTCTTCTTTTTCCTCATCAACCTCTACAAGTGGAGATGGAGGATGGTTGTCTGGGAGTACTCTTCTCTACCTGAGGTTAACCTCCTGTATCTCCACAGCATAAGCTGGATAGGATGTTTCTGCACTAGGAGCCTGTTGTGCATGTATGTTGTTTGGGTTCAGATTGGGCTGTGTCGTTATAAATAGCCTAGGTGAAGCAGCATGAGTAAGTTGAGGTTGAGGCATTAGAGCAAGTGGTTGATTTTGTTTATGCCTCCACCCTTGGGATAGATTCTTCCACTAAGGTAGTTTTGGAACATACTGCTGGAATGGTTGGTTTACTAGCCGAGGATGATATGAAGGGTTGTAAGGCCAAATAGGAGGTGTAGAATAGGATGGATGAGTGGGGGTGCATGAAGGTTGCATGTGTGCACTCTAATTGTTGTGATATTAAGAGTAAGGTGCACCTTGCATACCTTGTTGGTATGGATGAGGGCCTTGATATACAGTCTTAAGTCCAGGTAAGGAGGGACACTTTTTTGTGGCGTGATTCTCCTCACAGACTAAGAAAACCTCTATGGCATTCAGTGGACATTCATTTCTTGGGTGCTTCTTGGTACATCTAGGATAAAAGATGGCCAGGGCTCTCTCTGTTTCCTCTTGCTTCCTTTTGACATGCATTGTGTCCATTTGAAAAGAAAAGGTGTGCAGCATGTCACTCTTGAAGTCCTCTAGCATGTTTCCAATCTCATGTTTTATGAAGGTGGAAGAGGAAGGGGTATTGGATGAACTTTGGTTAGCTCTGCCCTTCTTCCTAAATGCCCTAGAATGGTTTCAGAAGACAGATTTGATTGATTCATAGGGTTGTTGGTAGATATATCCTCCTGGTAGCATATTCAAGGTTTCTATCATCTCTTCACTGATCCATCAAAGAAGTACAAGTTTAAGTGAGTCAGGATCAAGAGTACAGTTGGCTCGCTTATAGGTTAGTTGAAACCTCTCTTCATCTTCCTCTAAGGATTCATCCGGCCCTAAATTCATCCTAAAGATCTCATCCTTAGTTTCCTTGGACCTACAATAGTCTTTGTATTTGCTGTTGAAGGTCTCTTCCATCTGTGCCCACGTAGTGATGATATCCCCAGGCAGACCCATGAACCAGCGCAAGGCTGCATCCTTAAGGTGGATGCGAATAGCTTCAACTTATGATCATCAGAGGTGTAGTTATAAGTCCTACAGACAACAAAAAATTCAAACATGAATGAGTCAGGGTCCTGAGAGGTAAGTCCATAGAAGTGTGGAAGAGTTGTGGGGCTAATGTTCTTCATCTTAATTTCCCCATCTACCTCTCTTATGGGAAATTCTCTCTGGATCCCAGCCATGGTTAAGATAGGTGAAGCAGGTCCCTCAGTTGAAACAAGGTCTTCTTCTTCCCTAATAGGATCCTCAAATTATTCAGAAGCCTCTCCTAGAGGGGGTTCACTCTCACTGCCACTAAATAATAGTGAAGGGTGGCCAGGAGGTGATGTGGGGGTTTTAGGTAAGGTTTGTTTTTTAGTATTCCTAGTCCTACGAGGCATGAAAATCAAATATTTTTGTATTTTTTTAATATTTCTAAAATGACATGAAAAGAAAGGAAAGAAGAAAATAATGCTAAAAAAAAAATCAAAGCATCTACTAGACACCTCCCCCGCAACGATGCCAAAAAGTGGTGAGCCCTAGTATTGCACAAGAGTGTTGCAACTCCTAGGGGATGCCCTAATTTACTTTATCAACCCAGGGTTTGTACAAACTTGGAGGTGATAGTGTTATATACACAGCAGATGCACTTTGTTCATTTCATCCACTTTTTCTTTACAAAAAGGGTGTTATTCCTTAAACTATGATAAAAACTGAAAATTAAATTTCTAAAAGAAAATGACAGAAAGGAAACTAAACTAAATTGCTGAAAAGAAATGACAAGAATGAAACTAATTTAATTTTCAGAAAAGAAATGACAAAAAGGAAACTAGTTTAACTTACTGAAAATAAATGGCAGAAAGGAAACTAATTCTAAACCACACTTAAATTGGCCAAATGGCTAAATGCACTATACTTGTCCTATGGTCTACCTATCATGCTTCTACTCATGCAACTAAGTTATCCATGACTTAATTCTAATTAAAAAGAGGGATTTGCAGCTTGGAGGAGAGAAAAAGGGATAAAGAGGCTAATGGAGGGCTTAACACATGAAATGAGGCTTAGGAGTGGAAAGCAGGGGTTTAAACTGGATCAAATCTTTGTTTAAGCGCAAAGAGGCCTTGGAGTGGAATAATTCACAAAGTGCGATAACGGAGTGCGATAGAGGACAAAGGTTGTGATATGTGATGTCGCAATCAGAATATCGCAAAATTAAAGGGATAGCGAAAAGGTCCTCCGAGAGCAGGAGCAAAGTGCGATGAGGTAAGTCTTGTGAAATGCAATGGGGAGTGGTGATGTGGAGGTGGGGCCGATATCACAATCGCAATATCACAAAGTTAGAGTGGTAAGTGTTAAAGAAAAAACAAAAAAATGCGATGAGTGATCTGCCATGCGACAGATGATGTGGAGGTGTGACCGATATCGTAACCGCAATATCACGAATTTGGAGTGGTAAGTGTTAAAGAAAAAGAAAAATGTTGCGATGAGTGATCTGCGATGTGGTGGCGATATCACATCAGCGTTTGAAAGCAGTAAGTGTTAAGGATAAAAGGTAAAATTTGTGATCCGTGGTTGCACGAAAATGGAATTTGATTACATTTGCGGCAAGTTTCAAAGGAAAAAGGGAAAATGCACGATTTGTGATATGCGAGATTGCAATATCGCAATCGGTAGAACCAAGCGGTAAGTGTTGAAATAACAAGGAAAGAATTTCGGGTTGTGATTTGCGATGTATGATAGGAGGGGTTTCGAGGAGGAAAGGCAGAGGTTCGGCTCTAATGGGTTTTCAAGTGTTTTGTGTTAAAAGAGGTAAGATAATCGTGAACGATAAAAACAAATGAATAAGCCGGGTGGAAGAGTTTGTGTTTTTGGAAATAAAGGTGGGCGCAACAGTTGGAATAATCCAAAAAAGGAGGGAATGGAGGGCATAACAACGATGGAAAATGAAGTGGGGAAGCACTACGGAGCTCTAGGTTTTTAACAATAAGTCCTGCAAACAATTATTCCGATATTATGCATGAGAAACTGACAAATGTGTGAAAAATACCGTGCAAAGGACTGGAAAATAGTAATGCAACTCTACTTCTAATATCAGAAAAAGTGAACAGAGACCAGGTTTTGGGTCTGTGGGAAGGTTCGCCCTCCTTGAGAACTATTAACAAAGATGAGAAGGGGGTCTTGATCCACAACTTTTCTTGGTTTTTCTCCTCTATTCTATCACTCTCAAGAAAATGAAAATTACAGCAACATGATGAAAGAAAAAAATAAGCAGCAACTTGAAACATAAATGAAATTATCAGAAGTGGAGCTAGCGTAACGACAGAAAGCAAAGAAATAATATAGAAGAGAGGCTGAGGCACATGGATTGGGCCCTAATCCACAATCCTAGCTCTCTAAAAATTAAATCAGTAAAATGAAATCAATCTTCTCATTTCATAAAATAATAACCTCATACATCTCTGAAAGTTTGATCACTGAAATAATAAAAAACTCAATAACTTGCAACAAAGTTCCGACTAGAATCGACTAGTATTGAATAACTCTTCCTAGCTCTATCTCTGCTCTATTTATTCTACAGGGAAGCTATCAACATCTCCCTAGAAAATAGTGATTGAGTCCACTTGACTCCAAGTAAACAAATATTGAGTGCTTGGCTGCCTCTGGAATTCGAATTGCTGGAGAGAATCCTTGGGTATCCTTTGGCTGCCTTTGGAATTCAAATTTCTTGGAGAGAAAATTTGGGATCCTTTGGCTGCCTTTGAGAGTTAAGGAGGGTGGACAATCATCCAATAATTTCTCCCTTCTGTCTCCTCCAAGTCTTTATGATAAAATCCTTATAAAAACGCTTAATAAATCATGATTTTCTGCACTCAACCTCATATTAGGCACTCTGAGTATGTTAGCCTTATACTAGCATCATAAAACCAAATAATAATAAAAATGCAAGAAAAAGAGATCTAGGAAGGCAAAAATGTGACCATTAACCCCTCCAAATATGTCTAATGATGGAGCTCATCCGTAAGCTTTTGATTATCGTACTTTACATTGATGATCTTATTTTGATAGGTGATGAGCAAATCATAATTTCTTGCAAAGAGGATCTTGCAAGAGAGTTTGAGATGAATGACATGAGACTCCTTCACTATTTCCTTGGTTTGGAGATATGGCAGCGGGATGGGTGGCTATTTTTTTCTTAAGGCAAGTATGCCAAAGAGATTCTGATAAAGTTCCACATGGAGAGGCACAGCAAGCCCATGGAGACTCCTCTTGCAGGAAACTGGAGGAAGGAGTCATCAAGTCTCTGTTCAACAATTGCATTCAAATTTTCATTTCCCAACCAATCCACAATTCTGGAAATCTCATGACATTCCATTATTCTACGCTGGAAAATTAAACACTTAAATCTGAGAGCATTAATATCTCAAATCTCTGAGATTTGAGATATTAATTCCAAGTCCCTTATGTTATGCGCTTGACCCTCCTGTGTTTCCAATGTTCAATTCATAACCCCCATATATTTCATAGGGCGCTGACTTCACAAACGTTTTTATATGGCCTACACCCTTAATACTTAAATCTTGTATGAATAATCTTTGTAATGGTTCAAACCATAATAATACAATGCATATAATCACAACTTCACCCTTTAGACTTAATAACAACTTGATATAAAGTGCTCAACTCTTACCATTCATATGTGTACAGTATTCGGGCCCACTCATTTATTCGTTAACAATAACGCAGCATACCTTGGCGCTATGTCGCCTTCCACATCCGACGACGAAGAGCATGTCACATTGCTCCATATGATCCAACGGATATCACGCGAGTTACTTGCACGAACGATAATGCATGATGAGGTCAGGTTTCCAAAACAGCTCAGGGACATGCGTCACCCAATCTATGGGATCGCGCTAATTTCCTAAATACTACTTACCCTACGAAGGCGGTGCGATCAAACTGTTGGTTCACTCCAAACTGTCATTATTGTTCACCCCTGCAAGGTTCCATCTTCTTCGACGTGCCAGGTTCTGTTCTACTCCTTCACACTCAGGTTCCGCCTTCGCCTTTTAACCACAATTCATTCTACTCCAGACTTACAAGCTGAACGCTCCTTCGCAAGGTTCAACCAACTTCCCAACTGAATCTTACATGCAGAACTCCGATCAATCTTCACTTTAATTGATGATGCAGGCCCCTCTAGGGTCATGCTTCACAGTCCTACGCCATCATCCTTTGATATGGGATCTCGCCCAAATTCCACCGAACCCCTGCCTTAATGAGGAATCAATACTTATCACAGGCCCATAGCCAGAATCCAACACACATAAATGAACAGAATTATCCTTTCAGCCTCGGTCGGTCTTCTACACAGTCTATGTAACTAATCACAGGGTTTCTATTCAGAACAGAGCATCACCAGAACTCAATCATACACAGGATTCCAATTCCGTCTATCTACACATAGATTCCTATTACAGATTGTACAGAGTTATATCACTCTGCTCATATCCTTACTTATGGATTCGAACTTCAATTACACCGGAATCCATTATCCTTCATCAAGAAAACGTATATAAATTCACACATGATTTAACTCCACAAATGCACAATAATACTGAATCAAATTCCTCCTTTATACAGTGAGGTTACTTACAAAATACTGGCCAGATCTTCGGTTGCTTGGCCCTTCTCCTCTATTCTACAGTCCTATGCAGCCTATGCAGTTCTCTATGCAGGTCTATCGACTCTGTCACAAAGATTTACTTTTATATCACTTACAATGAACCGATTCTAATTTCTCAATGACTCACAACTCATCAATTTCCTACAGTTACAAATTAGACTAACGCTCAAAACTCTTCAAATCTCTAACTCTTAGGCTAACCCTCTGACAGACAGAGACAGACTGTCTCTTCCTATGCCCACTAATCATCTGGGCAGTTACATTTTCCTCTCTAATTAAATAAAATAACCCAATTATGAATAATTACATAGGGGAAACAAAACATAAGACCCCCTTTTACATTTATTTATGAACAAAGGTTGTTTTGAGCCTAATGCCCCTGCATCAAACTCCCCAGGTTAAAATGGTTCATGATCTCCTGATCATGTGCTTCGTCTTAATCTGCCTAGATCCCATACTTTTTTCTGAAATTGTTCATCTGTTGTAGTGTTCTTATTTCACATTCCTCTTGGTCTGCATATTTGCACTTTCTATGCCCTCAAAGTCGGTGACTATCTTCTTCTTGTTGCTGTTGATTTTCTGCTTCCTTGTTGTTGTCCTTTTCTGAGGCGTCTTCTGCATCAGTTTTCTTATAAATTCTATTTCTCTGTCTAATATTTCTTCTGACTGTTGGACTCTTACTTCTGTTTGTTGCACTCTTATTTCTTCAGTTCTTATTGCTACCCTATTCGCCACCCAATCATCCATACCCTCTCTGCAACAACAAAATTTTTGCTCCTCTGCTGGAAACACTTTAGCTTGTTGCTTAAACATTTCACTCTCTTCTCTGGATGTTTTCTGCAAACATTTTTGCCATCTCCTTTGGCTAAAAAAATATTCACTATGCTGCAACCCAGTTTCAGCATCTTCTTCTTCTGTCTTGGCAATCTTCAGAACTTTCCTTCCTTCTTCTTGAATGATTCTGCTAATCACCTCAAGTATTTCGACCACTGAGATTCCATCTTCTATCAGAGTAAGACTCTGATTTTCCACTACTGTAGCAGCCCCAACAGTCTGCCATACAACCTTCTCCCCAATATTCTCTTGGCTATTCGAACAAGCCAATTCCTTTCTACTATCAATAGCAACCAACTTCTGTCCATGAGACATGATTGTCTCATCTTCTTCCAGCTGCTCATCTTCACCCTATAACAGCTCCTCTTCTTTGTCATCTGTAGGAACAACAAGTTCATTCACAGGAGGCATGATAGCCTCATCTTCCTCCTTCTGCAACAGTCCATCACCTTTCAGAACAACCTCAAAAGATGGATCGTTTTCTGTCATTCCTGCAAACATAGGCAAATCATCAATTCCAAAACCCCAAGACCCAATGGTCCCAACTAATGATTCAATCATCAATTCTTTTCTATCTTCATCCCATTGTGTCTTCACATTCCGCAACCCCCAATTCTGAAATTGATGTTTTCTCTCATGTATTGAATCATGCTGATTCAGCATACTCTCTAGCAGCTCAATTTCTCCATTCCATGGTTTAAAATCTTCCACATAGTTCTCCTTCTCCTTCAATTGACTACCCCATGCTGTCAAATTATCTCCATCACCAACAGGATCTGCATTCATCAAATAATTGTTATAATCAAACTTACAAGGCCTCAGTGCATTTCTCTGCTCTGCCAGCATCTCAGTATGCTGTCCTACAATTCTTTTCTTTTCAATCAGCACATCAGAATTCTGATTCCAAATCTTCAAACATTTCTTGAGACTATCAATCAATCTCTCCTCTATACCATCCTCTACAAGGATGCCTCTCTACTCTAGTTCATGGGAATGAACTTTCTCATCTTCAATCATCTATGTCCTTACCATATGAACACCTTCCCTCTGTGGTTCTGCACTCTGCTCCAGAACACTTAATTCATGCCACAATCTTGGCATCTCTTCCGAGGAAACATCTTCAACATCTTTGACATCTTCTGTTGTCACTATCTCCTCAGCCTTCATCATAATGGAATTCTGATTTCCTATCTCTGCAAAAACTTTAGCTATCTGTCCATCACTCCTTACTTGGCCATTTATCCAAGACAGTTTGTCATCATCAGCATTAATGACAAATTTATCTCTACCAGCTTCATTGAAACAATCTCATCTATAAAATAAGGAATTAATGAATTCCTTCTGCTGCAATAACACAATTTTCTCTTCATTTGAAAGATACTCATCATATCTTCCTTGGCAACAGTCAGCCTCATTCATCATAGTTCCATCATGTGAACTGTGTTCATCCACACCTGCATTCATACACAACTTGTCAGTTTTTAAAACATAAGACCTCATGGTCTCAATTGGTGATTTGATCACCAAATCTTCCTATTGTTCCAAGTCTTCCATGTTCTTCAGAGATTATTCAATGGTTTCTTCTTCAATTTCTTCAAGCTATCCAACTTCCAGCTTCTGGTCAATGTCATAAGCTAAATCTCCTCTGATTCCAATATGTTGGAAAGCAGAATATTTCTCCAACTGTGCATGGACATAATCAAAACATGTATCTGCTCCAGTTTCTTCCTTAGTGACAACATCAGCAATTTTTTCTCTCTCGCCTGCTATTCCTGAAAACATACAAAATATTTTAGATGTAAGGCTCTTGGACCCCTTGGTCCCACTTGAAGCTTTAGTCTCCAAGTCCTCCAGATACTCAATCACTCTGAGTATTTCCTTCTTCTTCTGAGCATTTATCATCTGCTCCTTCTTCCTTTGTGGCCTTTGCCACTTTACCTTATTCTTCATGAGCCACCCAACTCTCTGGTTTTCCTTTATCATCCTCTCCAGTTCAATAAACTACTTACAAATCTCAACCATCTCTTTCCAATATTCTTCATCAATGAGTCTCTTCCTTATCCCATTTGCTTTGGCATCTTCACTCACTCTTCTGCTGTGGCCTCTTTTAGAACCTCTACAATCTCTACAATCTCTGCTATGGCTCTCAGTAGCCATTTTCTTCTCTAGGATCTCTTCACTCACAAGCTGCACTAAGCCTCTGCAACAGCAAGCTCTCTTGCTGCAACTTACCTCACCAATCCCTTCCTCTGGATCTGGCTTTTGGCAAGTACAGGTCCACTTTCTATGGAACCTTCTGAGCACTCTCTTCTGTTCTCCAGGCTTCACTCTACAACTTCTCTCAAGAACACCTCTTTTCTTCTGTCATCCAACCTCAGTTGGGAATCTTCCAGGTTCTGCCACACTTTTTTTGCACTCAGAATCCCATGTTAGATTCTTCTATCACTGCTCTCAAGCTTGTGATCTGCTTCTGCTGAGATTTCTTCCTAAATTTCTTGCACTCTACATTCTGCAAACAAATCCTTCCAACCAGAGTTAAAATAGGGCTCATCATCTTACCTCTCAAGATCCTTGAATGATCTTGTTTCTTCTTTCACCTGCACTGCATCTATCTACTGCAATCTTCAAGACTCATTTTTCTTCAACTCCAGATTCTGCACATCTGAGTTATCAACCTTCACTGCATACTTAATAAAATCTGCAACTCTTTTAAAAAAATTTAAACATCAACTTTCTCACTGTTCAATACATGTGCATTTCAAAATAAACTTTTCAAAGGGGTAATTAAATTCTAGTTCTGATACCACTTGATGGCGGGTAAAACCCACAGTCTCAGTTTCCTCAAAATTTCATCAAGTCTTTGTTAAACAATTGCATTCAAATTTTCATTTCCCAACCAATCCACAATTCTGGTAATCTCACGACATTCCATTATTCTACACTGGCAAATTAAACACTTAAATCTGAGAGCGTTAATATCTCAAATCTCTGAGATTTGAGATATTAATTCCAAGTCCCTTATGTTATGCACTCGACCCTCCTGTGTTTCTAATGTTCAATTCATAACCCCCATATATTTCATAGGGCATTGACTTCACAAACGTATTTATATGGCCTACACCCTTAATACTTAAATCTTGTATGAATAATCTTTGTAATGGTTCAAACCATAATAATACAATGCATATAATCACAAATTCACCCTTTAGACTTAATAACAACTCGATATACAGTGCTCAACGCTTACCATTCATATGTGTATAGTGTTCGGGCCCACTCATTTATTCGTTAACAATAACACAACATACCTTGGCGCTATGTCACCTTCCACATCCGACGACGGAGAGCACGTCGCATTGCTCCATATGATCCAACGGATATCACGCGAGTTACTTGCACGAATGATAATGCGCGATGAGGGCGGGTTTCCAAAATAGCTCAGGGACACGTGTCACCCAGTCTATGGGATCGCGCTAATTTCCTAAATACTACTTACCCTACGAAGGCGGTGCTATCAAACTGCTGGTTCACTCCAAACCGTCGTTACTGTTCACCTCTGCAAGGTTCCATCTTCTTCGACGCGCTAGGTTCCGCTCTACTCCTTCACGCTTAGGTTCTGCCTTCGCCTTTTAACCACAATTCATTCTACTCCAAACTTACGAGCTGAACGCTCCTTCGTAAGGTTCGACCAACTTCCCAACTGAATGTTACACGCAGAACTCTGATCAATCTTCACTTTAATTGATGATGCAGTCCCCTCCAGGGTCATTCTCCACAGTCCTATGCCATCATCCTTTGATATGGGATCTCGCCCAAATTCCACCGAACCCCTGCCTTAATGAGGAATCAATACTTAGCACAGGCCCGTAGCCAGAATCCAACACACATAAATGAACAGAATTATCCTTTCGGCCTCGGTTGGTCCTCTACACAGTCTATGTAACTAATCACGGGATTTCTATTCAGACCAGAGCATCACCAGAACTCATTCATACACAGGATTCCAATTCCGTCTATCTACACAGAGATTCCTATTACAGATTGTACAGAGTTCTATCACTCTGCTCATATCCTTACTTATGGATGCGAACTTCAATTACACTGGAATCCATTATCCTTCATCAAGAAAACGTATATACATTCACACATGATTTAACTCGACAAATGCACAATAATACTGAATCAAATTCCTCCTTTATACAGTGAAGTTACTTACAAAATACTGGCCAGATCTTCGGCCGCTTGGCCCTTCTCCTCTATTCTACAGTCCTATGAAGCCTATGTAGTTCTTTATGCAGGTCTATCAACTCTGTCACAGAGATTTACTTTTATATCACTTACAATGAACCGATTCGAATTTCTCAATGACTCACAACTCTTCAATTTCCTACAGTTACAAATTAGACTAACGCTCAAAACTCTTCAAATCTCTAACTCTTAGGCTAACCCTCTGACAGACAGAGACAGAATATCTCTTCCTATGCCCAATAATCATCCAGGTAGTTACATTTTCCTCTCTAATTAACTAAAATAACCCAATTATGAATAATTACATAGGGGAAACAAAACATAAGACCCCCTTTTACATTTATTTATGAACAAAGGTTGTTTTGAGCCTAATGCCCCTACATCATAAACCCATGGAGACTCCTCTTGCAGGAAACTGGAGGAAGGAGGATGCTACTTCAGGTGAGGCAGTGGACGCTACCTTTTACAGGAAGCTTGTGGGTTCACTCATCTACTTGGTGAACACTAGACCAAACATTTTATATGCAGTTAACCAACTAAGTCAAGCTATGGTTAAGCTGACCAAGCTCTTTTGGAAGGTGGGGAAGCATGTCTTGAGATATCTTAGGGGCACTACAGAGTATGGATTATGGTACATATGGACAGAGGGAGTGAAGCTTCAAGGCTTCACCGATGTATATTTGGCAGGCAGTCCATTAGACAAAAAAAGCGCATCAGGAGGGATCTTCAGCATAGGATCGACAATAATTTCTTGGCACAATAGAAAGCAGAGATCTGTGGCACTCAGTTCATCCGAGGCAGAGTACATGGCAGTCATTCACGCTGCATGTGAGGCCATCTAGATGAGGAAGATTCTGGTTGGTTTGTTTGGTCATCATATGGATCTGACGGTGATACATTGTGATAATCAGAGTTGCATAAAGCTCTCAGTTAATCCAGTATTCCATGATAGGTCCAAGCATATTGACATTTTGTATGGCCATCTCAGAGATTGTGTTCAGAGACACATTATGTTACTTCAATACATTCCAGCAAAGGATCAAAATGCATATATTCTGATGAAGGCGCTCGCCAAGAGAAAATTTGAATACCATAGAGGCCAGATCGATGTAGCTGATAATCCATTTCTTGTTGAGAGGGAGTGTTGAAAATTCAACAAGAAATGTGTGTCTAATTTAATTTTCCCTTAATTAAATTGGACAATAAATTGTAATCTTATCTCATAATCACTTGTAATAGTTAACCGAGTGTGATAAACTCATTGATATCATGAATTTAGAGTTGAGAGTGGTTGGTGAGACATGCAGAGTGATTATATTAGTTTTTGAGTCCAAGTTTCAGTTAGTGCATTAGTTTAATGCATGAGAAATAAATTAAATAAATTAATTGAGTTAAACCAGTTTAACTAGTTGTAACTAATTGTTGCACTAGTGAGAGGTCAAGTGAATAAAATCATATGTAATTCACATGCAGTGATCTGTGATGTAACAGATGATTTACTATTAATAGCTGCATGCATGTCAGTTCTGATGGAGACCCAGTTGAGACAAAGGTTAAAGGGATGTTAACTATCAGTTGTATTATTAGTAGGTTTCCTGCATGCTATAAAACAACCATAGGATTTCACATGAGAATTGTGCAGTTTTGGAGGTTTGAATTTCCTAAAGAATAGGAATTGCATTCCACATGAATTTCACAAGAAAGGCGGGCTGAGAAGAGGCTAAAAATTGGCTAAGTGTTGGTCAATTTTGTCTGAATCAGTGTGAGACAGTTATGAGAGTGCAGGAGACTCTTGTGAGAAGAGTGCATTATAATTGTTTCATGATTCCTTGGTGAAAATACAATAGAAGATAGAGGGGTTTTGAGCATTAAGATTTCCCCAGGAAAATATCTGTGTTGTGGATTGATTTTCTTCTTTCTTTACTTGTTGTGATTGGCGATCGTGTTTATTTTCCACAATTGATTTGTAGAAGGATTCAGTATCTTGCTTTAGCATATCGCATGATCAGATTGAATCCATTGGTATACATATTGTTTGTATAATTTCTACATAGAGAAACCACTAAGGCACTAAAAGAGATAAATAAAGTGGACTAAGTTCCTCAGAGGATGAGCAACCATTTGGTAGGGGGTGATGATGATCACCATCATTAGATACGTTTTAAGCGGTTAATTGTCACCTTTTTAGCCTTATTAGTCTCTCTTTATCACATTTAATTTCATTATGGTCATATGTTGCTTAGTGTAGATGGTGTATTAAGGGTGGCATACTTCGAATGCCTAATGTGGTTTAAATACAAGAAAATCAAGAGAATATGCCATTTTTGTTGAAGATTGCACAATAAAGGCTCAGAGTAGACCTCAAGGAGTGATTTTAGGGGGTTTACCACCTCCTTAACTCCTAAAGGCAGCCAAGGGATCCTCGAAATTCTCCTACAACAACTCAAAATCAAAGGCAACCAAGCAAGTGGAAGATCAAGTGGAGCCAAGCTCCACTTCTCTCAAGTTCCAAGGAGACAAATCACCTACTTTTTAGGGAGTTGTTGATAGCTACCCTTTAGGATAAATAGGGAAGAGAAAGTGCTCATTAGGATTTGATTTTTGGAGATAGATAGAACACTCTTAGCTCTTGTAATAGAAATTTGTGACTTTCATATGCAATGTAGCAGAATTGGTTACGAAATAAAATGATTATTCATTTTCTTCTTCACTGAGTTAGTTTCAGCATTTCAAGGAGCTGAGCTTGTGGATTAGGGCCTAATCCATTGGCCTCAATCTCTCTTATGTATTTTTGTTTACCTTTTATCCTGCTATAGTTAGTTTTCTTACATTTCATCTCATTGTAGTTAGTTTTCTTATATTTCAAATGTTGTAGTTAGTTTTCTTACATTTCATATTGTTTTATTTGCTTCAAGCTTCCATTTCATGTTGTTGTCATTAGTTTCCTTACCTTTCATGTTGCAGTAGCATAGAAAACTTTAAAACTATGTTTTAAAGCCTCCCTCTCTCAACTCTTCCATTATGGTTTGAGGAGGGTAGGTCTTCACCACAAACCCAAATTTTCTTTCAGTTTATGATTTCTTCGAAAATTTAGATAGTTTTCTTTGTTTAGTTAGATGCAGAGTTAGTTTTTTGTTTTATGTGCATAGGTAGGTTTGCTTAAATTCAACTCATCTTTTCCACCATTTTGATAATATATTTGTCAATGATAATTGCATGAACAAGTATTTTGCTTACATGTTTTGAGTAGAGTAGCAGAGGAGGAATCCACCAACACCATTAGCTTCAGTTTCCACCCCTCATCAACCAATTTCCAACCAAATCGCCTTCAACCATGTTTTTGGACATCTCCATGATAACACTAAGAGCCACCTTGGAGGTGCAAGACATGATTTGAGAGAAGTTTTGAGCTTTTCCAAAGGGTTGGCTACCTTCCATCCACCTAGATCCACCTTCATTTCACCTCTCCTACCCCTTTCCTCACCATTTATTGCATCAAACTACTCTCAACCTGTTTCTTGTAGCGTTTTAGGACATCTTATAGCACTACAGGAAATCATGTAGCAGATCCTGTAGCAACACCAATCAATCACTTATTTAGCCCAAAACCTCTCTTTCACCTCATCTAGACCTAACACAGCCTCCAAGACACCTTCAGCTCTGAAACCATGAGTCTAAGACCCTCTTAGATAACCTTAGCGCCTCCTTATTTTGTTGCAAAACAAAGTCATTTACAAGCACAATTAGGTCATTGATAGATGCATTTTTAAGCATAACAGTTAAGCATGAGATAGATAGAGTTCAATCAATCATTTGGTTCAACATGTGTGCCTAGATTAGTTTCCCTTTCTGCAAGTTCAATTTAGCAAATTAAATCATGAATGTCATTTAGTTTAACTTTATTTCTTGCATTAGCTTAAGTGTGGATTTCATTTCTTGCAAATAGCTAGATGAGTCTTTATGATCTAGAATAGCTTCTTGTCTTGCTGATAGAGTAATGGTCATGAGTTATTTTCAGTCTTAGTTTTCATTCAGAAGTGTGGAAGACTTCATTTCCTAGAAGTAACCCTAGCTGTAGCACCCCATCATAGAACTAAGAAGAGGATGCCATAAGTAGAATGCATCTGCTATGTATATAAAACTTTCACCTCCAAGTTTGTATGAGCCCTGGGTTGATAAAGTAAAGTAGAGTAGCCTTTGAGAGTTGCAACACTCTTGGTGCAATACCAGGGCTCACCAGAAGGATGGAGGGGTGATGTATACATGATGTGGATATTTTGACTGATGCGCTTGCTTGGATGTCACGCTCACTTGTCGAAAACCAGAGTGAAAACCACTTACTGCTCAAGGGGGCACCCACGGTGGTAAGTGGTATCACCCTACAGTGATGTCAAGGCTGATCTCGACCGTTGATCTCCCTACGACAGTTTCCCTCCAAATTGTTTATGGGGGAACCCTATAGCATAATGATAAGTTATGTTGTGGTGTTGGGTTACCTATGTGTGCGCGTCTCGATGCTACTGACAACATTGATCTTGAGAATTGTGATCTCTTTAACTTATCCGCCGCAGGAAAATGGCCCACCACCATATAAACTATTTAAAAATGTCTTCACATAGTGGACCTGCACCACCTTGGACCAAAATTAGTTTCTCTCTTTTTTTTTAATAAAATTACACAAAACAATCCCAATGGAATTTTTGCATTTCTTTGCATTTTTCCTTTTTTTTTTGGCATATATGATTTTTAATATTTGAAACAGAACAAAAACGAGCTACACCAATATAGATCAATTATATGTCATTTATATACATGCACATAATCAATCTTCCTAAAACACGGTTGATATTTGTGTGCCTTTTAAATGCCATGAGGCATTGTGAGATGTGCTTGAGTGTGGGTCGAGTAATTGCATTGTGGGAGAACTAATATGCATCTACAATGTATATCAAAATAAAAAATATGCATTGTAAATAATTGTATAATTCATGTGTGGTCATAATAGAGGCACAATAGAGGCATCATATCACTCACATTTCACTATAATAGGGATATAAATATAAAGGAGTATAAAAAATGTTAATGTATCTAGTGAAAGTAGGGGCTTTTTGAATTGGGAAGATGTATTGGGTTCATATTGGTAGGTAGTTAAATAAAGTGATTTTTAGAGGTATTTTCCAATATGTAGTCAAATTAAGGGTGTTTTTTAGTATGCCACGAACACATGTTCTATGTTAGAGGTTCATTGAGTGAAGCCACGTGCATTATTATTAATGTATAACTACATGAGAAATCTATATGGTTACTTATTGATGATTACTTTCTTAAGAAGGATATGTAAAAATGCATGGCATAACTTGGTTATATCTAATGACAATCACCTATTACAAAGATTTTACAACCTCATACAAAGATAAGTATTGTTGAAATTTTTTGTTATCAAATATGATCCTCTACATGTATAACATAGGTACCATGTTACTTTTAGTGATTACACATGTACATGATGGGGTCAATCTAATGCAATTATTTTTTTGTAGAGAGAAGAAGGATTAATGTCATAATTGGATTGGTAGGAGCCAACAAGAAAATGGTTTATTTTATGCAATGATAGTTACCTTGTTAATGGTCGATAACAACAATGTAAAGAACGAATGATGCACAATGTGTTTCCTTGAGATTGTTTGAAGTTGACAATAAGAGGAATCACTAATAAAAGGAGGATTTAATTGGTGCTCATAAGTAAGTAAATTACAATGGGTACATATTCTCTTGAATAAGTTGCATAAAGTTCAAAAGAAATGATTTTTTAATAGACTATAACAAGATTAGAAGGGCACACACATGTTTATGCTTTTCCAAGTGAGAAGATAATCTAATACCCTATTTTATAAATTAACTAATTAAAAAAAAAACAAATATATTTTTATGGTTCTAAGTCATTGAATTTTTTAATAAATCACTTTAAACTCTATATATATATATAAAGAAAGATATATTGTTAATGTTTTAATTCATTGGAAAATTATAGAAAGCAATTCCATGTTACATAAATATGATATGTATATATATTGTGAGTTGTGTGACCATACAAATTTCTTTAACCAAGTTCCATTATTATATTTTGATTTTTATTAGAATTAGATAATTTAGACAAAATTTGAATTTTTTAATTGACATAAATAATATGTAAACACTATGTCATGTCAAAAAATAAGATAAAATAAAAAATAAGAATTGTTGAAGGAACAAGAATGGAGCTTTGAATTTTTTAATTGATACAAATCATATGTAAACCATATGTCATCTCAAAAAATAAGATAAGATAAAAATAAGAAGTAGGAACAAGAGTGGAGCTATGTAATGACATGTATCTCTCACTTATCTAATGACATGTATCTCTCACTTATCTAATAGAGATTTTAAAAAAGTGGTTTGTGTAAAATGTTATGAAAAGTTTGATGTTTAACCTTTGTGAATGGTAAATGTTTATTTATCTTCTTTTTTTTGCATATATATTTTTCGCATATATATAATTATGAGAGGGTTATTTTGATTTTAATTTATTTAAATAATTTATAGTTGATTTAAATTTCAAATTATAATAAATATTTCATTTTATTTAAATTAATTTTTTTTTAATAAAAAAATAACAATATTAAATTTAAATAAATATTATATCAATAAATTAGCAATTATGCTATTACAATTATTATACATTTCATCTATCCATATATTATAATATCTAACAATTTTATTTAAAATAATATTTAAGCATAAATATTTATAATTTATAATTATGTGTGAATTATGTGATTCAAATTATATTGATGGAAATATTATTTATTATATTTATTTTCACTTTTATACACTAAAATAAATATTTTAAAATATTAATTTCAAAAGCTATCCAAACTTAGATCAAAACCTTGGACACATAATATATTCGAAAGCTTGTGAAATATTCAACACAGAATTATTCTCTAAGCACATGACAAGCTCCACCCTCTAATCCAACTATTAAGAATGGAGGGTTCCATCTCTAATACCATGTAGAGAGGACAATGTTATCATGACCTTGGGTTGTAGATTCTTAGTGGGTTAGGTAAACTATCCATCACTTGGAATCAAAATATCTATGCTAATTGTGTTATTTTTCACAGCATCATAATTGAGCAAGGTGGTTGAGGAGAACAAGTACACTTGAGTGCACACTATAATGGCCTTAGTGGCATTTATTATGAGAGAGCATGAGTTTAGTTATTATATCTTTCCAAAGGTGTCTATAACTCCATATCCCTTAGTATATGGAAGCTTTTAAAAAGGAATATTACTTTGTATGGACCATTACATGTCAAAATCGTGTTTGCGTTTTATGTAAGAGATGCAAAATTCCACGACCTTAAATACGAGACATAAATGATTTTATTTTATTAGTAAAGGCACACGAGCACATAAAGCATCTTGAAATGCCAAATGAATGAAATCGTATTAATAATATTCTCGTGATATGTTTTTTTTATAATATGATTGTGTAAAATCATTTTATTATAATATGATTATATTACAACATTTTTTAATATTTGTTTAGCTATTAGGGTTAAATAAATGTTATAGAAAGATGCGTGTTTGTCATGGAAAATTGTAGGTAAGATAAAAGATTAAACACATTAAATGCGCGAGAGAGGTGTTGCTTTGGGATTTTAAGATTTTGGTTTGAATAAGGGAGTTGTTTTTTTATGTGATTTTTCGGATTTTTTGGTAGATTTTTTAGTCGAAATTAGATGAAAACAATTAAGATAAAATCTTGATTTGTATTATTTAAACTGGTTTTTTAACTACATATATAAATTCAACATCCTGAAAAATCCTTAAAACATTTCCATGGTATAAAATTTACCCATAAAAAAATTATATAATCAAAATATTTAATAGATATATTTAAAAAATAAAAACTTATAATCTAAAAAAAAATATTATATTAATACAATCAAACATGAATAAGATATTTTATAATATATATGAATAAGATAATTTATAATATATATGATTGATGGTTAGGGTGTTTATAAATTGTGATATTAATGAACATAGATGTTTGGATTTTAAATTGAATAGAATGTGATGTTTCGTATGTAATATTAATTTATTTGAATGAAAAATAATTTTTTAATTTGCTTAAGCATTAAGAGTACAAACGCCATAAAGGTACCTTATTATAAAAAATAAACAACCAAGAGACAAGTTGCATTTGTCCCAACGAGCATAACTTAAAATATTTGGTTGGTTTGAACGAGCAAGGTATCACACAACCATTGGGATTATAATCAACATCAGATAGGCATCTCTAACTTTAGGGATTCACCATGATCCCCATCCTTTAGCAATTAGCTCCTTGTTGGTCATGATAGTATCTCATTCATCTTCATCTTTACCTTTATCTTGATGGGTTCAAGTGGTTTCTTGTCTTTGTACATGGTAAATGTGAGGATTAAGAACATGTCATTTTAAAGGGAAGGTAGATGAGGGCAGGTGTAAAAGCATCCAATGCTTGTTACACAATGTTATGAGCAATTATACATATTAAATATAGAATACTAAGCAAAGGGTGAACTAACATGGGGTTCCTTATTCACAAGTGAAAGTTGAAATGTCCCCTATTTATTTGCATTTGTCTAAATTTAATAAAAAGAAAAGTTATAAATGCAAATTAATGTATATTAGTGTTTTATTATATTAATGGAATTATGATTAGTGTTTTATTATATTAATGGAATTATAAGTAAATTTTTATTAATGAAATATCGTTTTTAGGATTATTTTTATACAGTAAGATATTAATTTATGATTTATATTATGAAATGATTTTTTTTTTGAATTTGGTAATACAATTTTAAGTAAGATTGTGATTTTTTGTTATTTATATATTTTTGAATGCATAAATGGATTCAACACAGTGAAAAGTCTAGAGACACTAGAATTCTATAAATTAAACAACTTAAACTTAAGTTTTTAAAAATCTGTCATATTTTGGCTGAAATTAATCAAAAAAAAAAAAAACCTTTGAAAAATGTCATTTCTTCTTTGAGTTAGACTATCCCATAAATATTAGTTATAATTGACCATTCTCATGATTTTGAATAATTTATTTAATATTTATTATATTAGGTGAAGGTGATAAGGGTAAAAGAGGTGGGATTGAAACTAATCAAATGAATCACTGAGTATTAATCATCACTTATCATCACTTCCAAGGCTTGCACCTGGTTAAACTAGGATTTTTCAGGAGGTCACCCATCCCAAGACTTCTTTTCTTCACACATGCTTACTTGTGGAAAATTTGTCCCCACATTCAAGCTCACTTAACTTGCCAATTTGCATAACCATAACAAATGTTGTGCCTTACAAATTTTTGAAATAAAGCTCCCTTTTCTCTTTTATTTAAGGGCTTTTCCAATCCATTCGAGATATCATTTCAAGTTATATATGTAGACGTGTGTTTTGCTAATTTTCCATCTTACTTGGAATTCAACAATACATGAAAGTTTATTGTTGAGGTGGATAGTCAACCTAGTCCCACATGGATTGTATTAAATTATAGAGCCTAAATGCAAGCTTGATTGCTTTATTATAGCTACATATTGAACATTTTGAAGTCATTAAAGACAAAAAAAATCATTTTTTTTAAACCAATGAAGGGATTTTAAATGAGGACATTTTATTCTAATGTGAGGTGGGCATGGTGGCTTCACCTTGTTAACCATTATCTTACCAAATTCATTCATAAAGTTATTTTTATTAGAAAGACGTATGTATTGGGTGGGGGTTAGACAAAAGGATTTTGAGAGTTTTTATATCAATAGCTAACGATATTAGGATTATTGAAAGTAATGATTATTTTTATTAGAAAGATGTATGAATTGGGAGGGGGTTAAATAAAAGGATTTTGAGAGTTTTTATATCAATAACTAATGAGATTAGGATTCTTGAAAGTAATGATTATTTTAATTAGAAATATGTACTGGGAGGGGGTTAAATAAAAGGATTTCGAGAGTTTTTATATCAATAGCTAATGAGATTAGGGGTATTATTTACTATCCTGAGAATGCAGGTGCTATGGCATAGTTGACTCAGGGAAGACCTTATAGATGGGGGGAGGGGTTACTGGTTAATTTTTACCTATTATCTCCTCACACATCCACCCCACCCCCTTATATTATGTTTCACTCAATACCCCCCTCTATGGGTGGAGGGGAGATATTGGATGATATGTTTTGCTTAATATCCCTCTGAACCCTCTCTCATATATTAAGGAGCATAGGGGTTATTGGGTAAAACATAATATTCAATATCTCCCAACACCTCCATATTGGGATAATGGATATTATGTCTTACACAATACACCCCCCATATTAGATCATGTTTTACCCAATATCTCCCCCTACCTTCACCCTCATATGTGGAGGGAGGATAGGAGATATTGGATATTACGTTTGACACGATATCTTCCCCCACATATGAGGGTCCCCCCATATTAGATCATGTTTTTCCCAATATCTCCTCCTACCTTCACCCTCATATGTGGAGCGAGGATAAGAGATATTGGATATTACGTTTGACACAATATCTTCCCCCACATACGACGATCCCCCATATTAGATCATGTTTTACCCAATATCTCCCCCTACCTTCACCCTCATACGTGGAGGGAGGATAGGAGATGTTGGATATTACATCTGGCGCGATATTTTCCCCCACATACGAGGTTGGGGTCTGGGAGATATTAGTTAAAACATAATGTGAGGGTGAGGGTGGTAGGAGATATTGAGCAAAACATATATCCCCGCCCTCAAGTACATATTATATTTTATCCAATAGCTCTTTCCAATTCAACATAATAGTTTTTATACAATATGCCCTCTCACTCACACTCTCACATAGAGATAAGTGTTTCACTTAATATCTTCCCCACCTTTTGGTAAAATATAATATGTTTTACCTAATATGTCCTTTCACCTCCACTATCATAAAATGAATATGAAAGTGAGAATCAAGTGAAAGTAGATATTGGTTAAGATAAGGATAGAAAGATATTAGATCAAACATATTATATTTAATTAGATATAGCTATATTTATATCATTTTTTTGCATTTTCCTTATTGACTAAAATTCATTGTAAAATAAAATATTTCACCTCCACTCTCATAAAATGAAAGTGAAGTTGAGAATGAGATGAAAATAAATATTGGATAAAATGGGGATAAAAAAATATTAGATAAAATATATTATATTTAATTAGAAATAGTTATATTTATATCATTATTTTTTTGCATTTTCCTACTATTTTTTGCATTTTCCGAATAAAAATCATTGTAAAATAATGGTAAATATTTAATTATTAAAAAAAAAGTCTAATAAACTTTATCTAAATTTAAATCGTGATAAAATTTGACTATATCAAGAAATTTTATTATAAAATCTTACCATGTATAGCTAGACATATACCAAGTTGTTGTAGGTAAAGGAATAACGTGAAAGAAGGTATTTCCACGTATGGTAAATAAGGGCGTGCGTAGTGGAGAGTCATAGTTGGCTAGTGTGTAGGAAGGAGGTGTTGGTGAGATAGAATAGGTTGGATGAAATGAAAAAACATACTTGTGTGCAAAGCATGGGTGATGGGAGTAGAAATATTATTAAATGAGAGGACACCCATGCATTGGGCCCAATTTCAGATGAAGACAATAGTCTCGGACACGGGTGTGGGGCCCGCGCTGGCTTTACCGGACAAATTCATATATCTCGCGCACGAAAGAGAAGTAATATTTTGTTTGTTCGATTGTCATTAGACCGACCAAAGTGAAAGGGCCAGGAACGCCAAGAGGCAATTCGGCACTCAAATTCCCAAAAAGGCGCCGACAACTAAAAAACAACAGACTCCTAAACCAAGTCAAAATAAAAAGGCCAGATAAAGGCTTCGCCATTTAAATAATCTACAGTGATTAAAAAAATAAATTAAAGAATTAAGAAAGTTACAGAAAAATGTGGACCGTACGTATAAAATAAATAGAAAAGGCAGCGAGGCGGCGGCCGTCAGGCGCCGTCGTGCCGTATGGATGGGATCGGTAACGGCCGTTAAAATCCCGATGCGAATTATTATTATTATAAACGGCAAAAACACAGCAGGCCCGCGAGGAAGGAGAGATTTAGTAAATTTAAAATTATAAAATTGTTAGTACACGTCACGTCAATTTATCCAGCGGTGAAAGATGCGAAATGAAAAAGTGAATCGACAAATCAAATTGAAGTAAACCCAGGCATACGGTAAACCGAAGAATGTATGTATGTGGTGGGATCGATCGAAGGGAATCTGCAGGCTCTGCAGAAGTTTTCCGAGGGTGGGATGAAACCCTAGAATATTTTCCTCCTCTTTTTAAAGATAATAGTCGGAAGGCACCTCGAGAATATCGATCCGGCAGGTAGGCAGGGTTTTTCAGTACTCAGGAATGTTTTGAAAATCTGTGCCCTACAAGTACCAGAAACACCAAGGAAAGGAAACCCCAGGTTTTTTCTTTTAAATTTTCTTTTCGTTTCTTTTATGAAATTTCCATAGACTTCAGAAAGGTTCGAGGTCTGCGTCCAATACAGTTCCCGAGAAATAGCCAAAGGCGAAGCATATTGGCAGGCAGCGGGTTTTTTTGAAAATCTTGTCGAGGGTTTCAGACTAAAGCTGAGCTTCTTTTGAATTGTTTCCTGTTCTTGTACTGGCCTCTGAATCTGTGTTTTGTTTGACGAAGACTTAGCAGATTAAAGATCCGTTGGGTAAAGATAAATTTGTTCTTCGATTTTCATGTATATGGAGTGAAAATATAGCAGAGGGAAAGATTTTGACTCTGCTTTCGGTTTCTTTTCCAGAAGGAAAGCGCGTTTAGAGTTTGATGTTTTTGCTGTATTCTTTTTACTGTGTCGCAGTGCGAAATGGTGTAGGAAACGGTACAGGCGATTAAGAAAGCAAGCCGCAGTGGAAAAGGCAGGAAAGTAAAGAGGAATGGAACGCTGTTTCGCTGCAGGCACAGAAGAGTCAGGAGTTCGAGTCGCAGTAAGAAGAAACGCTGCAAAGACTGCGACGTTAAGTGATCTGTGTGCTTTGTATTATCTATTTCAGACGAAGATAAGTTGCCTGGTCTGTTTATTCGTTGCAAGGGCAGGTGATCCTGTGGGGAAGAGAGGGGCTTAACATTCGCGGGCGTGATACGAGAAAGAAGATGCAGCGTGACGAACAAGCAGGGATCTCAATGAACGGCAGGGGGGCGGATCAAGACTCTAAAATGCTGTTTCCGACATGGCCGACGATGGCAGTTCCTTCTCACAACTTAGCGCAGGGACATCTTGAGCCGTTCCAGACGCAAGTGATCCCCGGCCGTGATCAGATTCTGGCAGCCATGGCTTCGGAAGGCGCCTCTTCGTCGTCTAATTCGTTCTCGGGGTTCCAAGACCTCATTAATGCCGGGGCACCGCTGCAATTTTCCTACGATTATCGTGGCGGCCACATGATGCAGGTCCCCTCGGGCCTGGCGAACTTCAGTTCTGTGGACCAGAAGTCCCTGGGCGATCGGTTTTTTCAACCGGTTTTGATGAGCAGATCGGCATTGGAAATGAGCAAAATGACGGCGCAGGAGATCGTGGAAGCCAAGGCCCTTGCGGCGTCAAAGAGTCACAGCGAAGCCGAGCGGAGGCGGCGTGAACGGATTAACAACCATCTTGCCACCCTTCGCAGCCTGCTTCCTAACACAACCAAAGTAAGTGGATGGAAAAATTAAAAGCAATGAAAAAGTGAACAAAATGCACTTCGAAAAAATATTCTCTTCTTCTGTGGCCATAACCTACTAACAAGAGGCTATCGAAAATACTAGTCTCGGAAATAAATAAAAATTGCGCTACCATACGAATTCGTTTCGTGATCTGTAATGACTTGTAGTCATGTCCGATACCATAGACTTGCTAACATGATGAATTTCAACTTGAAATTTAGCCATGGCCGATCTCTGATATTTACTTACCAGTTGAATTTCCATAAAATTTTAAATTTCAGCTGGATATTTATTTACAAGTTGAATCTCCATAAGACTTGAAATCTACCTAGGGCAAATCTTGATAATTACTTACAAGCTCCAAAGTACTTACATTTAGCCATAGCGGATCTTGATATTTAGTTACAAGTTGAATCTCCACAAGAGTTACGTTTAGCCATGGCAGATTTTGATATTTCCTTACATCTACTTACAAGCTCCACAGGACTTACATTTAGCCATGGCGGATCTTTGTATTTACTTACAAGTTGAATCTCCACAAGTCTTGCATCTAGCCAAGGCGGATATTGTTACTTCCTTACAACTTGAATGTCCATCAGACTCGACATTTGGCCATGGCGGATCTTAATACTTACTTACAAGCTGAATTTCCAGACGACTTGAAAATCGGCCATGGCGGAATCTCTATTCACTTAAAAGAAAGAATTCCATTAGATTGCACAGCGGATATTTTATATTTCATAGCTCGTGATATTTAGCCATGGCGGATTCTTGATGTTTATTATTTACTTCAAAGAAA
Source organism: Pinus albicaulis (assembly GCA_034641835.2). Taxonomy (NCBI): domain Eukaryota; kingdom Viridiplantae; phylum Streptophyta; class Pinopsida; order Pinales; family Pinaceae; genus Pinus; species Pinus albicaulis. The sequence goes on from CM076578.1 coordinate 1,399,152,644, forward strand.
CTTTTCCATAAGATTGCACAGTTAGTCATGGAGGATTTTTATGTTCCAAGATTTTAATGTCCATCAGCTGTGATACTTGGCCATGGCAAATTTGATATTTGCTGACAAGTTATTTAATTTCCATATAAGATGACTAAAGATTGTAGTCTTGATAATGCAGACGGACAAAGCTTCTTTGCTGGCGGAGGTCATCGATCATGTTAGAGAGCTGAAACGCATGGTGGACGACATAGGGCAAGCAAGCCCGGTGCCGAGCGAAGCTGACGAAGTAAGCCTTGAATACCCTGATCCGAGCGAAGAAGGCAGGCCGGTCATACGCGCTTCCCTGTGCTGCGAAGACCGCCCCGAACTCCTGACGGATCTCATCAAAACCCTAAGATCACTCCGGCTCCGGGCAGTCAAGGCGGAGATGGCAACCCTCGGCGGCAGGGTAAAGAACGTGTTAGTCGTGACTAGTGGTGACTCACAGGACCCCAACGACGTGAGCGAAACCCCCTCCGCTTCCAGCATTCAGGAGGCGCTCAAGGCGGTCATGGAAAAGCAGAATTCTGGCGATCTTTCGCCTGCAAGTTCTTCCGGCGGGAATAAAAGACAACGTCAGGTAGGTTGATTCCATCTCTGCAAATTTTTGATGATAAACGATTCGGAGATCATTTGAATAAACAGAAGTCCATGCAGGCCTCGTGCACTGTAATATTCTCTTTCTCTGTCAATGTACTGCTAGAATGCTGGACTCTTATCAATTCATCTGTGTGTATATTCATGGTGCCAAATTTTACTAAATTATCTGCAACTTCATAAGCTTAAGATTGCTTACACGGATTTTTAGTTTATTCCTGTATCATTTTGTTTCCATTACATTTGTTCTCAGTAGTCTGTGCAATCATTATCTGCAACTTCATACGCTTATGATTTCTTGCACGGATTTTATAGTTTATTATTTCTGTATGATTTTTTGTTTCCGTTACATCTGTTCTCAGTAGTCTGTGGAATCAAAGGGCACTCAAAACCATAAATTGACGAGCTTGACGGGAATATTTTTCCCATTTGTTTGTTTGACGGATTCTCCATCGCCAACGTTAAATTTTTAAATTGAGCAATGTTCATGGAATGCATGTTAGGTCAGATTTTCAGTGACGATGATCAATTTGAACGATGAATTTAACAAAAAAACTGATGATAGTGTCGCCAACAACCGTTTCCCTTTCAGACTCAACGTGGATCTGATTCTCTTACACGACTTTCATTCAATAATGCCGAGTCAACATTCAAACATGAGCAACTGTAGCGTACCATTCCCTCCATTATCACAATCTCTAACCTTCGTCGACCAACACCAGTCAATAATAGGAGTTCTGGCATCGACAAGTTAGAATCAACTCGCATTAAAGTTGTCATAAACAGTTTTTTTCAATAACTTTGCATTTTTTTCTTCATGTCAGAGAAAAATGACTATAAGTAGTGTGATGTGCCCAAATTTCAAATTATTCTTCCAGGCATTAAACTTTCAACTGCTTTGTTTGAGTCTATTTTCGTCGCCGTTGAACTTCATTCCGGTTTCTGCAGCAAAAAAGATCATTTCCAACAATCCAGTAAGGAATATGACATTATAAAAGTTGCATTCATTTCCAACTATCCAGTAAGGAATATGATATTATAAAAGTTGCATTACTGGAATAACATGCTACATTTAACATTATGTTTCTCCCTATTTATGCATTTACATTAAGAGTCATTTCAATTGTGCTTCAACCAGCTTTAGTGTTGAATGGGTTGAGGTAATTCTTATTGAACTATCTTTTTTATTAACATAAAACAGTTACCATTCTTCTGAAGTTTTGCTTTAATGATCACTGTTTATACTATCAGGGGTGAAGGTATCGTTAGCAGAGCTCTGTAGGGTTCAGCAGGATGGAGTAGAACGTTGGTTTAGAGGAAATCTAGTCGGCGGTCAAACATGGATGACGTTTCAAATTTTTGACGATAGAGTAAAACGTTGGTTTAAAAAAATATCTAGCCTGCGGTCAAACATGGATGATGTTTAAAAAAAAAATTCAAATCTAAACTGTAATTTCAATATTAAATTAACTAAATACTCATTTCCTTTCAATACTAAGTTGAATATGGGAATGTCTAGAAATTTTGTTTTCAAATTTTAATTGTTTCATAACTATTCTTTATTCCTTTTGAAAAACCACATTTATGATGATGGTTTCTATGCCCAATTGATAAAGAGATTATTATGAATGCACATTTCATATATCTTCTAGGTTTAGAATTTGCTTTTAAAGTTAGTGTAATATTGGTATTTTTTTGGGAAAGAGCATTAATGCTTTTCTCATAATTAATAAATTATAAATACATTTTAATTAATTAACTATTACAGTAATGATAAGTATTTTTAATATTCTATTAATATAAAGATTATAATACATTAATGATTATAAATTAGTAAAGGTAAAATAAGTAATAAATATATTTACATTTTAATTAATTAATCTCTATATTAATAAAGAGGTGTCATTTTAGTATATTATTTCTAATGACATGAATATTATAGTATATTAAAGTTTAAATATTTTTAGAGGTTAATCATGTGCATAAAATAATTATCAAAAGTGTATCTTCCATTCTTCATGATCTTATTCTTCTATTTCATCTATAGCTTAGCCAAATAATTTTGGAATGAGAGACATCTTTAGGGTTTACGAGTCAAATTATGACATAGCTTGTTTTTATAAAATATTAAAAAATATCTCATATATATATGGATGAATAATACTTCAATATCATCTAAAGAAAAATATGAGGGCCATATTTTCTATTATATATATATATATATATATATATATATATATATATATATATATATATATATATATAACTCTTAGAAGCTTCAAATTTATGGATAATTATTTTTCATATATATATAATTTTAAACCATGAAATTTATTTGATATTAATGAAGATTTTAAGAACACTAATTTGTTTGTATTATTGATCTAATAAAGTCAAAAGCATCCCAATTCTCTCTCTCTTTTTTTCCCAAAGGAGAAAAAATCATTTTAGAAGCTATATGAGTTTCCTATGGTCTTTTATTTGTTTTACCTAATATGATTTACATTTAGTCTTTTTACTAGTTTATTTTTCATGTTTAAACAAATCCTTAAATTGTAATGAGGTTTGTGCTCAAATCCTAATTTTAGTTGGATGATATAAAGTTAAATATGAGTTAAATATAAATATTTTGATAAGTTTGTATTGGAATGCTATTGTCAAGTTTAGGAATTGAAGATTGGTTAAAATAAATTAATTGCAGTGTAGGAGTTAAGTAAGGGTATCATTTCCCGCTACTCTTTTTGACATATAAATTGACAACCTTAAAAGTTGTTTGGAAGAGGCTTTTTGTGTTGGATTGATACTATGTGATATATTAATCATCCTTCTTCTTTAAGGAGTCCTTGTAATATCAACAAGCGACTAAAAATCCTAAAGAATTGTGCTTTAGTACAACTATGATCGCTAACAATGAAAATAATGAAAGATGAGACTGTTAAATCCAAAATTATAAACTACACTTTTTTTTATGTATGACAATAATGATTTGGAGGAAGTGAATTGATACAAATATCTTTAAATCAGTCTTTATCACAAACTTAAATGAAACTATAGTTGCATTGAGAAAATAATAAGTTGCGTTGAGAAAATGATAAGTGGAGGGTGGAAAGCTATTTATCGATCAGAAAATAGTTGTAAGTCCATGGACCTTTGGCTATAAGACAAGAAAAAACTCCTCTTTGGGACTCTTGTTACACTTGTTATCATATATGGATGCAAAGTCATGGATGTGAAGTCTAGGATTATAATATATTTAGAGAATCGTGTAGAAAGATATAGAAAATTCACAATCATTTTATAGCTTATAATCTCAATTAAAGGAAATATATGTCATCCTATCCTCGTAAGCAAATATTGCATCCATTGAGAGTATGACTATGATTATGTACCTAATGTACAAGAATAAGGTTAAACAAGATTAAAGACAAACGACTTCTTAATATTGTTTCAAGCTCGAGTCAAAACTATGTGCTACTTGAATGGGGTGGCATGAAGATCTCAAATCTTGGTTGATCACTATGAAATAAAGGAAGAAGCTACTTTGCAGAATAAGGAAAATACAAAAATATTATTACATCTAAATTCAAGGAGAAATTTTTTGTGGGAAAGAATTAGAAAATAAAGGAAATTTAAGATACTATAAGGAGGTTTTCAACCCTAATTTAGAAGATCAAAAGTATCTCTTTGATTTAAGTAGCATAAAGGACAAATTAATATCCTTAGTATAAGAGAAAACTCTCATGAGCTCCATAATGAAACATACTAGTGTTCAATTCCTAAAACACCATGGGTTGAAAAAAGTTGTCATGTTTGTGATACCAAGAGACTTGAAGATGAAAATCATTCTCTTAGAATGTTTTGCATTCGCTCACACCACTAGTATAAGAAAATGTTATAGTGTTGCGTTAGATCAAATAATAATAATAATAGTGATGATGTCAACCAAATTAAATATTAATTAAAATAAAAAAATAGAATCAATTCAATATTATAATTTTGTTTTTATTATTAAAATTATAAACGATTTTTTTGGAAAAAAAATCATAGTATGCATATGAAATTCAAATAAATTTAAATAATACTAATCTATATTCATAATATTTCAGAAAATATGTCCACGGGGTCTTGGATAGACAGTGATCGGGTGCCTTGTTAAGGCACTCCTTGATGTGAAGTCACTAGTTCAATTCCCCACCCCGATCAGGGTGATGTATTTGGACATGATGATGAAGATGTAGTCCTCCCCAACTTAAAAAATAAATAAATAATAAAATATAATTAATAAACACATAGAAACTTAATAAATTTTATTTATAAACATATAATTAGAAATAAGAATATTTTGTATACATAAATGTGCAATATATATATAATATAAATAGTAGGTATAAATTAAGATCCAATTTACCATATAAATTAAAATAATGATTCATAAATGCCACTATTATATTTTAAAACTTCAATTTAATTAGTAAGCATATACAATAAAACATTTTTCTAAACTATTTATATATAAAATCAAGTTATACATATCACATTAAAAACGTAAATTAAAAATCTTTGATGGGGGTGGACGCACAAGAGACAAATGAGTTAGGGGGGAGCACCCACCACCGCACCGACTCCGCATGCAATTAAATCAGGGGTGGTGTGCCCTGCCACACCCATGCACAAAGCGTACAACTACAATACTTTAGAATACATGGAGTACCATATTCTGGAGAGTTGTTTGTTGATTTTATGCAGTGGAGAGGGCTCTTATGCCCGAATAATTTAGAATTCCCTTGTTGTTGGTGGGATTCCTGCATTCGCCTCAAAGTTCAACATCTAGGAGAGGTGAGGTTGGGCATCTGAAGAACTAGGCAGTGAATTGGAAACTTTTGGAATGGAATAGGCATGAAAAAAATCATGTCAATTCTATCTTTCTTGGTAATTCTATTGCCTTTCTTTTGTGGGAGGATGGAGATGGAGGTAATCTCACAGAAGTGTATAAGATTGACATATTTGCTGGGTTGAAAGCCACATCTGGAAACGAATTGGCTTCTCTAGAAAGCGGGTGAAACTCCATTGATGTGAACTCTAAAAGTGGCCTCCAGGCCTACTTAGCATTAATTTCTCATTGTGGTTACTACTAGGTATTCTTCATCCCCTCGTTGCATGTGTTAAATTCTTTGGGTCGTGTTCGCCACTGATCGAATTGGGCTATGTGGTACTATATCTATTGGAAAAGGTGATTGTTTTGTGTGATTTGAGTCTAGGAGACCTGTTATTTAGGGACATGGCTTCTCTCCCTGGTTCGACTGACCCTAAGCTAAGCGGTTGATTTCTTGGTCAAAATCTGCTAAGCATAGTGTATTTATGCTCGTTTACATCCCTGTTTAGCTTAGTTGTCTATCTATTTTGATGGGAAGCAGTTCTCTGGTTTGTAGAAAGTATTAAGGGTATTAAATTTCCTAGGCTTGATACTATACTACTTGTCTCTAAGAATTTGTTGTTTTTTTGGAGTTCGAGGTGTTAGTGAACTTTTTATTTGTGGTATTGTGTTCCTTCATTGTTTGTGGGGGCTAAAATGCCAATTCAACACATGCACAAACATCATTGGGTTGGAGGTCGCAACTAGCAGAACTGTCAAAAGCCGAGATGAAAGATTAGGACATGATGAATGCTTATCACTTTACAACCTCCCTTAGCACACAGGAGGAGATTCAATGGCTAGAGATACAAGTTTGTCAAGAAATACAGGTCTATTCAGGCTCATAATTACAAGATGAGGTCGTTCATTGGCTCCCTGAACCTGGCCATACCCGGGAACGTGAAACCAGTACATGCATGCTATTACTATCCATTGGTAGTTATGAACTATGTTGGGACGAGTATTAAGGGAGAAACAAGAGGAAATAAATGACATCATCTTTTTTAATGACATTGAAACTAATGGAAAGTGCAAGCATGTATGAACCGGTTGGAAGCTCAAGTAATTCACATGGAGAAACATATTTAGTGTGAATTCCAACCCTCATTCCCTCCTGGTATGAGTTTGAAGGACCTATCCCCAATTACATCATCAGACTCTTTCTATGGATACCATGCTTTGTACTTTTGATAGTAGTTCACTTTCAGGTTGCATAGTCTTTTATGTTCAACTGCTATATGTGGTCTTTTGTAAAAATCCAGAACTATCATATACCGACCACCCAATCTAGTTTCCAATATGGCAGAGTGACACTAGTATTTTTTTAGCAAAGGATGTCAATGACGTAATTTAATTTTTTATGGAAATACAAATTTTTTTGTAAGCAAATATATTCACATTATACTAACAGGAGAGAAATTGCAGAAAGTACAGTTAGGAGTGTGTTCTCTGCCTCTGAAAGAGGAAAACGAAGATATAGAGTGGAAAAACTCTACCCCAACTGGGAGAAACCAGAGCCTTGTAGTTTTTTTGTTTGTAATATAGAACCACTATTGATAAAATAATGCTTTTGGGAATTGAGATTACATAGTTGCTGCATGAACTAACAAAATGATGCATAGTGTGCCAAAAAAAGATTCATAATCGAGCCAACGAGCCACGAGGCTCTAAGTTGTTCGCCTTCGAGGTGATGGAACACAAGTGACCTGCAAAGAGACCAAAATATAGTGGGACAACCAACCTGAGAGTTTCCATGTCATCGAGGGTTAAATTTTGCCACATTGAAACTGCATCATTGCCACATTGGATCTACATTGCACCTGGGCAATGCCATGAGCCTACGTATTTCTTGTGTCCTTTGGGTGATCCTGCAAAATATAGTAGCCCCAAGGGCTGGGGTGAGGAGGAGAAAAGGGTGCATCAGCCATCGAAGGGATGAGAGCCTGGGAAGGAGGGGGATGAACCACGAGGGCACAAGGAAAATGTGGGGAGGAAGAGCCAACCGTTGGAGAGTGGGAGGGGGTAGGAGCAGGGGAAGAAGAGGAGAGAATTTTGGGTAAGAATTCCAGGTGAAGGTCTCTGGCGAGTCACCTGAGAGAGGAGACACCATGACTCTGGTAAGAAGAGAGTTCAACAATCCAGACAAATGCTTTCATTTTATCTTGTGCATGTTCCTTCAATTGGCACGCATGGAGGTTCCTAAGTGCCTAAAACGTTGGGCAGCCCGTGTGTAGCTCAAGTTCCTCCACTGTTAGGACTTCTCTACGTATGGAGTTGGAAATCCCACTATCAAACATGGTGGCGATGGTGGCATCATCAAAATTGGTAGGAGGGTTCCCACGACCTCTCCCTCTGTCGAGGACGCCTACCTCTTCCCCTATCTCAATTCATGGTCACACAGAGCAAGATTGCATACATGATGCCAAAATTTTCGCTAAAGAGAATGTCAGAAGGAGAGATCAGGCTAGCGAGAGGAATGAACATGGGGACGTGGAGATTAATAGTGGGGCATGAGAATGGATGAATCGTGTATGAGGGAAACGTGCTCGCAGGAGGGGGAGTAAATGACACATGGTGTGGAGGAGGAGCCAAGTGGGAGATGTAAGCTACGCGCTTTGGAGTGAGAGCCTGGGTTCGCGGGGTCACTTGGATCCAGGGAGATGGAAATACAATTAACTTGCAAAAAATAAATAAATTAAAAAAATGATGAAACATGTCTTAAGTAAATGTCAAACTCATATATATGTAGCTATATGTATGATAAAAAATTTAATAAAATTAAAAAAATGAATATTTGTGAAATTTATATAAATATAAATAATATTATTAAGAACCAACATCAATTCATTTTAACTCTGAATCTAAAATTATTCATAGGGATAAAATTTCTTGAGATGGAAATATTTGTTCTTTTGTACTAAAAAAGAAGTTTGTTTCTTGAGATATTTGATCCCTTTCATCTCTTGGTAGAACTAAATTAAGATATATCTAAGTTGATATTTATTACAATAACAACCTTCTAACCTTTTGACTGATCAAAACTATAGTGATTTTAAAAATGTTTCTCTTAAGAATTTGTAAACACATAAAAGTTTACATTAAAACAAATAATTCCTTATCTTTTTTGGGCTAAAAAACCAAATTTAATCTCAATAGTGACCAATTGCTTAATAAAATAGTTAAAAATAAATTTATATTTTATATATTTTTTTGTAAATGCTTTGATTTTACTTAATATTTAATACTATTGTATAAATGAGTTTTTAAAAAAAATCATAAATTTAAATATTATTTATTTTCCATTATTTGCCAAATAAAAAATAAAATATATATAAAAATAATTATTACAAAATTTTATAAAAAAAAATAAAATTCAAAAAATATTAAAATAATCTATATATTTATGTAATTACATATGTTAAAATTCTATATATTTATGTAATTACATATGTTAAAATTCACTTATAATTATAATGATTAAGCATAAAAAGACGAACCCATTAAATTATGACATCTGCTTTACGCCAAAATATATCGACCACATCTTTTAGATAAGGATAAATCTATTTAAATAAAAAATTCTCATATAACTAAAGATGAAGTAAAATTCATTTATAATTAGAATATGACTATTCATGAAGTCAACTAGTCAAATTTTATAAAATTGATAAACAATTTTATATAGTAATAAATCACACAAATTGACACTAAACTCACACACATTTTAATTTTTTATCTTTATAAAATTGATAAACAATTTTATATAGTAATAAATCACACAAATTGACACTAAACTCACACACATTTTAATTTTGTTATCTTTAAAGAGAGTGCTAGGTACATAAAAATGTATAGTGATTTTTCATAGTTTGGGTTAGGTACATGTAACTCATATTCTTCCTATTTTAGTTTAGGTAAGTGTATATATCATATTAAATGTCATAAATATTTTGTTAAATGTATATATTAAATTGTATAAAATATTATGCCATAAACATTTTATTAGGTGTATATTTTTTTGGTATTTTATATTTATAATTTTAGTAATTTTTAATTATAATAATTTCTTTTAAATTGTTATGTGTAATTATAACAAAATATTACTTCTTATTTATTATGAAATATAATGTTATAATTGTAATTGTAATCAAATATTAGCTATTTTAATGGAGAAAAGTAAGAATCTCTTATATAATGTCTAGTTTGAAAAGTAAAATTTTTAATCATATTGCTTCACAATTACCCATAATAAAAATAATCTATTTGACCTTTGTAAATGACAAAGCGATATGAAATTAAGCCACTTACTATTCTAAGTTAGAATACCTAATTACAATGAAAAAAATAAATTGTAGTGTATAGTTAAGTTTTGCATCTATTACCAATTAGCACCCACAAATCCATACAAGAAAGCATCTCTCACCTTCACATAAGGAATATTGTTCTAAAACTCATATCACTCTTACATCAAAGGAATCTCTTACCATCCTACCATCACAAATTTGTATATTTCACTATGAACAAACTTAAGGTATTCAATACACATTATGAGTTTATGTAAGTCTTACATAAGTAAATAAAGCTACAAATTTATAATATGATAGAAGGCAACATTCGCATATTTACATGCTTGATAACTCATAATTTCACATAAATTTTTAGGCTAAAAATAGGTTTGCACCCTTTCATTCTAAAAGTTTCAAATCTTTATGTGACATTTTATTTCAAATGTAAATTTTGTGAAGAAACCGAAGGGATGGGTCTCCATATACGGTTGGGTCCCAGTAAGGCTATTAGCGAATAATGCACCTTATCTAGGGGAAATCAATTTAGGCGCCTATTGGAACAAACATAGTCAAATACTTAATAACATTGGTGCAATAGGTTGAGATAACCCCTAAAATATAATATTTGCAACATGTTTATATTCAAATTAAGCCAATGTTTTTTATTGTCACTTCTGAAACAATACAATAATGAAAATCACCATAAAAATCCATCTTAAATCCACAAAAACACTCTTTCCTCAACCAATAAATCAAATCATAATATCTACTAGGTAAATGAGATCAACCACATATAAAGCCTTCGACAACCAGAATGTTATATTCATCAAAAAGAAAATACTAGCATCAACATAAAATATTTTTATATCATTCCATAGAACTACTCATTATTTTGAATGTTCCATGCATGGAGAGCATGCTTAAGACTATACAGGGATATTGTTTAATGTACATATGTGATCCTCCATCCCATCAACCAAAGAAAATTTATTTTAAAGTTTATAAATGTTGGTGAATCTTACTAGTTCTAAGTTTGACATAAAAAAATATTTAAATTTCAAAGGATTTTATATAGTTTTATAATTTTTTGATGGATTTAAAGGTAAAATAATTTTATCTTATAGAATTTGGGCAAATAATTTTAGAGAAAATGGAAATTGATTAATTTTTTATAAGAAAATCATGGAAAATTATTGCATGGGAGAAATTTAGCACCTAAATTTTTATCTGTTATCAACCTTAAAATCTTAAGGTTGTTGTGTATAGATTGAACTTGTAAAACACCATTTAAAAAAAATAAGATCCACATATATGTGATGAATACTCTAACCATAACAATAATTAAAGAAACACAAAAATGTGGTGATACTATATCTAGCCATTAAACCAAAGATATCATCATAATCCATATCCAATTTTTTAAATTAAAATTTTCAAAACAAATTTTACTATATAATTTTCAAAAATCCATCTACTACCAATCTTCTTATTCCTCTTAGGCGCAATGAAAATATCCCACACATCATTATTCATGATATTGTAACTCTTTTTATATGGATTCGACCTATTATTTAGAACATGAGCCTTCATAAAGTGTCTTGGCCTTAAAATATATTAAGGTGCAAAGCATGAGCCTTCATATATATTATTTTGAATCTTAATTTAAGAGTATCGTTTAGGATATGTTTGAACTCTCAAGATCCAAGATCCAATATTGAACCTTCAACAAAGATTTTTTTTGCAAAACTTTTTTTTACATAACACCATATTAAGAAACTTGGACACACTTATGCTTCCACCAATTAATCTCCTTTTTATTCAATCCTTTAAAAGATATACTTATTTAGATAGCTTATCCTCTACACCACCTTGAGCATCAATAACCTTGTGATATTCACATCCACCATATGGTTGAACTTCATTTTACCTTTTATAAAATATTATTTTGGGTAATTATTAAAAGTGTTTCCCATCTTATGAAAAAAAAAAAGTATCAATTATTTCGACTTATCATAACTTCCTTTGATTGAATATTCTCCACCACTTTCTTGATTCAGGTCATTAGGTAACATTATTATTCCTTTTCTTGTAACTAGCTATCCTAGTTTTTGAGAGTAATACAACACCATCAACCTCCCTTTAGTTCATATCCTTCTTTCATATATCTTTGAGCATCAATAATAAGCTCTATATAATTGTTCAAAGGAAGGTACCATTAGAGAAATTTTGAGATAAAAATAGGTCAAAAAAAAATAATAAATTTTAAAAGAACAAATAAGTTTTAAGAAGATGATGTCATCCCTAAGGATACATATTTTTGGAGGAAAATAAGAAAATTGCTTTTTTTTTAATCATTTTTTTTACTTGTGCACTTATAAGTTTACTCAAATTTCAAGTTTGGGCACTTTGTGAATGCAAAATTCAACAAGAACTCACTCCGCATACCTTTGAATAAACACACATTAAGAAAAAAAGAAAGTACATGGAAAAAACATGCTTGCAAAATCTAGTTCTGCATTTGCCGAGTACCCATAGTTGAAATTTGAGTAAACCCATAAGGAGATAAGTTAAAGTTATAATAAAAAAAGTATTCTTTATTTTACTTTAAAAATTCATAATTCTTATTTCATTGTTTTCCATAGGAGTCTCATTTTATATCTCTCGATTCCCCTAATAATTTTCTGACAAAGATTGGTGACAAACACCTTGTAGTTTCCCTAAAACCCACTTTTAAGGTGATGAAAGTAATTTTTCCATCTATGATTTTATCTCGAACATCATGCAAATGGATCCAGGATAATATCTCTCTGACCCAACTAATATTTAGGAAACACTTCATCTACCATCCTATATGATTCAAGTTTCCATGCAAAAACATTTTCCTTGACAAATTAAAGTAGTAATACAAAGAATTCAACTTGTTTTATAATTCCTTCCAGATCTTCAAACTTCTTGCATGAAGGATCAATGGAGATGTGACATTATTGAATTTGGCCATTTAGATTTCAACACTCTTTTTCCTTGATTTAAGTAATTCAATGTGATTTATGGGTTCAATTAGATCCATTAACATAAAAATAAACTTTCCTTCCCATTAGGACCAAAGCCACGAAATGATTCCATGAACTATTATTATGCCTATCCTTTAGTGTCTCAAACTCATTAAGCTTGAAATTCTCTCTGTTTGAGAATCAAATACAACCTAAGTAGTTATGCATAATAGTCACAATTTTGACATACATTTATAGGTAATGACATTGCTTTTACACATAAATTATCCTCCTTGGAATAAAGAAATATGTAGCTTAAGAAACTCTAATTTCCATTTACTCAACTTGGTGGCAACAGTCCAAACTTCCAATAAATGTTGGCAAGTTCACATGAGTTTTAGGTGTGAGCATATTTGGCATCAAATTGACACATTAACCAATGAAAAAGGAGAGAGGGGCCAACGACATTATACAAAAATGACAATTGCACCACAAACTAGAATGATAATATATATGAAAAAGCTTGACAATGTGTGATTAATTTTTGGTTGCAAACTTTAACTATCCAACAAAAAAATATTGACAAAAAAAGGAAAAGATACATATCTTAATGTTGCATACATGTTAAGTAACACCAATATGTGTCATAACTATATGCATGTCTCTTTTCCATTAGTCACAAATCAACCATATTTTCTAAGTGCAAGCCTAATTGACTTAACCATATCTCAATGCATGCATCTATCTCTATCATATACCAATAGCCCAAACACCTAAACAACTTGATTCAATATGACTATATATAGTCTTAATTAACAATCCTAGTATGCAATCAATATTAATGATTAAATTAATAAATATTAAAATGGAATTATATGAACTTCATCATCTTATAATAAAATTCACAACATTTCTCAATAACAACAATTTAATAAATGTTTATTTCTTTCCTATTAAAAATATCATACCTCTAATATAATGTTGTCAAAGTTTAATATAAAAAATATTAAATATAAATATTTTTATATTTGATCAGGTCTTAACCTTTTATAAGATTAATTAAAAAAGTTATTATATGAAATAAATAATTAATCATTTAAAAAATATATTATACAAAATAAATAATTATACACAAAACCAACCACAAAAATTTGGACTTAAAATCATCAATTATTTTATGTATTATGTAGTTCAATAGGTATACTTTTATTTCCGTAAAGAACACAATATTGAAAAAACTATAAAGTACCTCTCACACACATTTAAAAATAACAATTAAATTTTGTTTAAAAAAATATAATAGCCAACTAAAATCCAATGACATTCACTCCAATAAAATATCACTACCAGGATAAAGAATTAGTCATCATCCACTATATTCACTTATAAATAAATAAAATTTGACTAACATGAAGAATGAGTCATTGCAAATTATACATTCATTGTATACCATTAATAAACTATAAACTCCCCTTCCTCCCCTCTAAAAAAACACATAATCTAACATTGGATTCTCAAAAAACCATGGGGAATAAAAGTATCCAACATTACATTATTTGTAGGTAAAATTTCAATTTGTTTTATTTTACTAAGTGTGTGAGTTCTTCACCATAGAGTGGCATAATGTCAATAAGGAATTGGCTTTCTAAAATACATTGTATTGTACAACTTAGGTTAGAGGCATGGCCTTCCTATCTTTGATATGAGTGTTGATTGGACATGTGTACAAACAGAGTATGAGTATGAGTAGGTGGGAGAGTTAGGTTGGGCTATGTCACTTGTTTGATCTATCTTTATAATAATACTCCATTGATTTTTGTGGTTATTTTAATGTTTTATTGATGGATTAAATTTTGTTATATATTGTGTCGTGTGAACCGGTTATTTAATTATTTTTAAGTAAAATATTATGAGTGAGAAACATTCATCATGTCGAGGAAAAAACATTATAATATTAAAAATATTAAAAATTGTGTTTCTTTAATGTATATTATTCTTTTAAGTTTTTGGATTATGTATACGATGATTATCAAGTTAAATTTTATTATTATAATTAATTTAAATATAACTTTATTATTATGGTGATGGTGTTACATAATTAAAAAATTAAATTAATTTAAATATGTATTTTTTTATAGATATATATATATTTTTATATGAATTAGAGAGAAAATTGGTAAAGATCTTTATGGGCAAGTTGAAGTTTAATTTTTCCTATTATCATTATATCTTTAATTTTTATATGCGAAGTTTACAATCATATTAATTTAATTTTTATGTGCAAAGTTTACAATAATATTAATTTAAATGTGCATGTTAATTTAAATGTACATGGATATAACATTCTACTCTCGTTTAATGTTAAGTTTTTTAATTATATGTTTTATTTTATTAATTATTATTTTTATTTAATTTAATAATATTTCTTAATAATTAAAATTATTTAATAAATATAAAATAAAATGTATCTATTTTTAAGAGATTAGATTATTGGTGAGAAATTGCTTTTTTAGGATACTTTTTAAATAAATGTACTAATCGCAAACTCAAATATATTTGTGTTTTATAGTTATATTTTTTCTCTTATTTATTAAAGTGTTGAAGAAAACATAAATAATGACGGGCATTAACAACTAGTAAGTGTATTTATTTGCATGTTTTTTCTATCCATTTTTATGCAAATACTTACTTAAATTATGATGGGTAGTAATTGATGGTAAATATGAACTATTTGGGAGAGTATAAGTTGTAACAGGTCACTAGATTCCTTTTAATCCACAACAAGACATAAAATATATGGCATAAAAAGGAAATTTATTACTTAAATGTTCACACTTATACTTAGCATCATGCATATTTTATTAATAACTAAACACATCAACGTACATGGCTGGTTAACATAACGCTAACTTTCCTAACTTTAAGTCTATACATTATGGTGCTAAATATCATATCAGTGCAATGTATGTTGATCCGACTTCGGAGTAAGGTTTGGAATTTAATGTTTATTACGTTAACTTTATTATTTGGATCACTGGTATGGTGATTTCCGCCTTAACTGGCTTCACTAGTTCCTACTGCATGTACCTTTGATGTCAGTTATACGACAGTTTCTCAAAGAACCTTCTCGATTCTGAGCACCCATACTTGGCAGTGGATCGATTTGGCATGTGGAAAGCTTCTCGTCATTGATCCCCTCATCTTCGATCGAACGATTCTAAGGTCAGGGTAACGGAAATCCTACCCCCTCCTCTATTCTGTTCACCATTTTCCTCAGAGGTTCACTCCATTAGACCTCTGCAACCAAACCATTTCGACGACTTCAGCTGGGTTCCTGTCCTCAATACGACACTCCGTTAAGATAGCCACGATACTCTTACTCTATAAACCATTTAGCTAAACAATTCTTTGTCAATTCCTTTGAACGTCGAGTTCGATTACCATAGTTTTTCGTTGGGATTTTCTCTGTGTTTTGTTGATTTACTTGTTGGGTTTCCGTAGGTTTCCGGTTTAGAGTCTTTTCCCACGAGAGTATTTTAGTTAGAATGTAAAGGTTTTCAGTGAACCCTCTTGGGGTTTGAACTGGTAAATTCTTCCTTCCTTTCTTAGTCTGTTTATGTTAACAGATCCCATAGTTATGAATTTTGGGAAGTCTCTTATGTTCAATTAATTGTGTTACAAGGTTATTTCTATATTAGCATTGCAATGTCAGTGTCACCTTCGGTTCACCATATCGCCACCAAAACAGATGTTGTCTCAGCTAGCTCTACAGGTAAGATCAATTGTTTTCCCCCAGACCCATTTTCATTCCCCTCGTTTTCCTTGCATGCTGAGGGTAAAACCTCTTGTTTTCTGCTACAAGTGTCTGCTATGAATTTTGGTCATCGTTGCTTGCTTAATTACCTGTATCCTGCGAAGTCCTGCGAAGTCCCTTATCACAAGGATGACCGTGGGTTATGCTAAACTTGATTTGTTTTTTGTTAAGTCCTTTGAGTAGATTTTTGGGAACAAAAAGTGGTCATACCCTCTGTTGAAGGTTGTTGAGCATTTGGTATGGAAGAATGAGTTTATATATGTATTTTCATTTCGAACTTTCTAGAATTTTCCTGGATATAAAATTCTAGTGTTTAATGTTGTTTTGGCTTATGAAAACAATTATTCAGGGTCCGATTGTGTATAATTTTTTGTTTAAATTTTTAAGAGTTTTGTTTATAAAAGGGAAATTTATGCTATAAATCTTACTGTTTTTCTTCTTATATATTCTGATCTTGAACCTGGCTCTTCTGTTGTGGCCTCATTATGTTGTGTTTCACCATCTCTATTATAGTTAATATAATTTTTAGAAACTTGGCATGAGAGATGTTTCAATGTAATTTTATTTTCCTTGTTATCTAAGTTAAACAAGTTACTCTTCGGTTTGCACTATCGTCTGGTTTTGTGTGTAATTTATTAATATCTTTACTCTTACAAGTTAACCAAGAGGAAAGGACCCGAGATCTAGTTTTCCCAAAACTGGGGTCTCAACTTTTGTTGGCAACCTCCCCAGATAATCCACTATGTATTTTAAGTTAACTTAAGAAGTTATGCAATTATTTACACGAAATATATACTAGTCTCTACACAGGTTCAATCAGTAGTTTTATTCAAGTCCTCTCCTAATTGTTAAGCAGAAAACAAAGGAGTGTTTTGTAGAACCCGAACCAGAACCCGACTGTACCAAGGTAATTTTTTAAGAATATCTAGTTTTAATTATTCTTTTATATTACTAAAAAACATCAATAATTCTATAATACTTAATTATTATATTTCAGCTTCTCTTACAGAGATTTAACGATTTTCTTTCATTTACAGAACCTAGTAAGATAGTAATATTTAAAATTAACAATAAATTTTAACACCAATAATTCAGAATATGTTCATTGTTCTCATAGAAATAATGACAATTTAAAAAAGAAAAGAAATAATGACACAGAGTATAATAATTGTTTTGTTTTCAGAAAAACAGAGTACTTATCTCGGAATATGCCAGGACTGATTTGTTCCACCCAACCTTGAGAAGGGAAATTACGTCCTCTTCTCCCCATGTGCTCCTCATCAGAGCTTTAGGCAGTAATATTTAAACAAAAAAAAGTTAGGCATTAAGACCCCCAATCCAACTTGAACTTATTGTATGTTTCAGATTTCCACTGGCTGATGTCCAGCTCTAGATATCTCTTCAGCAACATCCTTCATTTTAGAATTTTTTTTTTAACAGAACCCATCCCTTTTATCTCTAAAGGAGAAGGTAACTGTCTCTAACTTCTCTAACTTCTTTGGAGTTTGGAATTTTTTTCCTCATCAATCTTTTCCAATTTTGAATTTTATTCAACATAATTATTATTCATTCAAAAACTAATTCAATTTTTTTTACTATGTTCATTTATCAGTCTTTAACATCACTAATTCAAATATCCATAAATTAAATGTCTGAAATCTTAATTTCATCTTGGGGTGTTACATCTTCCCCCCTGAGGCAAAACACCATCCTCGGTGTTTATTTCAGCTCTCTGATATAGTTCTGGATAGGCTTCCCACATGAATTCTTCATCTTCCTAGGTACCCTCTTCCGGGCCAAAGTGATTTCATGGCACCTTAACATGGATGATGGATTGCCTCTGTAGTGTTATTTATCTCCACTCGAGGATGTGTTGAGGTTCTACCTCCATCCGACTCAACCTGTTACCGTCAACAAAACAAAAATAATTTGTATAAATATTTACAGTCAAATCAAAGAAAATAATTACAATATTACCTGAACATTCTGCCAATGAATCACATGCCTAAGATCATGCACGTATTTCTTTAATAATGACACATGAAACAAATTATGTACTCTTATATGAATAGGTAAGGCTAACCGATAAGCCACCAGTCCAATTTTTTCTAATATTTGGAAGGGACCGCAAAAGCGAGGGGCAAGTTTTGCATAAATAGTCCATCTCAAGGTGCTTTTATTAGGCTTGATCCATACATATACATGATTCCCAACTTCCAATTCCCGATAGGTTCTTTTCCGATCAACGTAAGCTTTCAGTTTGTCTTGTGCAACTTCTACATTTTTTCCGATTCTCTTCACTTCTCGATCCATCTCTTCCAGCATCTCAGGTCCTAGCATCAATTTTTTCTCAGGACTACCCCAATTTATAGGTGTCCTACATATTCTTCCATACAACACTTCGAAGGGTCTCATCTTCAATGATTCATGGTATCCTTTATTATATGCAAGTTCTACCAGATGTAGATATTCACCCCACTTATTGGGTTGTTGCAGAACGTACATGTGAAACATATCCTCCAGTACTTAATTCACACGTTCAATTTTCCCATCTATGTGTGTGTGGTAGGAAGTGTTGAACTAAATTTGAGTTCCCAAACTTGCAAATAAAGCTTTCCAGAATGCAAAAGAAAACTTCACATCTCTATCTGAGATCACTACCTTAGGAATACCATGTAATCAGAACACCACTTCATAGAAATACCAGCAACTTGAACTGTTTTGTAAGTAGATTGTACTGGAATAAAACGATTTCTTTTACTAATTTTAACTACTACAACCATTATTGAGTAATTGTGCTCTGAGATCTGGGTAGTACGGTGGTAAAATCAAGCATAATAACTTCCCACTTCCATTTTGGTATAGGTATGGTTTGCAGAAGAACAACATGGCATTGATGTTCATCTTTGACTTTCTGACATTCCATGCACCTAGTTAAGTATTCAACAATATCCTTACACATCCTAGGCTAGAAATAATCCTTTTTAAATGCTGAAATTTTTTTATGATATCCAGGTTGAGTAGCGTAGGGTCTCCTATGGAAATAATCTAAAATAAGCTACTTTAACAATATTTGGTTAGGAATATATACTCTTCCCCTAAAGGTCAGTATCTTCTCATCACTCACCCTATATTCAGATAGTTTTCCTTGGTTGCTAACTTGTTGCCATAAGAATTGGTATTCCAGATATTTTTGGGAAGCTCCCTTAATTTGTTCCTGAAATCTAAAATTTACCTGATTATAACAAAGTTCATAGATGTAATGTATCCTCCTGCTTAATGCATCCACAACATGATTTTCCTTTCCCTTTAAGTGTTGAATTTCAAATTCAAACTTGCTAAGGAAGGCACTCCATCTTGCTTGACGATCATTTAAATTAGGTTGTTTGAAATAACTTGTCAAACTATTATGATCGGTTTTTAATATAAACCTTTTTCCTAAAAGATAATTCCCCCATAATTTTAACGCATGAATCACAACAGTTAACTCCAAATCATAAGAAAAATATCTCTGCTCATGTTCCTTCAGCTTTCGTGATTCATAAGAAATCACTTTCCCATATTGTGTTAATACTGCCCCCACCCCTTCCTGGCATGCATATGTGCAAAAACAAAATTCCTTATTTGGGTCAACAATCTTTAGTATAGGAGCAGTAGTCAATAAGTGTTTTAATTTCTCAAAAAAATGTTGATAATTGTTGGTCCAATTCAAATTTATTCCTTTTTTTCTGTAATGAAGTGATGGGGTATGCAATTCGAGAGAATCCTTCAATGAAAAGCTGGTAATATCATGCCAGACCCATGAAGGAGCGTATATCAACTACATTCTTGGGTATCGACCACTTCATGATGGTCTGGATTTCTCGGGATCAACCGCTATTCCTTGAGTTGAAATGGCATGTCCAAAGTACTAAATCTGATCCTTATACAAATCACACTTACTAAATTTCACATATAATTGGTGGTCCCATAATACTTACAATAACACACGTAGATTCTCTATGTGCTCTTCCATTGTTCTTGAATAAATCAATATATTGTCTATACAAATAAGAACAAATTTATCCAGGTAGAGATGAAAGATACCATGCATTAAACACATAAAATTCGCAGGTGCATTGGTTAGTACACATGGTAGAACAATGAACTCGTAATGTCTGTAACGAGTTCTAAAATTTGTTTTACATATGTCTTCATCCCTTACCCAAATATGATGATATCTAAAATGTAAATCGATTTTAGAAAAAAATGTTGCACCTTTGACCTGATCAAATAGGTCGTCAATCCAGGGCAAAGGGTATTTATTTTTAATGGTAAAATTATTGAGTTTCCTATAATAAATTCACACTCGTAAGGTGCCATCCTTCTTTCTTACGAATAACACTGGAGATCCCAGGGTGATACATTGGGGCGAATATATCCTTTATCAATTAACTCTTGTAATTTCATTTTTAATTCATTCAACTCTAGACCGCTCAAAAAATATGGGGCTCTGGACACTGGTGCTACCCCAAGGATTAATTATGGTAAAATCAATATCCTTCTTTGGCGGCGACCCTGGTATATTTTTAGGAAATACAACGGTAAACTCCTGAATTATTGGTATGCTCTCCAAAGTAGCAATCTTATATTTGGAGTTGGAATACCCCACTTGAACTGCATAAATCATATAGCATTTTCTGATACATTTTCCTAATTGAGAGGTGGTAATGGGACGTAAATTCATGGGTTTTCTAATCCCTTGGATCTCTTGCTGAGATCTGTCTTCAACAAGATAACTGATAATTTTTTCTTACAATCCACCAGGGACCAATGTCCTTCCAACCAATCCATTCCAAGTAGTAAATCATAATAACCCAATGATAAAATATTCAGTTTTTCACTTATGTGTTGATCTCCTACTTCCATGGAACAAATTGGTACCTTATAACTTACTCTTCTCTTGGCTCCAGTTGCTGGTTGCACCAACCAAGGGTTTTTAAATTTTTGGGTTTTAAACAAAATTTTCCTACTATCTTGGGGCTATGTTAGACTTGCATCGAGATCTACTAAAATAGATACAAATTGGTTAAATAGCTTACCTTCTAGCTCAATCATGGTAGGCTGTTAATCTTATTAACGGTCTTCCAACACGACATTGATTCTGGGCATGCTACTTTCTACCTCCCCAACAGTTAGCTTCTTGCAGGTTAGCAGCATGCTTAGTTTTGGCACGGTGGGGAAATTTTTTGTAGTAGTGAGGTTTCCCACAACCCCAACATTGCAAAGCGGGCTTCTGTGCTTGACTGGGTTCTGGCTTGCTGGATGCTTTCATAGGCCTAGCTTCCACTTTCCATTTGGGTTTTTGTGTTTTCTTCCCAAACTATTTTCTTAATGGAGACCTTTGTCAGCTTTTGACACTACAAGGAAAAGACCCTCTAGTGGAGGTTATAAAGGAGGTTTTTAGTGTTATAAAATTGGCCAAAATTGTCAAAAAAACATTTACTACAACATCCGTTTATGGTTACAGAGGTTTTGGCGAAGCTTTTAACGAAAATTCAACACAACTAAAAATAAAGGGCAGCCAGAGGTTATTACAGATGTTTTTTTTATCGGTGCGCTACTCTGGATTTAACGCACCGGTGCGTACATGAAGACGATGCCTCGGGGCTTCCTCAGTCAAACAAACGCACTAGGATGTTTAGGTGTAAAACCGCACTGGGCGTAGTGTTGGTCATACAATGCATGGGGCTGTTCTAATTGGTCTTGGGATTTGTGCAGTTCCCATAGGTTGTATAAACGCACTGGTGCGTATGCCTTTATGACGCACTGGTGCGCCGTATCACAGAAAGGCACCTAGATTTATAATTGGTGTCGGTATTCGTGTGGTGCCCATGGATCGTACAAATCCACCGATGCTTATAGATACATAAATGCCCCAATACGCAGTATCACACAAACACACTGATATTTATAACTGTACGTATTTGTGCTATGTCTATATCGTACAATGGCACCGGTGCTTATAGACACATAAACGCACCGGTTGATAGTTACTGATAGGCACCGGTTTTCATTTTATTTTTTTTAGAAACATCGACCTGTGACAGTCCAATTATTGTGATTGTTTTAAATTCATTATTCATCAAAAGTTGACACTTCTTATAACAATATTCATATTAATTACATTTTTATTAATGCATTTGAATGTGTTGAATGGGTTCCATTTTCTTTTATTTTCTGCAAGAAAATTCTTGAAAATTAATATTTAATGCTAAATTGTTTATTTATTGTACCTAATGATCAAAAAATTCAATGATTACATATTACATTTGAAGCACATTGTTGTTGAGATGGCTCCTCCACATGCAATTTTGTCCATTTCTTTGACCATCTCCTTGTACACCTGACATTCCTACCGCATATTTCTCGATATCACGTTTATCTTTTCAAATTTTCATAATCTTCCTGAAAATGTAACATGACAATAAAATATTTAATTTTTATATTGATATATGAAAAGTAAATATAACAAAAGTGATATTTATAAATAATTCTAGACAAACATTTAAAGGAATATTACTTTTTCATTCATTCTTTTTTGTTGTTGTACGTTTTTCCTATTAAAAGTTTGACATGTCTCATTGACCAATTCTCTGGAAACTCTTCCTGTAGTTTAGATAAAATTTAGTTCTTGGAATCATTGGATTGATTTTTGTATTGTAATTGGAAAGAACGTCTATATATTCATTCCACTAGATCCCTCAAACTTTTGTAAAAGTTTTTCCCCCTTTCGTTAACTTCTAGCACCACTCTAGATGAGCTAAGGAGTAATTCATTTTCATTTGTATGTTCTATTTTTTTTCTTTTCTGACAACAACATTCCTTTTCTGAGTTGTTGGTCCCTGTAGAAAATTAAACAGATGTGAATTAGTAGACTATTTGACACATGTTATCTGATAATTTTAAGTATATTATTGATGATAATTAAAAAAAGAAACTCATATTGGATCGATAGTATTTTTTCATTCACCTGAATCATCCTTTTGCAATTTTTCCATTAAAATTTTACGCTCTTCTGGTCCTAGATTAGAAATAATCATATTGAGCTTCATCATTTTGTGGCTTTGCATGATACACAGTAAACAATACATATTATTTAAACTTACAGATAGCTCAAAAATAATATTTTTTATAAAGAATTTACAAAGAACTTGCCTTTTTTGCTTTTCTTGATGTGTTAACAGTATTTTTGTTACTTGATCTCTTGTCAGTCATTTATTTATCAATATGAAACCTATACCATATCATTCATTAATATATTTATAAATAAATTCTTAACTTTTCAGGTAGAAAATAAATCTCAAGGCACCAATGCACCTTTCATGAGGTACGCACTGCAGCCGGTGCGTGGGTATATTAAAAATGCACTGCAAAACAGTATAATAGACCGTACGGTGCTTTGGGTATTATAAGCGCACTGCAAAAATAGTGTAATAGGCCGTACGGTGCATGGGGTCTTAAAAACACACCGCAAAAACGGTGTAATACACCGTACAGTGTTATCCTCATTACATGGAGCACCGGTGCCCTATTTCAGATATGGCACACGGATTTAGAAAAAAATGTTTTCAATTTTTTTATTGCATAGTACTTGCATGGTGCATTGTAGAATACAGCGCACCGGTGCGATAGCGAGCGCAGGGCGCACCGATAAAGAAAAATCCATTTTTTTTCCAAAAATTCACGCAATGGCCGAATGGATTGGGATCCGACTATGCAAGTTGTCCCGTGGGTTGGACGTCAATCTAAAATGAAAAACCCTAATTCTTAAATCACAAAAACAGGGAGAAGAAAGGGCAAAAACAAAAAAATGAAGGGTTTAGGGTAAAAATGGATAAAACTGCAGAAAAAAGTAAAAAACATAATCAAATTTAATTACAGGATGGTTTGGAATTCTATGATACACGGTTTGAATCACCAGAGGTTTGGTTTCTGATTGTCTAAATATTTCTGTTCGAACGTATTTCACTGCTCCACAGTGCCCTCATGCTCTCTTGCTCTAGGTTTGTCTCCTGCAAATATCTGGCTGAAAATGATAGCAAAAATAGTGGAATAATGAAATTTTTTTTGTATTTAAAGAATTATTTTATAAAATTGGATTTTTGAAAATATTTTTCCGCCCATTTTTCAAATTGCCGTTTTTTTTTTCACTCAAAGAAAATAGAGTTGCATTTTTTTATTATTTGCGTTTATTCGTTACCGGTGCGGAAGAGTTGGGAAGCACCGGTGCGTCTTCGTAATACGATGCACCAGTGTGTGTTATGATTCTACGTGCACCGAACTATATAAAGTTCTTTTTTTTTGTATGTAAGATCATAATAAAATAATGATAATTCTAAAGTACATGAATTTATTTTCATTATTTTCTAAACTTTATTATGTTACAAAAAATCGTATGATTCTAGATTTTTTATTTTACAATTATTTTCAAGTTCACAAATTTAAATATTTTAATAAAATCATTTCACATTAATACAATTAAAATTTTCACATTAATAGAATTAAAATTTTACAAATATTTTACATACATTTACAATTAAAATTACATTTACAATTAGAATTAGAATTACAATTACAATTTTACATTAATTTCACATACATGAATTTCGATTAGAATTAGAATTAGAATTTTAATTTTACATACAATTATATTAACAATTTTACATAGAATTACATTTACAATTTTACATAGAATTACATTTACAATTACAATTACAATTTTATAAATATTTTACATACAATTACAATTAAAATTACATTTACAATTAGAATTACAATTTTAAATTAATTTCACATACATGAATTACGATTAGAATTACAATTACAATTTTAATTTTACATACAATTACATTTACAATTTTACATAGAATTACATTTACAATTACAATTACAAATTTACAAATATTTTACATACAATTCAATTAAAATTACAATTACAAATACAATTACAATTTTAAAATTTTACATACAATTAGAATTAGAATTACAATTTTACAATTTTTCATATATACAATTACAATCATTTCACAATAAATTAAATATTACAATTACAATTAAAATTTTACATTAAATATTTTACATATAATTACAGTGAAAATTACAATTAGTACAAATACAAATACAATTTTACAATTTTACATACAATTAAAATTAAAATTTCAATTACAATCACGACATACTATTTAATAAATATCATGGTCATTTAATATTAAATTAATTAATAAACATCATCACGATCATGATAACCATCATACAAACATCATATTCGACTAAAAAACACATTCAAACATCAAATTAACATTATATATTAACATCATCACAACACAAACATCAAATATACATCTCATGTCAAATAACTCATGCTATCACTTTTACACATCTATGTGCAAGCTAAACATTAAATGAACATATCTAACATGACCTAACAATATGTGCCACATCATGATGATCACCAACATGTAAATTAAGTAGAAATGTAACATGAACATAAAATACATGGACCATATATACAACTGTAATATAAATGTCATGGATCAGCTGGTGGTAGTATAACAACATCAATAGTAGTACAAGTGGAGGTGGCTTGCTCAGTAAAGGGTGCATCCTTGACGGTAGATGGTCGAGCCTGCTCATGATCATGATCACTAGTACTGATGGATGCATCAACTGGTGGTACTAGCACAACATCAATATAAGTAGTAGTAGTGGAGGCCTTCTCAGTCAATAGTGCAACCTTGACAGTCGATGGTCCAGCCTGCTCATGATCATGACTAATATTGACGGATGGTGCTGCAGGCTGCTAACTAGACGTGGCCGATGGTCCAGCCTCATCTCCATGATGACTGCTAGATGCTGCTAGTGGATCAACCTCATGCTCATCAGGCGTGGTGCGAGGTGAAAGATCATGAGATGCATGTGAGTTGCTGCTCGCGGACTGTCCATCACGTGTCGCGGCTCGACTAGTATGTCTATATCTACGGAAAATCCTCCTCAGTTGCGTAATAGCTGTTGTAGCTCCTACGAAATGCCGCATCAGGCCGTACATGTCACGCGACATTCCTCTCCACATCCGGAACAACATATAATCGACCTGTATGTCTCTGTAATGAGCGGGCCTGATGCCCGCATCAACAATCAATGCACAGATTTGGTTGCCCAACTCCATCCTATATCTAGTCTTAGGTTGACCGTGCCTAGCAAAAGGCGGTACCGATGCACCATGAGTAGGAGCATGTCCCTCTACTGCACTGACCTCATCCTGATCATGATCATCCTTAGCATCGACCATGTCCTGATCGTCATCAGGATCGACACCTAGATCATGTGGTGCATCCAACATCTCCTCGCCATCAAAAGAGCCAATGTATACAAAATATATACAAGTACACAACAATAATTAGACAATTTCATTACATAATTTAATAAAAACAAGTTAGAGAACTTGTTAAAATAAATATAAATAAAACAGTACTAATATTACCTCTATCATTTGGCGACTCATCATCTATGAAGAGGATGTTGGGACACCCTCGCCAATCTAATCCAGCATAAGGACATGGGACCAAAATGAAGGGATTCAACCCGTCAACACTGGCTAGTAAGTCCAGTGCATCATGCGCTATCTTGGATGGAAACATAGTGTCTCCCCTCTTGGGCATCATCTGCCCCCACATGTGCATCCGAGCCTCGAACATCGGCCTACGAGGCTGTCGAAAAAAACTAGGTCTCATCTCTGGAAACCTCTCAAAAATTAAACAAAACAGCTCTGAAGCAAAAGGGAAGTTGACCCTCCCTTATGCATGAGCACAACATCTATCTAAGGCTGTACAAAACTGCCACAAAAAATGGCAGACCACCTGACAAGTCGTGGCTACTGTACTAAAGAATCAACATAATATAAAAGTGAGCAAGTAATGTGTTTCACGTCACTGGTGTTGTGAAAAATGGTCGAAATGATAAGTGAGAGGCACTGCAAGTCCTGTCTACCAGATGCACCTATATGTAACTGACCTCCAGGTACCTCATTATGGGAATTTTGAGGTCTAAAATGGGCCTCCTAAGAAAAATGTACAACCAAAATAAACTTTATAAGAACCAATGGGATTCAAGATGATGATGTCAACCATGGGGGATGATTCACCATTTTTTAAGTAAAAGGGTAAATAGATTAAAAAATAATAAAATAATAAAACTACTTTTTCAACTCGTATTTTCAACTTATCTCCCAAATTTTTTACTCAAATTTCGAGCGGGAGTACTCGTTGGATGCAAAATTTGATTCCTCATCCAAGGAGTACCCATGTTGCATACTTTTGATGGACCCTACTACATGAAAAATGAGAAATACAGGAAAAAACGTGATTGCAATCACGCTTTTCATGTATTTCTCATTTTTCGTGTAGTAGGGTCCATCGAAAGTATGCAACATGAGTACTCCTTGGATAAGGAATCAAATTTTGCATCCAACGAGTACTCTCGCTCGAAATTTGAGTAAAAAATTTGGGAGATAAGTTGAAAATATGAGTTGAAAAAATAGTTTTTTATTTTTTCCCTCTAAAATTTGATGATGTCATGAAATCTTATTTGATTTTTTCCACTATTATTTATAATTTCCTTAGGAGGCCCATTTTAGACTCAAAATTCCCCTAATGGAAACTCTAAAGGAGACAATACATGTGGTCCAATGTATCTCTAGGAGTAAACTAACTGACTCCCTGCTACACAACCAGCTGGCATGTCTGGGAATGAGGGAGAATCCACCCCTCTCCTTGATAGTCCTATAATAAAATAAATATCCTACTCAGTGGGTGTGTACCACTAGTCAGGACCAACCTAGAAAGCCTGTTGGTGGGCATTCCACCTACGGATAAGATATCTCAGAAACACACTGTGGGCCTTTAGGGAAGTAGCCTCCTCATAGAAATTGAGGAGGCCTACCTGCCTAAGGATCCCCTGAGTATTTGTTGTAATAGGCCAAGGGTATGCATCTCTCTCTCTCTCTTGGGCCTCCCATTGGAAAATCATGTCATATTGTTCAACGTGTTGTTGTTGCTATTCTTCCTCTTCTCTCTGAATCATTGACGTATTAAATAGTTTTTTTTATTAAAACAGATATGTATTTAGGAACATACATACATACATACATACATACATACATACATACATATATATATATATATATATATATATATATATATATATATATATATATATATATATTTGAAAACAAAAAAACAGACCAGTCGGTGCGCCACAAAAACAGTCACACCCAGGGGGCGGTGCAGCTTAATTTTGTAGCACCTTGTTCTTGGTGCCCCTAATGATATACAACGCATTGACCTTGGTGCAGATGTCTATTTTTCAAGCACTGTTGACTAAATTTACGTTCATAGTAGTGGTGCGCTGAGTGAAATATACGCCCCGGAGCATATAGTCGTGTTAGCGCACCGAATTCATAACAATTACATAGTAGATGGTGTCTTTTACCCGGCTACACTATTAACCCTCTTGGAATGCAGAATGCGGTGCGCTGAAATATACCGGGGCGGATAATACTGTCAACGCACCGCACTGGGATTCCCTGGGTCAACGGTGCACTTGGCTAAATGAGCGCACCAAATTTTATTTTATTTTTAATTTAAAATTATGCGGGGCGCCTTTCGGTACCGCCCCGAAAACGATGCAGATACCATTAGCACCGGTGGCGGTGCGGCCTGTAAATTTTACAGGCAACATCGCAATCTGGTGCAAGCCGAACAACTCAGACGCACCACACGACAATTTTTTTTTTCTTTTTCTAATGGTTATTTTTAAAGTTATTTCAAATTCTAATCCGCTAAAAGGATTAATTATGGAAAAAATAGAAAAATACCTGTACATTTCACCGTCGAGGAGGCATATTGGCTGTAAAATTTGCAAAAGAAGATTTGTCCACCATTTTTCAAAATGCAAGCTGGAGATTGGTGGCCAATGCAGAGCAGCAGTGCATGCAAAGGGTACAATGAGAGCACCGATGTCAGGGAAGTTCAGAGAATGGGAAATGGCACCGGTGCCTAAGAGCTCTGGAGAACTGAGGAAAGTGAAAAATATGGTTTTTTGGTCGTAATTTTTTATTTATTTAACCCTGTTCCGGTGCGCGGGGTTTCGTAATCGCACCGGTACGCTTCCTTATCAGCACACTGGGTGGTGCCACGTTTGGCACGTTGTTTATAATGCACCGGGGCGGTTCGCTATCACTGCGCTGGGATGTTTCAGTTTTACCGCGTTATTTTGATGGTGCACCGGGGTGGAATATTTGTAAAGGACCGGTGCAGAATAGTCGTAAAGCATCGGTCTTTTGGCCTTAATTTTTTTTTATTTAACACTATTCCGGTGCATGCTTTTTAGAGGGGCACCGATGCTCTTGGATAAGAACGCACCGACACGTTTCTATTTTGGCGCGGTGTTTTATGATGCACCTGCGCTGAAGAGTAGTGAAGCACCAGTGCATTACCGTAATTGGACGCCTAGGGTAGGTGTGTATGTTGCGCACTCTGTCCGGTGTGCCAATGTTTTGTGCACACCGGTGTGTTCTATGGTAGAGCGTGCACCGGTAATTGAGAGCTCAGGAGCATTGGAAAAATGAAAAATCCGGGTTTTTTGCCGTAATTTTTTTTTAATTAACCCTTTACCTATGCGCACGGTTTATAGGTGCACCGATGTTGTTTCTCACAAACACACCGGTGGATTTGTGTTTTTGCGTGTTGGTGTATGATGCACCAGTGTGGTTTCGTTCTACCGCACCGGGCGGATTTGGTTTTTGCGCAATGTTTTATAATGCACCGACGCAGAAGATGTGTGACGCACCGGTGCTATATAAGAATAAAACGCATTGGGCGGGTGTGTATGGAGTGCACGGTGTCTGGTGTGCCAATGTTTTTATGCCGACCAGTTCTTTTAGTATTGCAGAGCACCGGGGCGATGTTTAATGATAAGCGCACCGATCGGAAAACATCTGCAAAACCCTCCGCCCACCAACCTCCTCTAGTAACCTCCGCTATAAATGGATGTATGGGGTATTTTTCAGTGGGGTTCCTCAAAAACATCCGCTAGATGGTCTTTTCCTTGTAGTGTGAAATTTGTCGACTTATTACCTCTGTGGTTCTGAAAATTATTTTGCCCCTTCTTTTGAGACCAGTTATTACTAGTGTCTCCTTTCTACCTTGTCTGCTGGTAGCACATTCGAGATTTCCAGATTGCTTCGTCCATGGTTTTTGGGCTATAAAATTATATCTTCTCCTTCATGAATGCGAGCAAAGTTATCAGAAAACATTGCAATTTAGCTTTCTCTTCCCCAAAGATAAGGCACATATCTTAGTAGGGAGGTAAATTTAGTTACATATTCATCCATGGTCCTTTGTCCCAATCTTAAGTCATGGAATTATTTAGCCTTCTCGTCGTAAAATATTTTTGTCAAGTACTTGTTTTTAAAGTGCCTTTGAAATTCCTCCCATTTTACATTTTGTTCCTCTATCCCATGCACCATCTTGATCTATTCCCACCATAAGGTGGATTTTACTTGGAGCTAATAGATGGGTAACCTATCCCTAAGGTTAATATTGTATTTGTAAACCTGAAAATATTTATTCATATTGATAATCCAGGCTTCTGCAACTTCCTCTACTTCTCTGTAAAAAATTGGGAGTTTACTTTTATTGAACTCCCCCTGCAACTCCATCTTCTATTTCTTTACTTTAATTTGGTATGAAACATTGTCAGACTCCTCTTCATTGTTAGCTCTATTTATATTACTCCTTTTTGTATGAATTTCCTCTGGATTATCCTCAGTATGTTGTTTTTGTTTCTCCCCTTCATCTTCGGGTTCATGTTTAGGACGTGGTTGATAGGTTCGATGATTTTTCTTGTCTAAAAATATTTTTAAATCCTTTCCTATTCACGCATTAATATTTCGTTATCTGTCCTCACTCGAACCATTTCATCTTGTAATTGTTGAACTATCTCAAGTACCCTATTTTTTTGGTGTTGTTGTTCTTCTAGTAACCTGCTTGTTTGATGTTGTTGTTCTTATAGTAACCTGCTTATTTGGTGTTGTTGTTCTACACCCAGTTTCTCCAAAATTTCCATATTTGCATCAAGATTTTCCATGGGACCTGTTCCCACTGCTGGTCTAGTTGGGATTTGACCTCCACCTCCTCTCCTCATTGTAGTTTGTCACTTTTTTTCTTTTCCTGCCTTTTATCATTGTGCATAGTTCAACACTCATCATTACTATTATTTCCCATTCAGGCCATATTATTGGAACCGTGCTCTGATACCACTTGTAACAGGTCACTAGACCCCTTTTAATCTACAACAAGAAATAAAATATATCACATAAAAAAATTAATTACTTAAATTTTCATAGTAATACTTAGCATCATGCATATTTTATTAATAACTACACACATCAGCGCACATGGATTGTTAGCATAATGCTAACTTTCCTAACTTTATGTTTATAAATTATGGTGCTAAATATCATAACGGTGCAATGTATGTTGATCCGACTTAGGAGTAAGGTTTGGAATTTATTGTTTATTGCGATAAATTTATTATTTGGATCATAGGTATGGTGATTTCTGCCTTAATCGGCTTCGCTAGTTCCTGCTACATGTACTTTTGATGTCGGTTTTACACCAGTTTCTCAAGGAACCTTCTCGATTTCGAGCACCGGTACTTGGCGGTGGATCTATTCGGCATGTGGCAAGATTCTCGTCATTGATCCCCTCCTCTTCGATTGAAAAGTTCTGAGTTTGGGGCAAGAGGTTAGGGTAAAAAAAACCCTACCTCCTCCTCCATTTTGTTCCCCATTTGCCTGAGAGCTTCACTCTAGCTGACCTCTGCAACCAAACCATTCTGTCAACTTCAGCTGGGTTCTTGTCCTCAATACAGGACTCCGGCAAGATAGCCACAGGTCCCTTACTTTGCAAACCATTTAGCTAAAAAATTCGCTATCAATTCCTTTAAACATCGAGTTTTATTACCATAGTTTTTCATTGTGATTTCCTTTGCGTTTTATTGATTTAATTGTTTGGCTTCTGCAGGTTTCTAGTTTTGAGTCTTTTCCCACAAGAGTATTTTAGTCGGAATGTAATGGTTTTCAATGAACCCTCTTGGGGTTTGAATAAGTAAATCTTCCTTCCTTTCCAAGTCTGTTTATGTTAAAAAATTCATAGTTACGAATTTTGGGCAATCTCTTATGTTTAGTTAATTGTATTACAAGGTTATTTATGCATTAGGGTTGCAATGTCAGCATCCCCTTCAGTTCACCATACCGCCGCCATAACAAATATTGTCTTGGCTAGTTCTACCGGTAAGATCAATTATTTTCCCCCAGACCCATTTTTATTCCACTCATTTTTCTTACATGCTAAGGATAAACCCTCTCGTTTTCTGCTATAGTTGTCTACTATGAATTTTGGTCACCGCCGCTTGTTTAATTACCTATATCTTGCGAAGTCGCTTATCACAAGGCTGACGGAGGGTTATGCTAAAGTTGATTTGTTTTATGTCAAGTCCTTTGATTAGATTTTAGGGAATAGAAAGTGGTCATACCCTCTGTTGAAGGTTGCTGAGAATTTGGTAGGGAAGAATGAGTTTATATATGTATTTTCATTTCGACCTTCTTGGATATAAAGTTCCAATGTTTAATGCTATTTTGGCTTATGAAACAAATTATTCAGGCTCCAGCTGTGTATAATTTTCTGTTCAAAATTTTAAGAAATTTTTTTATTATAAAAGGACAATTTATGCTATAAATATTACTATTCTTCTTATATATTCTAATCATGAACTTGGTTCTTCTGCTGCGGCCTCACTATGTCGTGTTTCACCATGTCTATTATAGTTAATATAATTTTTGGAAACTTGGCATGAGAGATGTTTCAGTATTATTTCATTTTCCTTGTTATCTAAGTTAAACAAGGTAGTCTCTGATTTGCACTACCGTTTGGTTTTGTGCGTAATTTATTAATATATTTACTCTTACAAGTTAACCATGAGGAAAGGACACCTGATCTGGTTTCCCCGGAACTGGGGTCTCAACCTATGTTGGCACCCTCCCCAGACAGTCCACTAGGTATTTTAAGTTAACTTAATAATTTATGCAAGTATTTACTTGAAATATATGCTAGTCTCTACACAAGTTCAAGCAATAGATTTATTCAAGTCCTTTCCTAATTGTTAAGAAGAAAACAAAGGAGTCTTTTGTAGAACTTGAACTAGAACCCGACTGTACCAAGGTCATTTTCAAGAATATCCAATTTTAATTTTATTTTATATTACTACAGACTATCAATAATTCAACAATACTTAGTTCTTATATTCCAGCTTCTCTTCTAGAGATTCAACTATTTTCTTTCATTTACAAAACCTAGTAAGATAGTAATATTTAAAATTAACAATAAATTTTAACACCAATAATTCAGAATAGCTTCAAATTTCTCATAAAAATAATGACATGTTTTTTTTTTAAATAAATGATGACAGAGTATAATAATTGTTTTGATTTCAAAACAACTCGATTACTTATCTCAGAATATGTCAAGAATGATTTGTTCCGCCCAACCTTGAGAAGGAAAAATTACCTCCTCTTCTCCCCCTGTGCTCCTCGCCAAAGATTTAGGCAACAATATTTAAACAAAACAAAGTTAGGCATCTGTTATCCTTCTGTATTTTACAGATTTCACTAGATAACTGTGGATGTTTTACAAGCAACTAAAGATAGCATTATTTGCCTATCATCTATCTTTAGAAATCTCACTACCTTCATCATCCTAAGTGTGACTATTTTTCACTAAAATTTCCTATCTTTTTCCTTCTCAAAAGTTCACCCTACTTCTCTAAAGAAAAATCCATTTTTTGGGCCTATTTTCCTCATTTTATCACCTCACCTGCACCCTCATTCATCCCTTTTTTCCCCTTTAAAATTTGTTTTTATTTCCCCTAAAAAACCCTCCTAAACATCCCTTATCCATTATTTTCCCCTAAAAGAGTTTTTAACAATGTAAAAATCCCTTTTTACATTGTTTAAATTTACCTTTTTAGCCTATCGGACCCTTTAAAAACCTTGCAAAAACCTTGTTTTTGTGTTAAAACCCACCCTTTTTATAAATATAGGCCTTAAGCCCCTCTCCACTTAAGCCCTAGCCCCTTGACTCCCATATAACCCCGACCTTCCACTATTATCTTAAGCCCCTTCCCTTCTCAGCCTCTGGTCCCTGTTACCCCCACAAGACCATTCCCTCCACCTATTCTTAACCCTTTCCCCCTTATAACTTTATCTCTGCCCCTTTTCTTTTTATACTTCCTCTGCAAAAACCTTATAATAGCCCCTCAGCCTTTAAAAATATTTAAAAATGGCCCCGCTCTCCACTGACTCCGTCGCCCATTCACTTTGCGCAATCTATCCATCAGGTCCCATCTTCTCAAACCTATGCCCCGCTCCCGGACGTTGTCCACATTGTAGATCTCATCACTAGAGATCTCACGGTCTGAAACCCATATCGCGTGGAAATTAGCGCCGAAATTTAAAACCCCTAACCTGCACGAAATGGGCTGTTTCGCCCTGGACACACGGCGATTGCCTAGTGGAATCGCATCTGATAAACTCAAAACCACTTACCGCTCCTCACCCGTGCGATAAACCACCGTGGTTTTCTGAAACTACCTTTTCCTCCCTGCGCCCAAATTCAAATCTCTTCTCTCCTGTTTGAATTTTCCCATGGTTCCTCCTTCGTAACCATGTCTCTCTTCTCCATTTCTCCTCTGCAAACGTCTCTTGACAGCTCCAAACCCCAAAAAAATTCAGTTTTACCCCTCCCGCAGGTTTTAACTAACCAGTTTTTGTTCTGTGCAGGTTTTAATGGCAGGGATGCCCAAAAAGCATCCCAATGGCCCAAAAAGGACAAGTGAAGCCCTGGATGACGATCCAAGGGGTTTCATTCAAATTTAAAGAAAATGAGGTGAAGATTCAAGCCCTGCCACCACTGAAATCATGATCCTTGGTGGACATTCAACCTTTTAGCCACGAAGAAGACTGCCTCCCTGCACTCAAAGAAAAATTACAGTCAGAGAAGAAACGAATAAAATAAAGAATAGAATGATTAAAAGGCTAATTCAAGACCAAAGGATAAAACAAAGGATTAGCCACAAAGACATTGATTAAAGGATGAAAGTCAAAGGTTTAAAAGTGAAAGATGAATAAACAAACGGTCAATAAAGCATAATGAAGGATAAAGACAGTAAAGTAGTTTCTAAAAGCTAAATCAAGGTTCAAAAGGCCTAAACAGGGTTTGATGATTAAAACAAAGGCAGATCAACCCAAAGACAGCTTCGAATGAATCAAAAAAGGAACCATTACTTCTCCAAAGACAAATTTTCCACCTACAGCATGTTTCCTTTCAATAAAGGCATTAGGCAGTTATTACACAGTCAGAGATATTTTGAAGGAGCCTAATAGTTATTAAAAATTTATTACTAAACCTTTAAAGTCAAAAAATTTCAACCGAAATAACTCAAAAGTTAAGACAAAGTTATTATTCCAGAGTAACTCTTTCAGATATTTTTGCCTTGGGCCTTGCATGGTCTCAAAGGTCAAAAATCATTAACTCTGTAATAAATAACATTTAAACACCCTATTTTGGCAGCACCTCCTCATTTGCATATAAATATTGCATATGATATTCATTTTAAATGTTGGTTACTCGATGGTTATTAGATTGATTTCTGTTGCTAAGCTAGTTGAGGAATGCTAGACTGAACTGAATAAAGCTCTGAGTTGCAGAGAGCTATTGTACATGGAGTATTGTAACTAGTTTGATCATAAATAATACAAGCATGTTCACAGGATCCTTGAGCTATATCAATGGTGAAGTTTTCCTAAATTGTCATTGTTTTCTCTTATGTTTTCCATTATGCCCATTTTTCTCTGATAAAGAAATTTTTTTTTTAGAATAGGATTTGCTATTTCAGCACCCTATTTCTATCTGTACTCTTTATATTTATGTTTTCTTCTACATGGTTTGATTGGAATATTCTTAATTTCCTTATAGTTATATCTAGCTTGTTGTCTTGGGAATGATTCAACAGAGTGAAGCCAAGGAATTTATGGTGAACCCATGTTCCTTTGAGTAAGACTTGAGATATTGTTTGTAAGACCTTTCTTTAAAGTTCACTTACTAGAGTCTAAACGAGAGAGATTTATGGTATGCCCTTCCCTCTGGCCTGCCTTGAAATGTTGCTTTGAAGAGTCTTTTGAGAGTTAGTCAAAAGAAAATTAGATTATTTTTGTTTGATCTTAGACCACTCTCACTGTTATCTTATATGTTTTCTTTATCTGAAAGTAGTTCTTGAATTACTGGATTGTTGTCTTAGAGGTTTTCTTATTAAAGTTTGTCCAAAGAAGTCTATGGTTTGCCTTGTCCTTTGGCTTGCTCCAAACAGTTACCTTAAAAAGGCTTTTATTGTCTAAGTAGAGCTAGAAGATTCTTAACTGACTATAGCTTTGCTGCATTCACAACTTATTATTGTTCATATCACAACCTAATCTAAAGAATCCACTTGATATAGTTAGCCGAACCTATGAATACCCTTGCAGAGTTTATGAGCAATTAAATCCTTTTATGACTCCATAGCCCAATGGATTGATTTTTTCTCATAGTCAATTTGTTCAGTTGAAACATTCCACCAATTAGTCACACCATTGATCCTTCACTCTATCAATTAATCCAACCAAAAACAATAAGTCCTTAGAACTTCATAACTAGCTTCAAATATTAAACAAAGAACACAAAGATATATCAATAGAAAACACATTTATAGAGAGATCCCTCTCTGAATCCAGGAAGGCTAGGTCCTTGGATTCCAAAGTGGTTCTGATGTGGCCTTAGAAGTGTTTGTTCTTTCAACTCTTGTAAATTACAGGGAGCCAACATAGTGGCGACCAAACTGGGGAATCATACTGAATAATAAACATTTTAGAGTCACTCAAAACTCAGAAAACCCCATTAGTTTAAGATGAATCAAGTATTGTCCAAGAATGGTTTCTGATTGATGATGGTGGAAAACAGTTAGTCATTAAACAAGTAAAAATCCTCCACCTGGTGACTCCACTAATTTTCCATTGACTTCACTGGGAAATTTATTCTATCATCAAAATATTAAACAATACCCAGTCAAGAATACTTTGTGGATTAGGTATCTCTTTCATAGTTTGGTTTGTGTCCTAAGGCTATTATACCTCTAAACCTATCTCATTTCTTGGGTCTAAATCCTGGCTTCTAGAAGAATTCATACCAGATCCTATCCTAACCCAAACCCTCCTACTATAGTTGAAAATCGTGAAAACATTCTTAGGAAATCTCCTAGATCCGAAAACTCAGCTGTTAGCAGATCAATCCACAGAGGAATTTATGTCCCCGAAGACCTTATAAACTTGCAAAATACCCAATTTGACTTACCCCATATAAGAAACCTATCCAGAACTAAGTCGCAAAGTGGTATATACCAAATAAACCTTGAGCCTGTAAACTCACAACAAAGTAATAGTAGGGAAGCCTCCCCTTAAACTCCTCCTGATTTCCATTTTCTCCAAAACTTTGGCTTCTCTCATCCAAAATCTGCTCAAAATAACTTAGCTGCTCCAAGTACTTTAGCTACACACACCCATACATCCACTGTTCAAACTACTCCACTTCATCACCTTCCTCCACTTGTTAACCCTCCATTGTTTCCACAAGCTCATATCATGGCAACATGGTATGCTCCCTTAGTCCTTCCTTTACCCCTAGTTGCTCTACCATAGGACTATTAGTCCAATATTCCCTTATATGATGCCAGTAGTTCTACTACAACTCAACAACATGTGGATAGAATCAATGACTATTTTAACAGACAAGAAATAGATGATGAAACTGTTAAACTTAGAATGTTTGCTCAAAGCTTAGGGGGAGAAGCAAGAAAATGGTTCAAAGGCTTAACCCCTAACAGTATTAATGATCTCCCTACTTTTCATCAACTATTCTTAAACAAATGGGAAGTTAAGAGAAATCCCCTTCAAATCCTATCAAAGTACAATGACCTTAAAAGAAATGCTGGAGAGAGTGTCCAATATTATTGCACTAGATTCAATAGTGTTTATAATGCACTCCCTCCACAAATGAAACCCCCACAAGGCTTAGCCTTAATGAAGTTTCCTGAAGGGTTTGACCCAGACATGTGTTATCAATTAAGGGAGAGAGAACACCTCACATTAGAAGATATGTAGAAAGGGGCAGTAAGTGTAGAAGCTAACCTAAATGCCAGAAGGGATAGATTGAAAGCAGAGAAAAAGGTTACCTACAAAGATGAAGATGGACCCTCCACATCAGATTCCAAAATCGATAGTCTAGTTAGAACCATGGATATGATGATGGAGAGAATTAACATGAATGAGAGAGCTTATCCTAAAGAAAACCAAATAGCTCCTCAAAGCAAAAATCAAAACCAAAACTTTAGAAGGAATCCCCCCCAAATTAGACAAAGAGGCCCTGATCAGCAAATCATACCTCCTTTCCAAAAAAACTATGCTGATGAAGATGAGGGAGTGATTGAAGAAACAGAGGGAGATCACATAAAATTATTGGCAGTAAACAATGAGGATACGGTTTTCCTCAATGAAGAAGAACAAGGTATATTTACACCTTATGAAGAAGAGAGCCTAGAATCTGAAGATTACAAACAAGGCTTCAAAAATGCTATAATGGAAGTGCACAGACAATATGACCTTAGGAGTAAAAAGAGTTAAGACACTCCCAAAAATAAAGCCTCTGAAATTTCTGTTAGAAACAATCATGAAAGCATTTCTAAAAAGACAGCAGAAAACAACAAAACAGTGGGTGAAAGTTCTGATAAAAAAAAAGGAAAAAACAGTCAAATCAAGGACAAACATAGTGGTGAACAAAGTAGCACTAGCAACTTAGCTAATGCTCCTAGTAAAACTATTTTAACTTCTGTTCATAATAAAAACCAACAAGCTGAATTTGCTGAGAAAACAGTGACTAGGAAGGATGATCTAAACATTTCGAAAATTTAGATATATATCAGCATAGAGAGTGAAATTGCCAAAATCAAGATTCCTGTCCCTCTTACTGAATTATTCACCCAAGATGTATATAAAACCCAACTTTTAAGAGCTTTAAACATGGGATAACAAACTGATTCTGTCAATGTAACTGATGACAAGCCCGAGCTTCTGTTTGGACTAGAAGTAGAAGGGAAATTTCAAGAAGGAGGTGTCCCTCCCTTTTATGTCAGTCTAAACATCCATGATAAGATTTTTCACAATGCCATGCTTGAATCAGGAGCCTCCCACAACCTAATGTCAAAAATAGTGATGGAGAGACTAGGCCTTGAGATAACTAGACCTTACAAAGATTTATACTCTTTTGATTTCAACAGAGTTAAATTTCTAGGCCTGATCAAAGATTTATGTGTCAACTTAGCATAAATACTAGCCAAGAGCTTAGTGATGGACATTGGAGTGGCTGATATACCTCCTAAATATGGCATGCTCCTTTCAAGGTCATGGGGTGCTAAACTCCAAGGCAACCTACAAATGGATATGACTTATGCAACCATCCCTGTCTTTAGTCAACCAAGAAGACTATATAGGGAAACACACATGAAATACATGGTTATTAGTCAGGAAAAACCAGACAAATCCCCTCTTTATCCTATTCACACAGGCCTTGACTCATTCATTCTTTAAAATGTTGAAAATATTAATGAGCAAGGAGAAGGAGATGAAAAACCAGCAATAGAAAAAGAGGAAAGGAAGGAGGAGTAGCTAAAATAGTTTGCTAACTCAGAACATCACAGAAAACATAATGAAGCTCATAGGCAACAAACGAACCATCAACATAGGATTGATCATGAAAAAAAAATAAAACTCAACATAGTGAAAACCTTGAGGAGCAAGGTAAAAATGAACATAGTGCAGATCCTAAAAAACAACATAGTGATTGTCACAATAAACAGAACAAAGATGACATAAATGAATTAAATGACAAATCTGAAATTGAACCTCTTTGGAGTATGAGTTTTGATGGGTCTTGTAGCAAGGCTGGTTCAGGAGCTGGCATATGGGTACATAGAAAACAATCATGCGGAAGGTCACTCATATATACTCAGCTTTCAATGCACAAATAACATAGCTAAGTATGAAGCTTTCCTCTTAGGACTGCAATTATTGAAAAAACTAGGAGCCAAGAGGATAAATGTTCATGGATACTCCAAACTGATTATTAAACAAGTATATGGAGAATATACTGCCAAGCATCCAAGATTACAAGCATATAGAGATGATGCTGTTGACCCCTTCAAAACATTCACAAAATATGAGCTTAACTTTGTCCCTAGAAACCAAAACATTCTTTCCAATGTTTTAGCATTTGCTGCTAGTACATGTCAAAAACCTTATGAGAGAAAAAAATACACAGTCCAAGTCAAATATAGACCATCAGTCCCTGATAATATCAAATATTGGCAAGTCTTTGAAGGAAATAAATAGATAGAGGATTTCGTACAGTCCAGAAATGGTTTTGAAATGCCAAATTCAGACTCAGAATATGAAGGAGATTGTTCTACTGAGGAACAATATTATGAAAAAGAAACTCCTAACACTGCTGGTATAAATCTTGCTGATATAAATATGTTAACTAAAGAACACCCACAGAAAATAGAGCTGAGCACTAATTTAGAACAAGGAGATTTTGAAGTGCTGCAGTCTCACACTGATAACTTACCAAAGGGACTAGTGCCTCTAGAGGAATTGTTTGATTTTAATGATGTTGCCAAAAAGCCAAAAATGGAACCCACTGAAACTGAAATATAAAAGTGCAATATAGGCAGTAAAGAAAAGCCCAAGATGATTAAATTATTCAAAACACTTCCAGCTCATATAAAACTGAAATATCTTGAGCTTTTTAGAGAATTTTCTGAAGTTTTTGCTTGGAGTTATGAGGACTTAAAATCATATGATACAAAGATAATTAAGCATAAGATACCTCTCAAAGAAAACCAAAAACCTTTTAGACAAAAATTGCACAGAATAAACCTTGTGCAATTACCTCTGGTTGAGAAAGAAATCAAGAAAATGTATGATGCTGGAATCATAGTCCCGCTGAGA
This sequence comes from Pinus albicaulis, assembly GCA_034641835.2. Lineage (NCBI taxonomy): Eukaryota > Viridiplantae > Streptophyta > Pinopsida > Pinales > Pinaceae > Pinus > Pinus albicaulis. The sequence continues at coordinate 1,399,194,510 of CM076578.1, forward strand.
TACTCGGAGTGGGTGTCCAATATTGTATCTGTGAGGAAGAAAAAAGAAGAAATAAGGCTTTGCATAGAATTTAGAAACTTAAATAAAGCCTCTTTAAAGGAGAACTACCCCTTGCCCAAAATGGATCATATCTTACAAAGGGTAGTGGTTTCTAAGAGAATTTCTTTATTAGATGGATTTTCAGGATAAAACCAAGTGTTGGTACATTCTGATGATCAACTTAAAACAACTTTCACTACACCTTGGGGTACTTTCATGTATGTGAAAATGCCCTTTGGTTTAATGAATGCTGGCGCTACATTCCAAAGAGCCATGGATATTTCTTTCTCAGAATAGATAGGCTTCTTCATTGTGATATATTTAGATGACATCACTGTCTATTCCAAAACAGATGAAGAACACCTTGCTCACCTAAGAAAAGTCTTCGAGAAATGTAGAAAATATGGTCTATCCTAAAACCCCAAGAAAAATCTATTTGGCCTCCAAGAAGGAAAACTTCTAGGCCATATCATATATGAAGAGGGAATAAAGATAGACCCAAAAAGGATTGAAGGAATATTGCAAATCAATCATCTTAGAAATATCAAAGAACTGCAATATTTCATTGGAAAGATTAATTTCATAAGAAGGTTCATACCAAACCTTGATGAACTCCTTAGAAACATAACAAACATGCTAAAGAGAGAAAGATGAGTAAAATGGACCATTGAAGCAAAGCAATCCTTTGAATTGGTTAAACAAGCACTCACCCAAACACCGGTTCTCATCAGTCCTGATTTTGATAAAGATTTCTTCATTTTCTCCTTTGCATCAGAAACCATAGTTGCTACTGTCCTACTTCATAAAAACATAAAAGGACAAGAGCAGCCTATTGCATTTTTCAGCAAGGAATTAAGAGATGCACCCTTGAAATACAACATAATGAAAAAACAGGCTTTTGCCTTGATCAAAGCACTGGAAAATTTCAGAGTTTAAATTTTACGCTCACACATCATTTCCTTTGTTCCACACACAGTTGTCAAAGAAATTTTAACAAAAGATCCTGATGGAAAAAGAGGAAAGTGGATTGCTGTTATATTATAATATGATTTAGAAATCGAAACTACTAAACAGATCAAAGGACAAGGACTTGCAAAACTTATGGCTGAATCAAATCTCAAAGCCTTAGATATGAATATGGTTGATGTTTTAGAAGAACAAGAAGAATTCACAACCCCCCATGTTGAAGAAGTATTGCTGAATTAATTTTGGTAGGCTGATATTTTATATGTGCTTTTCTATCTTAATTTTCCTCCTGGTTTATCTATGACAAAGGCAAGATTCTTAAAGTTAAAATCTGTAAATTAATGTATTATAGATAAATGGTCATATTGGAAAAATCCTAGTGGTATATTTCTTAAATGTTTGCCTAAGAATAATGCAGAGAAGATCAAGCATGAGTTTCATGAAGGGGAATGTGGAGGCCACCTCTATTGGAAAACAGCTATCAAAAAAATCCTTAGAGCTGGTTATTATTGGCCCACCCTCTTCCAAGACATCCATAAATTGGTAGTTGCCTGCCACAAGTGTCAAATCTTTGAAGGAAAAAGAAAACTCTTACCCTCACCTTTGCATCCTATTTCTGCTGAAGCTCCTTTTCAACAGCGGGGCTTATAATTCAATGGGGAAATCCATCCTTATTCATCTGCCCTATTAGCACCCAATCTAAACCTCAGGTTGAAAAAGGCAAATCAGGTAAAAACTAAAACCACGCTCAGCCTTTTAGCTAGCCCTACAAGGACGGGAGAGGGCTCTCTCCGTAGAATAGATATTCAATAACACAATAATGAACTGATTTTAGGCTAGGTATATAAATGGGAAAGGAGTTTGATGAATTATTGAAATTTTAGGGATGTATGGGACAAGAGGACAGTATGAACTGAGGAATTAAATCAAGGACACAGAGTATTTCATGGGGCAAGATAGGCAGGAGATTTAGCAATCAAGTTGAAGTAAGATGGAGTGGAAAGATTGTTGAGAAGTTGAAAAGGGCATAATAAATGAATCCTTTTCAAACAGAAGAAAACACACAGAGTATGAATGATTCCCCAAGGCAGAGCATATAAAATGGATTCTACCTTTCTAACTTGAAAACATTCAACTGGAAATGTTTATGAATGAATGGTGAAACATAACAATGTACATATGAAACACAAAGGAGAGACATATGCTAAAACTCATACCACAGGAATCCCACAAATCAGAGCTGCATCAATTTATTAATTTCCTCCCAAACTATACAATGGAGCGCAGAGCTCACTGCCACACTATTCCCCTACTTCTGAGTTTTTAGACCTCAGACTTTCCGCGCTTTACAAATGATTAGCATTTACAATAAATAGACAGATTTTTTGGGAATATAGATCGATGGAAAAAGGATAAATCATAACTGAAGATGGAAAACCAAGAGCCAATAATCTCTCCGTAAAGGAAGAGCTGCGTTACATCTGGTCAGTGAGAAGGTGAAACATTGTAATCGTAGATCTTTTGTACTGAAGATGTGACTGCTACCATCCTGTTTTTCGGCCTTTCTGACTGTTGCGTTCCATATGCTGTTTGAAGAAAAACTGACATTTTATTAATATGCCTTTGAAATAAAACTGAAATGAAATTACGCTTTCATGAAGGGAAAATTTATTTTGAATGGGAAAACGGAAGTGAAAATGGTGGTAATCATATGAAAATCACAATCGGAATCAGGGCGGGGCGGAGAGATGAACAGACTGTAGTATGGCGCCATCGCAATTGGAATCAGAGTCGGCAGGATATTATTTGAACGGAGAACGAAAGTTCCGATGCGATTGGGAACTGGCCCTTTGTAATATAACAAAATGGATAAATTTGAATTTTACAAAGGAGAGGGGAATTTTGGTAATGAATCAGCAAAGGAATTAAATGGTGGGACCGGGGGTTACAATCGTAATCGGGGATCAGAATCGGGAGATGGGCGGAGTGATACTTATAAAACTTCTGATGCGATTGGGGGAGGTCCCTTTGCATGCGATAAATATAACCAAAGTTTCAAAGGGCTGGGCCTTTTATATGTGAATTGGCCGGAAGTACTGATGGTGGGCCCGGGGTCAATCGCATCGCAATATTGGAGGGAAGCGGGGTTAATCGCATCAGGAGAACAGAATTTGTGATGCGATCGGAGGGGAGGGCGCGATCGGGAGTTGCGATGGGAATGTTGCGATCAATTGGAGGGGAAACGTGATCAGGTCAATCGGAGGAGGGGCACAATCAGAGGATCGGAGGAAGACTTGTGATTGGGAGATCGGAGGAGGATTTGCGATTAATCGCATCGGAGTATGGTGCGATTGGCGGATCGGAGGATGTTGCGATGGGCCAATCGGAACAATCAAATATGTTGCGATGGGAATCGGGGGGGGGGGTTTATATGATACAACCCTTTGGTTTTATATTATAACGTATTCAAGCATGGAGGGGAAGTGGTTAAAAATAATCGCATATGTTTTTATAATGCGATTTTATAATCGGAAAGGGGGAAAAGGGGAATATTAAAACTTTAATAACACAAATTTTTAAGGGGAAAAAAGGGAAACAGGGGGTATACGAAGGTATAAGGAATTTTACTTCACTTCATCATAAATTTCAATCTAGAAGTCAGTTTTGAGAGTGTAGTATACCGTTGGAAAGCTCTTTTCGGGCTCTTTCTGCTGGATCTGCTTGGAGAATGATTTGATGCCGAACATGCTGCAAAAAACTCCTCTGAAAGGCAGGGTGATGATCTTGTCGAAGATGGCAGCTCCTGAATTGTGATTGAAAGGAAAAGTATTATGTTTTCACCTCAAAACATGGTTTTGAGGTGAAACTCGCATCAAATTGAATAAATGATATCTCTGATCTTCCTGGTGCTATAAATTTGAGTTTATTGACTTCCTCAGGATCTTGCTGATATTTATTTGACACTTGACTCATTAATTTGACCATGGTGAGACCTTAGAGACTAATGAGACCAATCCTATGACCTACTGATATGATTTTGGGAATGAAAGTGACTAATGACTGAAGACCATAGGAAGGAAAATCAACAAGTGCCTCATGATGGAAAACTGATAAAAAACTACTACCATCAATGAATCCATGACCTAGCGGAATGGTGAAATTTATTCGGTATGAGACACCTAATATGCAAATGCAAAAGAGCAGTTTTGATCACTGATGGCAGTATGACTAGACTGACACTAACATTGGCTCCAATGGAGATGGTAGCTCCTTGGAGGTGCCAAGAACACCATAGAATGAGTAGCCTTATCCATTGGGCATGGAGTCAAAATACTGGAAAAACTGACACAATGCAGACTGAAACTGACTTCAAGGCTAAGACTGAAAACTAAAATAAATCCACACCATACACATGTCATCCAAGCTTTATAGCCTTCACCTCGGGCCCCAAACTTCAATGACTGTGTACTCTGAACTCTGATAGAAATAACATGGTATATACAATGATGATGACATAAATTCTAATCCGTCGTCTTCAACCATGGTAGTGCTTCAAAAGCCTACCATTCACTGCTCCTCCAGGGAAATCCTGGCCATCCATTTCTGAGAGCAAGAATGCATTCTTTCCTCTGTATGCTGAAATCCTGTATGGTCCTTTCCACAGATTGTCGAACTTACCATGCTTCCCTTTGTCTTCATTTCTGGCATCCCATTTCAACACTATATCATCCAGCTGAAACTTTTCTGCTTTTGTCTTCCTGTCATAGATCTTTTTAATCTTCTCCTGCAACTGAATAGCGTTCTGTGACACTTCCTCTCTTGTTTGCTGAAGGTGGATCATTTGATTGATCCTTCGTTGATTGTCATTGTCCTTGCTGCCAAATTATTGCAATAATATCATAACTAGGACTGTAAGGGATGTAGGAAAGACAGCATCAGTACCATAAACCAGCTCAAATGGTGACATACCTATTGATCTTTTACTGCTAACTCTGTCTGCCCACAATGCGTTGATGAGCTTTCGGTGCCAATTTCTTTTGTTTGCCTCCAAAATTTTCTTAATTATATTCACCAGTGATTTGTTAGATGACTCAGCCAAGCTGTTGCCTTGTGGATAATAAGCTGTTGAATGGCCCAGCGCGATGTTGTATTTGTCACAGAAGTCGATCATCTTCTTGGATCAGAACGCTACTACGTTGTCTGTTACGATTTTGCATGGGCAGCCAAAACGAGATAAAATATTTGATTCCAGGAATTGAATGATTATTGTGTCTGTTGCTTGCCTAGATGGGACGGCCTCGATCCATTTCGTAAAGTAATATGTCCCTGTCAATATCCATCGGTGTTGCGCTGAGGACGTGGGTTGAATTTCTCCTATGAAATCGAGCCCCCACTGCTGAAAGGGTGCGTTCACTGAAACCGGTTTCAAAGGGAGTGGAAGCAATTTCTTCTTCCCTTGGAAGATTTGGCATTCATGACATTTCATTACTGTCTTATATAAATCAGAAAATAATGTGGGCCAATAATATCCTGCTCTCAATACCTTGTTAGCTGTAGTCTTCCAAAACAAGTGACCACCACAGTCGCCTTTATGAAAATCATGCATTACCTTCTGTGCCTCTTCTTCAACCAAACAATTGAGCAGATCTCCTCCTGGATCTTTCCAATATAGAGCGTTGTCTAAAATGAAGTATTTTGCGGATTTTAGCTTCAGAGATATACCCTCACTCTTAGACATGCCGGTAGGAGGTGACAAATGCTGAAGGACATAGACAATATCTGAATACCATGGGGACTGCAGAAAAATATCTGAAATTGGAACCAACAAACCTTCATCTTCATCTTCTGCCACTGCTGTTATGAGGTTTATATCTAAAGCATGCAGATTTTATTGGGCCATCAATTTCTCCAAGCCTTGGCCTTTTATCAATTTCGTGGGCTTGATCTCCAGATCGTACTCCAACATAGCTGCTATCCACTTACCTCTCCGACCTTCTGGATCAGTTTGCATCAACATATCCTTCACTATTGCTTTAGGGACATATGCTATAGTATGTGAATGCAGAATATAGACCCTGAAGTCCTTCAATGCCTTGATAAGAGCCAATGCCTGTTTTTCAATAATATTATACCTTAAAGCAGCATCTCTAATAGTCCCACTGAAAAAGGCAATTGGCTTTTCGATCTCGCCTCTCTTTTGCATTAACACAACAGCTAAAGTATGTTCCGATGCAAATGAAAATATGATGAAGTCTTGAGTGTAGTCGGGACTGATCAAAACCGGGGCATTGGACAAAGCAAACTTTACCAGATTGAATGATTTGATGGCCTCCTCACTCCATTTAACAATGCTGTCCTTCTTCAACATATTAGTCATTTCCCTCAGATGTTCAGCCAGATTGGGTATAAATCGACGTAATAAGTTCATCTTACCATTGAATGCTTGGATCTCCTTTTTGTTTCGTGGAAGGTCTATGTGCTGAATTGCCTCCACTCTAGCTGGATCAATGTGAATACCATCTTTGGAGATGATATGCCCCAACAACTTGCCTTAATCCATGGCGAAGAGACACTTCTTGGGATTGAGAGAAATTCCAAACTTTCTACATCGCTGAAAAACAACTCTCAAATGGTGTAAATGCTCATCATATGATCCTGAAAACACTGTCAAATCATCCAAATAAATAACTAGAAAAACATCTTTTTCATTGGCAAAGGCGATGTCCATTGCACAATGGAAATTAGCTCCTGCATTCTTCAGTCCAAAAGGCATTTTGGCATACTAGAAGGTTCCCCAGGGCATTGTGAAGGCAATTTTATCTTGGTCCTTCTCATGCACCAATATTTGGTTGTAGCCTGAGTAGCCATCAAGTAGTGACATCCTGGATGCTCCAACTACTCTCTGTAGAATATGGTCCATTTTCAGAAGTGGATAGTTATCCTTTAAGGAAGCCTTATTCAAGTTCTGAAAATCTATACACAACCTTATTTCTCCAGTCTTCTTACGTACCAAGACCAAATTTGAAATCCAATCAGAAAATCTAATGGGGACTATGATACCAGCTTTGTATAATCTGTTTACCTCTTTTTCGATGGATGGCAGTAGCTTCAGATTGATTCTTCTCAGCTTCTGTATGAATGGCTTTTGATCCGGCTTGATAGGAATAGTATGCTGAATTATGTTCTTATCATACACCTTCAAATCTGAATAATCCCATGCAAATACATCAGAAAATTCAGAAAGAAACTTCACATACTTCTCCTTCGCTTCAGGGGACAATGCCTTTGACAATTTCACGAACTTGGGCTGATCATGTGTTCCAAGATTCAAATCTTCAACTCCTTTCTCCGTGGGCACCAAGCTTGGCTTCTTTGCCACATCGTCCTGATCAAACAACTCCTCTAAAGGTATGAGACCTCTAGGAATTACATTATCTTTCAGCTGCAATATTTCCATCTGGTTTGTTTTCAATTCTTGATCATCAACCACATACTCACCTTCTATAGGAGTGTCCTTGAATTTTCCGTCAACCTGCAAAAATGCATTGATCTCATTATCATCCCAAAATACTTGCCAATACCTTAAATTGTCTGGAATAGCAGGCCTATGCTTGACATGGATCTCAAACTTGTTGTTGGAGTTCAACGGAATCCTCAGGTTACTTGCAGTAGTGGAAAGGGAATCAACAATAAGATTCTGCATCCTGGGCACTGCTGTCAAGGTGTACTCTGGGAATGTCTTCAAAATTTACAGAACTGCATTTCTGTATGCCCTCAGTCTTGGATGTTTAGCTTGGTATTCTCCTTTCACCTGCTTGATTATTAACTCAGAGTCACCATACACAGAAATTCTTTTCGCCTTCAACTTCTTCAAGATTTTGAGGCCTGCAATCAGAGCTTCATACTCTGCTTCATTGTTGGAGCAGTCAAAAGCCAACTTATAAGCACATACTCTAACATTACTAGGGACCTTTTCAGGCTGGAAAACAGGGCTCCGAATCCATATTCCAATACCTGATCCATCCTTACTAACAACTCCATCGAAATCCATACCCCATAGGCCTTCTTCTTCTTCTTGCAGATGCTGAAATTTAGTTTCTGCTTTCTCTTTACCTTGGCTGATTTCTGGCTATTCGTTGTCTTTTTGCTGCTGGGGGACAGGAGGCTCGAAAGTACTTGCTGCTTTGTCCTTTTCCTGTTTGAGGACCTCTCTAAAATTTTCTGAAATCTCAGGTATCTCATCCACTTGTACCAACTGAACATCCTCATCATTTAAACCACCATCTGAATATAAGACAAAAGACTCTAAATATGTGTGGACTGCATTGATGGGATGGTTTACTGGCTTGTATTTGCTAGTAATCATATATTTCATTTTATTTTCCCTATATAACTTTCTCAACTGGCCAAATACAGGGATTGTGGCATAAGAGAAGTGAAGCTATATGGTCCCCTTAAGTTTTGCATCCCAAGACCTAGATAGAAGCATTCCGAACCGTGGTGGGACATCAGCAACAACTACATCCATCAAGACATTTTTGGCTGGGATTTGATCTAACGACACTACTAAATCTTTGATGAGACCAATACAATGGACCCTACTTGAGTCAAAAGAATATAAATCATGGTATTTTCTAGTAACATCAAGGCCTAACTTCTCCATGATAGCTTTGGGCATCAAATTATGTGAGGCCCCGAAGTCCAACAGGCGTTATGCAAGATAAACTCATGCAACCTAAGACTTAGGTAAAAGGGAGGGACTTCATTTTCTTCAAATTCTTCTGTGGCTGGACCAAAAATAAGTTCAGGGTAGTCATCTTCCACATTAACCATATCAAAAAGAGGGTCAACTTGCAAGACTTTAGACACCTGACTTTTATATACACTATTCTTTACCAACTCGGTCAAGGGCACAGACACTTTGAGTTTAGAAATTTCATTTTCTAAATTAAAGGAGGGAGCCTTTTCTACCTCTTTAATGAGAGGGTCTTTCTTCTCTGTTTTCTCCTTCACTATGCTCTACTGGCCTTTTTCATTTGTTGTGTGAGTAGCTGCAGGTGCTTTGCTAGATGAAGGATTGTCCGGCTCTTTTTATTTCTTCTGTGCCTCGTCCTTCATTTGGAGTTATTTTCTCTTTTTAATGGGACTGATTGTGATGTTTCTGTTCCTCAGGGAATACTGCCTTTTCTAGGCTGATAGAGCATTCATATACCCTCTCTGGTAGTCGTTAGATTATTCTTCTAACACTACGTCATTTTCCAAGATGAAATTTTCGTCCCCTCGAATGTCTGGAGTCGCCACTGTGTATTATTCGTCTTCTATGAGGAAAATGGGCGCACCATCAGCTGTGAAAAAATGATTGGTTTCAAACAGGGGACCATCGTCATCTGAGTCAGTCCCTTGCACGTAGTTTTGCTATAATGGCGTTTAAATCTGTTGTTGTGGTGCCGCTTGGTCCTGCTCCCTCTGTTCTCTCTGTCTATTTCTGAATTGCGGTTGCCGTTGTCCTTTAAAATTCGGATTTCATATTTGAGTTTTAGGTTTGTTGGAAATCTTCAACTGCTCAACCATCCTTTCCATTTTACGAATCATAGTTTCTATCTTGCTGTCCGAAGGGGAGGCTTCCTCTTTCACCATGACTTTCTTTTCAGCTCTGGCTTGAGCTCTTCTAGCCAGCAGATTAGCTTCAATGCTTACTGCTATCCTCTGCATGTCTTCAAGTGACGGCGGATCTCTTTCACGAAGTTGATATGCCATATCAGCATCAAAACCATCCGGAAACTTCAGCATAGCTGAATCCACAGGAGGTTTGAGGTTAGCTGGAATAGCATTGTATACAACATTGAATCTTAAACAATAGTCTTGCACTGTTTCACCCACATTTCTTTTAATATTGTCATATTCAAACATAATTTTGTGTGGATTCCTTTTCACCTCCCACCAGTCTAAGAAATATGTGTGTAACTCCTGTAAAGTTCGAATTGAGCCAACCGGTAAAGCTCTAAACCACTTTCTAACTTCACCTCCAAAGCTTTGAACAAACAACCTGGTAGCTACATTCTTTTCTTCTACTTCATGCAAGTCAAAAAAGTCATTCATCTTATCAACATGCTGCTGGGCTGTAATGCCCTGAGTGGCATCAAAGATAGGAATTTTACTCTGATAATCAGCAGGCATATCATTGAGAACTTGAGGTAAAACCAAGGGTGCATACTGAGCAGCCATGACTCTGGGTGGATTTACAACAGGATTTGCAGGATTTGGGGGAGGTGTTGTTGGAGGAGATGATAACTGGGAGTTGACTGAAGGGGATGCTGATGAATTAGGAGGAGGAAATGCTTCTCTTGATGATTCTGAAGGCTCATGAATATAAGTTGCAGTGATGGACTGGGGAGAATTCAAAATGTAGTCATCAATGAAGGAATTTTCTCTTTGAACTTCAATATCCATAAGGAACTCTGGATCTAAAACCATGTCTTTGAGTGCAGTTTCAGACTTATTTCTAAACAAAGAGAGCTCAAAATTCTCGTCAAAAGAAAGCTCTTCTACAAAAAACCACTCACTGGGCCAAGTATGGGACATGAAAATAGGTGTAGGACTTAGTGATCCCTCCTGTCTTCTGACTATTCTTGGGATAAGATTTGGATTTTCAAACACAGGGGGAGGTTTTGGATCAGGATTAGCCCTTGTATATCTTCTTGAAGCTAGTGTGGTCAACTTACTACTCTACAATATTTATATCAACCTAGTAAACTCTGAAATATCATCATCGAGACTTTACAAGAGAAATATTACTGGGGTGATGAATCTTCTATGCAAAAGTTTGTAGGTGTCCCCGGCAACGGCGCCAGAGATGTTAGCACCCAATCTGAACCTCAGGCTGAAAAAGGCAAATCAGGGTAGCAACTAAAACCACGCTCAGCCTTGTAGCTAGCCCTACAAGGACGGGAGAGGGCTCTCTCCGTAGAATAGATATTCAATAACACAATAATGAACTGATTTTAGGCTAGGTATATAAATGGGAAAGGAGATTGATGAATTACTGAAATTTCAGGGATGTATGGGACAAGAGGACAGTATGAACTGAGGAATTAAATCAAGGACACAGAGTATTTCATGGGGCAAGATAGGCGGGAGATTTAGCAATAAAGTTTAATTAAGATGGAGTGGAAAGACTGTTGAGAAGTTGAAAAGGGCATAATAAATGAATCCTTTTCAAACAAAAGAAAACACATAGAGTATGAATGATTCCCCAAGGCAGAGCATATAGAATGGATTCTACCTTTCTAACTTGAAAACATTCAACTGGAAATGTTTATGAATGAATGGTGAAACATAAAAATGTACATATGAAACACAAAGGAGAGACATATGCTAAAACTCATACCACAGGAATCCCACAAATCAGAGATGCATCACTTTATTAATTCCCTGCCAAACTGTACAATGAAGTGTAGAGCTCACTGCCACACTATTCCCCTACTTCTGAGTTTTTAGACCTCAGACTTTCCGCGCTTTACAAATGATTAGAATTTACAATAAATAGACATATTCTGTGGGAATATAGATCGATGGAAAAAGGATAAATCATAACTGAAGATGGAAAACCAAGAGCCAATAATCTCTCCGTAAAGGAAGAGCTACGTTACATCTGGTCAGTGAGAAGGCGAAACGTTGTAATCGTAGATCTTTTGTACTGAAGATGTGACTGCTACCATCCTGTTTTTCGACCTTTCTGATTGTTGCGTTCCATATGCCGTTTGAAGAAAAAATGACATTTTATTAATATGCCTTTGAAATAAAATTGAAATGAAATTACGCTTTCGTGAAGGGAAAATTTATTTTGAATGGGAAAAGGGAAGTGAAAAGGGCGGTAATCATATGAAAATCGCAATCGCAATCGGGGCGGGGCGGAGAGATGAATAGACTATAGTATGGCACCATCACAATCAGAATCAGAGTCGGCAGGATATTATTTGAAAGGAGAACAAAAGTTCTGAAGCGATTGGGAACTGGCCCTTTGTAATATAACAAAATGGATAAATTTGAATTTTACAAAGGAGAGGGGAATTTTGGTAATGAATCGGCGGAGGAATTAAATGGTGGGACCAGGGGTTACAATCGCAATCGGGGATTGGAATCGGGAGATGGGCGGAGTGATACGTATAAAACTTCCGATGCGATTGGGGGAGGTCCCTTTGCATGCGATAAATATAACCAAAGTTTCAAAGGGCTGGGCCTTTTATATGTGAATTGGGCGGAAGTACTGATGGTGGGCCCAGGGTCAATCGCATCGCAATATCAGAGGGGAGCGGGGTTAATCTTATCGGGAGAACAGAATTTGCGATGCGATCAGAGGGGCGGGCACGATCGGGAGTTGCGATGGGAATGTTGCGATCAATTGGAGGGGAAACGTGATCGGGTCAATCCGAGGAGGGGCACGATCGGAGGATTGGAGGAAGACTTGCGATTGGGAGATTGGAGGAGGACTTGCGATTAATTGCATCGGAGTATGGTGCGATTGGCGGATCGGAGGATGTTGCGATGGGCCAATCGGAACAATCAAATACGTTGCGATGAGAATCGGGGGGGGGGGGGCTTTATATGATACAACCCTTTGGTTTTATATTATAACGTTTTCAAGCATGGAGGGGAAGTGGTTAAAAATAAATCACATATTTTTTTATAATGCGATTTTATAATCGGAAAGGGGGAAAAGGGGAATATTAAAACATTAATAACACAAAGTTTTAAGGGGAAAAAAGGGAAACAGGGGGTATATGAAGGTATAAGGACTTTTACTTCACTTCTGCATAAATTTCAATCCAGAAGTCAGTTTTGAGAGTGTAGTATACCGTTGGAAAGCTCTTTCCAGGCTCTTTCTGGTGGATCTTCTTGGAGAATGATTTGACGCCAAAAATGCTGCGAAAAACTTCTCTGAAAGACAGGGTGATGATCTTGTCGAAGATGGCAGCTCCTGAATTGTGATTGAAAGGAAAAGTATTATGTTTTCACCTCAAAACATGGTTTTGAGGTGAAAATCGCATCAAACTGAATAAATGATATCTCTGATCTTCCTGGTGCTATAAATTTGAGTTTATTGACTTCCTTAGGATCTTGCTGATATTTATTTGACACTTGACTCATTAATTTGACCATGGTGAGACCTTAGAGACTAATGAGACCAATCCTATGACCTACTGATATGATTTTGGGAATGAAAGTGACTAATGACTGAAGACCATAGGAAGGAAAATCAACAAGTACCTCATGAGGGAAAACTGATAAAAAACTACTACCATCAATGAATCCATGACCTAGCGGAATGGTGAAATTTATTCGGTATGAGACACCTAATATGCAAATGCAAAAGAGCAGTTTTGATCACTGATGGAAGTATGAATAGAATGAAACTAACATGCCCAACATAAGTGGATCCTCATAGAAACTGATTACTTTACAAAATGGATAGAGGTCATCCCTTCTAGAACTGCCACTGATCTAGTCATCATTAAATTCCTTAAAAACCATATTTTGTCTAGATTTGGTTGTCCTAGAAAGATTATAACTAACAATGCTACTACCTTTAGATCCAAGAGGATGGTATACTTTTGCCACAAATATCAGATCACATTAGGCCATTCCATAGATTATTACCCTCAAGGTAATCGGTTGGCAGAATCCTCAAACAAAAGTTTGGTGAACATCATTAAGAAGTTTCTGGAAGGAAATAAAAAATCATGGCACAGCAAGCTAGTACATGCATTATGGGCATACGGTTAACATGCAAGAAATCAATTGGAATGTCTCCCTATCAGCTATTTTATGGAGTAGATGCAATTTTTCCAACAAGCCTAGGAGTGCCAGTTATGAAGCTGATCCAGGAAGTATAATATGAATAAAATGACATGATAAGAAGAATAAATCAAACTATACAGCTGCAGCAAACCAAAGAGGAAGTCTACAATAGAACACAAATAGTGCAAGAAAACATCAAGAAACTATTTGACAAAAGGACAAAAGCAAATGATTTCAACATTGGTGACAAAGTGCTCAAATGGGACTCAAGAAGAGAAGGCAAGGGAAAGCATAGTAAGTTTGAAAATCTTTGGAAAGGTCCCTACATCATCCATTCTACCAGAGGCAACAATGTATTTTTCTTGCAGGAGATGGTTGGAACAGAATTTTTTGGAGGTCCTGTCAATGGCAGGATGCTCAAACATTATTTCCATTAAGATGGCTAAGTTTAAAGCTTTATCCATTGTATATAACATTGTTTAAAGAAAATATTAGAAAAATAAATAGAAAAATAGAAAAACAAAGAAAAAGAGGGCATAAAAAGAAAAGGTACTGTTAGCCCCCTATGAATTTTTTGACAAGAAAACAGGGGGCTAAATTGTTTGTTGAGTCTTCAAGGAATGCATTTCTCTTGAAAACACATCATCCTTGAAAGCCTCTTCATGCCCTCTGTCCTTTGATTAATTTCCACTGTTGTTTCTAAGTCAATAAGCCTCACTGATTGTAGGGAAATGTGCTCAAGGAGGCCTTCATGTGCCCCTTGTATCCCTGCAGAATGTCCCATTTTAACTTTTTCTTCACCTGTGTCAAAGTTTCCTTTTTTACCCCCCAAACCACTCCTAAACCCTCTAAATCACCTCCATTCCCCTCTTAAAACCTGCAAATACCTTTGTTTGGTTCACGGGCCCCATACTCCCTCTGTCGTTACTCCCTTTTGGCCTTAAATTCCATTGAAAATGGGCCAAAAAACCCATATTATTCACATTTCAGGTTCAGCCCTATTCGGCTCAGCCCTAGAACCATTTCCCCCCCACATGACCCAGTGCTAGAACCAGGCGATAGCCCGAAAAGCACTTAGCATGTTTGGATATCGGGAGCGTTATTAACCGTCGATTTCCCGGCATCCGACGGCCATCGCAAGCACCTTTCATTTCACGTTCTCCCCTCCGATCGTATCACAACCGTGGATTTTATCCGTGGATCGAAAATCCATATTTCATCGACCCCGGTGGTCCCCGCGCCAGAGCACTATGCAGAAGCCGGCGGTTTCTATCGCACCGCCTTTGGAAGGTGGGTGGTATTTTTGATTTCGCAGTGATGCCATACACCGGCTGACACGTGTCTTCGAGCACTGTTGGGAAACCGCTCTCATAGCGCGTTAACGTTCGACTGTGGACTCGGTGCGATATGTGCGTACATCATCCGATATGAAGCTGTCCATCCAACGGTGATCACGCCACGAAGATGCTAGAGCGATAACCAAAGCAAAAAGGGACCCCTGGCCCACCATCAGTCGACCTCCGATGCATTTTCAGCCATCGATCTCCTCCCGAGATCGGACAATCTGGATTAAACCAACGCCCCACCTTTGACCGGCCCCACCGCCAGTACTCCACGTCACCCATTTTTATCGCTTTTTCCCTATTTTCTCGGTATTGTGCCACCTGTCCTCCAGGTTTTCACCACGTATTCTCCGCCACCCCTAGTCTATAATTGGTCCATTTCTCTGTTTTGTCCACCATTTTTCATTCTTACCCACTGTTTCCACCATGCTGCACCACCATTCCGCAAGCCTTCCACTGCATCCATCCCCCTCCAGCATGGATTTCTTAACGATTTTGTGTGTTTTGTAGGATTACAGTCGGGCGGAAAACGCCATGATTTATGGTCACTGTTCCAGTGAAATAGAGCGCAGAGAAGGCCATTGTCCGAGGCTAATATTGTAGGAAAATGTTTGGGAAGGATTCAACAGCAAATATTTCATCAATTTACGGTGCTCGACACTGTCAAACCTCCCCAGGACCATTAAAGCGCAGATTTCGGGGAAAGAGGCAATCATGGAGCGGCAAAGAGTATCAGTGAGAAAGCAGAGAGTTTAAGGCCTATAATTGAAGATCGTAAGCCTTAATCTAATAATTTGCGGGCAGAAGGTGCAAATATTTCTGACCTCATAACCGACAGAGGCCTAGGCACAAAATCCACATATCAGTTGTAAATCCCTTAATTCCACGCAGAAGGTTCCTACCCGTGAAGGGACGAAGTGCCCATGCTGTTTTCATTCTATACCGTGTTCCTAAGGAGATATCTACCCTGAAAACAGTCCTATGCTATCAGAAGCATTTGTTACACAGTATGTCAGACCTGAGTCATTGATCTTTTTTTGTTCAGTTCACCAAAGTATTGCAGAGGTATTATAGCAAGTACATCAAAGACATACCTGGAGTAAATTGCAGCCTAACGAAGACCACTCTTTCATCCAAAGAGTACTGAAGATAAATTCCCATAATTTAAATAGAATGGGGCCTCAGGCCTCTTCCTCTTTTGAGTTTTAATGCTACATTTAGTTTTCCATCTACCTCCTCAGCATATTTTCAGCTATAAAATTCATGAAGAAACTCATTGTAAAGGTTGTTGATCGGCTATCTATGAATTGCAAGCTGTTTCTCTTGAGACATGTTCTTTGTGTAAAGTTGTAAGATAGGCTGAGGAAGATGATTTCAGACTGAATATCAAGCTATTGGTAATGTTGTACTTGACTGGTGTTGATCTTTAATATGACAAGCACATTTCTTTGGATCCTGATTTAAAGCAGCGGTGATGTTTTCTGTCCTTTTCCATGTTTTCCTTTTTAGTTCATTATATTTCATTTCTGATGGCTCTCATCAGAAATCTGGCATAGGATTTACCCTTGTTAGGTACCCTATCTTTCTGCTCTCCTTGCCTTCAATTTTTTCTGCTGTATGTATAGTCTGTGGATTGATTTCAAGCTAATTTAACCAGTGTAGTGGTCAGATATACTGCTAGCTGATGTATGAATTAATGAATCAGTTCTTAGATGTGCTGGGTAGGTTTTAATTGAATGAATTGGGATACTGGGAGTCTAGAACTCTGTCTCTGTCTCACTAGGATATTTTTTAATTAGTCGAACCTTCCTAAGTTCCCTTAAGCTGGATGCCAAAGCATTGAGAGTTCAAAGTCTCTCTCTAATCTCAGGTTTTCAACTTTGTGTTTTAAATCTTTAATGTTTCCTTGTCTGAAGAGTTAACCTTTTAGGTCTTGGATCATAGGTTGTCCAACGGCATGTCTTGTCCCTGGATCTGATTCCTGAAAGGTCACCTTGGAGGTTTCCTTGCTTTCACTTTCTCTCTTACCATTTCATGCCACACTATCATCTTTAAGATCCAATGCTTTAGATGACTAGCCCAACTAAAAGCCTGCATATTGAGTAGCAAGTAAACCCTTTCCTAACTCCATTTCCCAATGGTATTGAATGTTCTATGAATCATACCTCCTTTGCCTAAAATCTTCTTGCTCATCCTTGTCTTATATTGAACCCTTCTTTCTTGATTCCCAACAACCAAACATAAATCAAACAAATCCCATGCCTATAACTAGCCTAACATCTTAACCTTGAGCTTCAAAGACATAAAATATTTCCATACATATAGAGAGATCCCTCTCTGGACCCAGGAGGGCTAGATCCTGAGGTCTGAAAGTGGTTCTGATGTTGTCTCATCTTTTGGTCTTGCCAATCTGGCCAAAACATGGGAACCCCAACATAATGGCGACTTCGCTGGGGAAAATATGACAGTCTATAGCTGATAACATTTGTCTGTCTCCCATTGTTGTCACCAACATAATGGCAACTCCACTGGGGAAAAAATGAGAGTCTATAGCCGATAACATTTGTCTGTCTCCCATTGTCGTCACCAACATAATGGCGACTCCACTGGGGAACTTCTGAGTATTTTCCATCTTACTACATCACAAGAGCCTCAGAAACCTACAATCTCTGGTTAGGTTGGAAGTTAAACACTCCTATCCGCAAATCAACTTCCATACCACTTGTTGTGTTTTTTCCCACACTCTTAGACAGAGTCTGGAAAGGGCCAGACAACCTCCGGATCTCATCCTCTTTTAGAGGTGAAATATCTGGTAAATGCCCTCCCAGTCCATCTCTGGTTAGAGTTTGATGTGTTTTAATGATTTCCCTAAAAAGGACATTATAGAAACACTGTGGTGGACATTATACCCTCTTGAAACATCCTAAACCTTCCACCTGGTGACTCCATAGTTCCTAAACGATTAAAAGACTCCACTGATGATCAGTAGGCCTGCTGATTATCTTAGTTCACATAAGACTCCATTGAGAGACCAGAGCCCATTACAACATCAACCATAATAGAAGTAACAAGTAGGGTTAAGCTGCTTTGTTGGAGAACGATATTTTGGCTTCAAGAACCATTCACACAAGAACTTATCCTAACTTAATCCCACCTGAAATAGTTGACAACCCTAAGAGCATCCTTAAGAGATCTCCTACACCTAAAATACCAACTATTTCTAGCCACATCCATAGATCTAACTCTGCACCAGAAGACTTTACAGCTCTATCAGACCCACTTTTTGACCTAGTCTCTCAAAGCAGATTACTGAGAAATAGGTCACACAGTGCTCTAGACCAGCCAGACCTTGAGTTACCTGTTTCACCACCTCAAAGTGGTAAACACATTAGGGATAGAGATACCCATCCATGTACACCTCCTGATACTCACTTCATTCAAAACTTGGGGCTCTTCCACCCTAAATCTGCTCAATAGACTTCTGCTGGTCCTAGTATCCCTGCCATCCACATACCAGCTGCTCAAGCTAACCCTTTACCTCACCAGAACATCATTATGGAAGCCTGGTATACACCTATGGTTTTACCCCAGCCTCTAGTACCCTTACCCAATGATTATCAATAAAAAATCCACACTTCACTACAAAAGAGTCTACCACAGCTCAACACCATGTGGATAGGATGGAAGATTCTTTTGATTACATGGAGATAGATGATGATAAAGACTCTTTGCCCAGAGCTTAGGAGGGGATGTGAAGAAATGGTTTAAAGGCCTACCTCCTAATAGTATCCAAGACCTTCCCGCCTTATATCAGATTTTCATAAACAAATGGGAAGTTAAGGCCAACCCTCTCCAAATCTTAGCAGAATACAAGAACCCGAAAAGATACGTAGGAGAGAGTGTCCATGACTACTCTACAAGGTTTAACAGTGTTTATAACGCTCTTCCTCCACATATGAAACCTCCACAAGGTATGGCTCTAGTGAAATATCTTGAAGGCTTTGATGCTGACATGGCCTACCAGCTTAGGGAGAGGGATTACAACACATTGGAAGACATGCAAAAGGGAGCAGTGAGTGTAGAGGCTAATCTGATTGAGAAGAAAGCAAGATTGAGAACTGAGAAAATGGTAACATATAGAGATGACATTGTAGCTTCCACATCTGACCCCAATTATGACCGTTTGTCTAAAAACATGGAAAATCTACAGCAAATGATGGAAAAAATGGTTGTCACAGTTAGTAACCAAAACATAAATCAAAACCATAACCAGAACCAGAACTTTAGAAGGAACAATACTGCTCCCAATAGACAAAGAGAATCAGATCAACAAGTTATTCCCCCATTTCAGGAAAAATTTCTTGATGAGGATGAGGGGATTATAGAAGAGTCTGAGGGCGACACTATAAATGTGTTTGAAGCAGATAACTCAATCCACAACTGTTCCATGGAAGAAGATCAACTCGCACCCTCATATTGGGATGAGGGAAGATCAAAATCTAAGGATTACAGGCTAGGATTTGAAAATGCCATTATGTAGGTCAGAGAACAGTACGAACTTAGAAGCAAAAAGGGCTTAGAACATTCCAAACCCAAAAATTCTGAGATTACTATTAAGAAAAGGCCTGAGAAAACTTCTAAAGCGACTGCTGAAAGTAACAAATCAGCAGCTGAGATTTCTGGGAAGAACAAAGAAAAAGACAACCAAAACATTGATAAAAAAAGTCAACCAACTAGCAGCACTAGCACTACAGTTAATGCTCCTGATAAAATAGTTCCTAATCCTGTACATAATGAGAATCAGCCCACTGATTCAGCCACTAAGGTGGTGGATAACAAAAAAGAGTTGAGTGTTACAAAGAGTCAATCTCCCTTCAATTTGGAAAGAGAGATTGCAAAAATTAAAATCTTTGTTCCACTCTCTGAGCTGGCCACTCAGGATGTATATAAAGGTCAAATTTTGAAAGCATTAAATCTAGGGGAAAACAGTGACACTGTCAATTTGAGTGATGATAAACCAGCCCTTCTGTTTGGTCCAAAGATAGAAGGGAAGTTTCAGGAAGGGGTAGTACCACCTTTTTATTTCAGTCTCAATATCCATGACAAGATCCTTCACAATGCAATGCATGACTCTAGGGCATCACACAACCTAATGCCTAAGGTAGTGATGGAAAGGTTAGGCCTAGAGATAACTCGCCCTTATAAAGATTTATATTCATTTGAATCTATCAAGGTAAAATGCCTGGGCCTAATCAAGGACCTGTGTGTAAACCTGACTCAGATTCCTGCCAAATGTATGGTTATGGATGTTGTAGCGGCAGATGTGCCCCCTAAGTATGGTATGTTGTTGTCAAGGTCATGGGGAGCCAAGCTGCAAGGTACAATGCAGATGGATGGGGCATATGCCACAATCCCTGTCTTTAGCCAACTTAGAAGACTGTATAGAGAGGCACAAATGAAATTCCTGGTCAGCAGCCCCGAAAATCATAAAAATTCTCCTCTGTAATCTGTGCACACAGATCTAGACTCCTTTATCCTTTGCAATGATTAATCCTTGAGAGAGCCAGAATTAGAAAACAGAGATATAAACAAAGAGGTTGAGACCATAGATTTTAACATAATGGCCACTCTGGACTTAGAGGAAAACAAAGAAGAAAACTTTGGACAGTGCACTGAAACAGAAACTCAGAGAAAACAAGAAATAGAATGCAATCAGCTAACTATTCACATGTCTGAATTCCATACACATCAGGGAGAGCAAAACCATCAACAGACCAGTGAAACCCACATTAGGGAAGAAAAGGATGATAAACATGAACACGACCCCTTCTGGGAAATGAATTTTGATGGATCCTGTACTAGGAAGACTGTAGGAGCAGGAGTGTGGATACATAACATAGAGAGTGACTATGCAGAGAGCTATGCCTTTAATCTGAACTTCAAATGCACAAATAATATCGCAGAGTATGAGGCTCTTATCCTAGGCTTGAATCTGTTGAAAAAATTAGGAGTTCATAGGATAACTGTGCATGGAGACTCTGAGTTGGTCATAAAACAAGTGAACGGTGAGTATACAGATAAGCACCCTAGGTTGAGAGCGTATAGGAATGATGCTTTGGATTTATTGAAAACCTTTGTAGAATATGAACTGGTGTTTGTCCCTAGGAGTCAGAACGTAATTGCAAATGAATTAGCTTGTATATCTAGTTCATATCACAAGCCTCCCAGTGACCAAAAAATCATCATTCAGACCAAATTTAGGCCTGTAGTGCCGGATAACGAAAAATATTAGCAGGTTTTTGAAGGAGATAAGCAGATCGAGGATTTCCTAACAGGCTGGAACGAGTTTGAATTTTCCGATTCAGACTCTAAATATGAAGATAGCTTCCTGAGTGGGGAACCCTTAGATGAAGAAGAACCACCCTGTAACATAGAATGAAACACTTTAAACAAACAAATTGGAAATCCAAACGAAGATTGTGAAAACACAGATAATGAGGAAATAGAGGTGCTACAGGCAAAAGATAAGAATATACCCCGAGTACTAGCACCTTTAAAAGATCTTTTTGACTTTGATGATGTAGCGAAAAAGCCCACTATAGAACATTCAGATTCTGATGTTGAGGAATGCAACATAGGCACTGAAGATAAGCCCAAGATGATCAAATCGGATAAGTCCCTGCCTGCAAACATGAAAGAGAAATATATTGACTTGTTCAAAGAATTTGTTGATGTGTTTTCTTGGAGATATGAAGACTTAAAGGCCTATGAAACAAACATCATACAACATATAATACCTTTGAAAGAGAACCAAAAACCTTTCAGACAAAAACTTCACAAAATAAACCCAAAACAATTTCCTACAGTGGAAAATGAAATAAAGAAGATGTATGAGGCAGGCATAATAGTTCCTGTGAGGTTCTCTGATTGGGTCTCAAACATTGTAGCTGTGAGAAAGGAAACATGTGAGATCAGATTGTGCATATATTTCAGGAACCGTAACAGAGCCTCACTCAAAGACAATTACCCTTTTCCAAAAATGGAACACATTCTTCAGAGGGTAGTAGGCTAAAAAATGATCTCCCTGTTAGATGTTTTTTTAGGTTACAACCAAGTTTTAGTACTCCCAGAAGACCAACTCAAGACAAATTTTACCACTCCATGGGGCACTTTTATGTATGTAAAAATGCCCTTTGGACTGATGAACGCCGGTGCCACCTTCCAACGAGCGATGGACGAGCGATGGACATAGCCTTTTCAGACGAAATAGGGAACTTCATTATCATCTATCTGAATGACATAATAGTCTATTCCAAGACTGATGAAGAACACCTACAACATCTGAGGAGAGTGTTCAAAAAATGCAAAAGGTTTGGTCTGTCATTAAATCCTAAAAAGACTGTGTTTGGGCTGCATGAGGGAAAGCTTCTTGGCCACATTATATCTGAGAAAGGGATCAGGATAGACCCGCAGAGAGCTGAGGGAATACTGCAAACCACACACCCTAAAAACATCAAAGAGTTACAGTCATTCATTGGGAAAATAAACTTCTTAAGGAGGTTTATTCCCAACTTAGCTGAGCACCTCAGGAATATGACTAATATGCTGAAAAAGGGTGTAGGGGTTAAGTGGACTGTTGAAGCTAAAAAATATTTTGAATCTGTTAAACTTGCACTCACTCGGGCTCCTGTCTTAATCAACCCAGATTTCTCAAAGGATTTCCTGATATTTTCATTTGCCTCCAAGCATACAGTGGCTACATTTCTACTGCAGAAAAATCCAGAGGGAATGGAACAGCCCATTGCTTTCTTCAACAAAGCTCTGAGGGATGCACCCTTGAAATACAAAATAATGGAAAAATAGGCCTATGCCTTGGTAAAGGCCTTGAAAGACTTCAGGGTGTACATACTGCATTCCCAAACCATAGCCTACGTGCCAAACATAGTGGTTAAAGACATTTTGTCCCAAGACCCAGATGGGAAGAGGGGCAAATGGATTGCTGTAATCTTAGAATATGACCTTGAGATAAAACCCACCAAACTGATCAAAGTTCAGGGCTTAGCTCAACTAATGGCTGAACCAAATTTACAAGCCCTTGACATAAACATGGTCGATGCCTCGGATGAGCAGGAAGGATTTCCTGATCCCACTGTTGAGGAGAAGTTTCAGAACTCTCCTTGGTATTCTGACATTTTGTATGTGCTCACAAGCCTCAATGCTCCTCCTGAACTATCAAAGACCAAGGCCAGATTCCTAAAGCTAAAAGCCAGAAACTATTGTGTTCTGAATGAATGTTTATACTGGAAAAATACAAATGGCCTATTGCTTAAATGTTTTCTTGAAACTAAAGCTGAGAGGATTAAACAGGAGTTCCATGCAGGAGAGTGTGGAGGCCACCTGAACTGGAAAGCCACTGCTAATAAAATACTCAGAGTTGGCTATTATTGGCCTACACTTTTCAATGACATCCATAAAATGATAATTGCCTGCCATAAATGCCAGATTTTTGAAGGCAAAAGAAAGCTCCTCCCTCTACCTTTACAACCCATCACTGTTGAAGGTCCCTTCATGTAATGGGGCCTAGATTTCATAGGAGAAATGCACCCTGCTTCTTCTGCACAACACAAGTGGATCCTTACAGCCACAGACTACTTCACAAAGTGGATAGAGGCCATACCTTCTAGGAATGCCATAGATGTTGTCATCATTAAGTTTTTAGAAGACCACATCCTCTCTCGGTTTGGTTGTTTAAGAAAAATAATTATTGATAATGCTGCTGCTTTTGGATCCAAGAAAATGGTTGATTTTTGTCGCAGGTATCAAATAGCACTCGGTCATTGAACTGCTTATTATCCACAAGGTAATGGGTTAGATGAATCATCAAACAAAAGCTTGGTGACCATTATAAAAAAGCTGCTCAAAGAGAACAATAAATCATGGCACAACAAGCTAGTACATGCTTTGTGGGCTGACAGGCTTACAAGAAAGAAATCCATCAGCATGTCACCATATCAGCTTGTCTATGGAACATAAGCAGTGTTTCCTACCAGCCTTGGGGTACCAGTGATTAAACTTGTCCAATAAATCCAGATAGAAGAAGACAGCATGGTAAGGAGGAAAAATCAAAAAATCCATCTCCAACAAACAAGAGAAGAGGTATATAACAGAGCTCTAAAGGTTCAGGGAAATATAAAAAATTTGTTTGACAAAAGAACAAAAGCATGTGACTTCAAAATTGGAGATAAAGTTCTGAAATGGGACTCCAGGAGAGAAGACAAAGGAAAGCATGGAAAATTTGATAGTTTGTGGCAGGGTCCATACATCATCTAGGCCACTATTGGTCCAAATGCCTTTTTCCTGCAAGAGCTAGATGGTTCAGAGCTGTTTGGGGGTCCGGTCAATGGCAGGATGCTCAAACACTACTACTGCTGATTTCCAATTTCCAGTTTGCATTTCCATTGTAAATACCATTGTTGTGTTATGTTTTCAAGAAAAAGAGAAAATGTTTCAAAAACAGAGAGAAAGGAGAGGTTTAAACATGCTCAAAACATGAACCTCTGAAGTACAAATATTGGCTCTAACACGATCAAAACCTGAGCCAAAGGAAGTGAAGACAGCTGGTTTTAACATGCCCAAAATCTGAACCAGCAAAGGGAACAGGATCAGCTCTAACATGCCCAATAGTTTAATCTGGTCTCATGGAGCAATAAGGGTAGAAATATAATAGGTATATTTTCCTGTTTGTAAAAAATAAATGATGTAAAGGGTTTGCTAGTCCAAATGCACCCTGGAAGAGAAAATGTTAGGATTATAGGATGGGTAGGTAGATTGTTTGGGAGAATTTTTCTGCTGATTTGATGACTTCACGATTTGTGGCAGCTGATCCAAGAAAGAAAATGAATGGCTCAAGTAGCAGGCACTTGGCCTACACTAAAGATCCTTTTATGAATTCTTGACTTCTTCAAGAAGAAGCCATCCCCATGTGGAGCCACTATTAGCCCCCTATGATTTGTTTGACAAGCAAACAGGGGGCTAAATTGTTTGTTGAGCCTTCAAGGAATGCATTTCTCTTGAAAACACATCATCCTTGAAAGCCTCTTCATGCCCTCTGTCCTATGATTAATTTCCACTGCTGTTTCTAAGTCAATAAGCCTCACTGATTGTAAGGAAATGTGCTCAAGGAGGCCTTCATGTGCCCCTTGTATCCCTGCAGAATGTCCCATTTTAACCTTTTCTTCACCTGTGTCAAAGTTTCATTTTTTACCCCCCAAAGCCCTCCTAAACCCTCTAAATCACCTCCATTCCCTTCTTAAAACCTGCAAATACCTTTGTTTGGTTCACGGGGCCCATACTCCCTCTAGCATTACTCCCTTTTGGCCTTAAATTCCATTGAAAATGGGCCAAAAAACTCATATTCTTCACATTTCAGGTTTAGCCCCATTCGGCTCAGCCCCAGAACCATTTCCCCCCCACATGACCCAGTGCTAGAACCAGGCGATAGCCTGAAAAGCACTTAGCGCATTTGGATATTGGGAGCGTTATTAATCGTCGATTTCCCGGCATCCGATGGCCATCGCAAGCACCTTTCGTTTCACGTTTGCCCCTTCGATCGTATCACAACCGTCGATCTCATCCGTGGATCGACGGTCCATATTTCATCCACCCTGGTGGTCCCCGTGCTAGAGCATTGTGCAGAAGCTGACGGTTTCTATCGCACCGCCTTTGGAAGGTGGGCGGTATTTTTAATTTCGTGGTGATGGGCTGACACGTGTCTTCGAGCACTGTTTGGAAACCGCTCTCATCGCGCGTTAACGTTCGACTGTGGACCCGGCATGATATGCGCGTACACCGTGCGATCTGAAGCTGTCCATCCAATGGTGATCACGCCACGAAGATGCTAGAGCGATAACCAAAGAAAAAAGGGACCCCTGGCCCACCATCAGTCGACCTCCGATGCATTTTTAGCCGTTGATATCCTCCTGAGATTGGATAGTCCGGATTAAACCAACGCCCCACCTTTGACCGGCCCCACCGCCAGTACTCCACGTCACCCATTTTTATCGCTTTTTCCCCATTTTCTCGGTATTGCACCATTTGTCCTCCAGGTTTTCACCATGTATTCTCCGCCACCCCTGGTCTATAATTGGTCCATTTCTCTATTTTTTCCGCCATTTTACATTCTTACCCACTGTTTCCACCATGCTGCACCACCATTCTGCAAGCCTTCCACTGCATCCATCCCCCTTCAGCATGGATTTCTTAACGATTTTGTGTGTTTTGCAGGATTACAGCCGGGCGAAAAACACCATGATTTATGGTCACTGTTCCAGTGACATAGAGCGCAGAGAAGGCCATTGTTCGAGGCTAATATTGCAGTAAAATTTTTGGGAAGGATTCAACAGCAAATATTTCATCAATGTACGGTGCTCGACACTGTCAAACCTCCCCAGCACCATTAAAGCGTAGATTTCACAGAAAGAGGAAATCATGGAGCAGCAAAGAGTATCAGTGAGAAAGCAGAGAGTTTAAGGTTTGTAATTGAAGATCGTAAGCCTTAATACAATATTTTAAAGGCAAGGTACGGTATCAGAGACCTCATAAATCACATAGGAGGCCTAGGGCACACAAAACGACATATATCAGTGTCACCATCAGCAGAAGGTTCCTACCTGTGAAGGGACGAAGTGCCCATGTTGTTTTCATTCTATACCGTGTTCCTGAGGAGATCTCTATCCTGACAACAGTCCTATGCTATCATAATAATTTTTTACACAGTATGGCAGACCTGAGTCATTGATCTGTTTTTTTTCAGTTCACCAGAGTATTGCAGAGGTATTACAGCAAGTACATCAAAGACATAACTGGAGTAAATTGCAGCCTCACGAAGACCACTCTTTCATCCAAAGAGTACTGAAGATAAATGCCCAGAATTTAAACAGAATGGGGCCTAGAACCTCTTCCTCTTCTGAGTTTTAATTCTACATTTAGTTTTCCATCTACCTCCTCAGCCGCTTTTCAGCTATAAAATTCATGAGGAAACTCATTGTAAAGGTTGTTGATCGGCTATCTGTGAATTACAAGATGTTTCTCTTGAGACATGTTCTCTGTGTAAAGTTGTAAGATAGGCTGAGGAAGATGATTTCAGAATGAATATCAAGCTATTGGTAATGTTGTACTTGATTGGTGTTGCTCTTTAATATGACAAGCACATTTCTTTGGATCCTGATTTAAAGCAGCGGTGATGTTTTATGTCTTTGTCCATGTTTTCCTTTTTAGTTCATTATATTTCATTTCTGCTGGCTCGCATCAGAAATTTGGCATAAGATTTACCCTTGTTAGGTACCCTATGTTTCTGCTCTCCTTGCCTTCAATGTTTTCTGCTGTATGTATAATCTGAGGATTGATTTCAAGCTAATTTAACCAGTGTAGTGGTCAGATATACTGCTAGCTGATGTATGAATTAATGAATTAGTTCTTAGATGTGCTGGGTAGGTTTTAATTGAATGAATTGGGATATTGGGAGTCTAGAACTCTATCTTTGTCTCACTAGGATCTTTTTCAATTAGTTGAACCTTCCTAAGTTCCCTTAAGCTGGATGCCAAAGCATTGAGAGTTCAAAGTCTCTCTCTGATCTCAGGTTTTCAACTTTGTGTTTTAAATATTTAATGTTTCCTTATCTGAAGAGTTAACCTTTTAGGTCTTGGATCACAGGTTGTCCAACGACATGTCCTGTCCCTGGATCTGATTCCTAAAAGGTCACCTTGGAGGTTTCCTTGCTTTCACTTTCTCTCTTACCATTTCATGCCACACTATCATCTTTAAGATCCAATGCTTTAGATGACTAGCCCAACTGAAAGCCTGCATATTGAGTAGCAAGTAAACCCTTTCCCGACTCCATTTCCCAATGGTATTGAATGTTCTCTGAATCATCCCTCCTTTGCCTAAAATTCTCTTGCTCATCCTTGTCTTATATTGAACCCTTCTTTCCTGATTCCCAACAACCAAACATAAATCAAACATAAATTTTTCACCTACAACATGTTTTCTTTCAATAAAGGCATTAGGCAGTTATTACACAGTCAGCGATATTTTGAATAAGCTTAACAGTTATTAAAAAGTTATTACAAAACCTTTAAAGTCAAAATTTTCAACCAAAATAACTCAGAAGTTAAGACAAAGTTATTATTCCAGAGTAACTCTTTCAGATATTTTTGCCTCAGGCCTTGCATGGTCTCAAAGGTAAAAAATCATTAACTCTGTAATAAATACATTTAAACACCCTATTTTTGCAACACCTCCTCATTTGCATATAAATATTGCATATGAGCTTCATTTTAAATGTTGGTTACTTGATGGTTATTGGACCGATTTCTCCTGCTAAGCTAGCTGAGGAATGCTAGACTGAACTGAAGAAAGCTATGAGTTGTAGAGAGCTATTGTACATGGAGTATTGTAACCGGTTTGATCATCAATAATACAAGCATGTTCACAGGATCCTTGAGCTATATCAATGGTGAAGTTTTCCTAAATTGTCATTGTTTTCTCTTATGTTTTCCATTATGTCCATTTTTCTCTGATAAAGAAACATAATTTTTAGATTAGGATTTGTTGTTTC
The DNA here is from genome assembly GCA_034641835.2 of Pinus albicaulis. Classification (NCBI taxonomy): domain Eukaryota; kingdom Viridiplantae; phylum Streptophyta; class Pinopsida; order Pinales; family Pinaceae; genus Pinus; species Pinus albicaulis. The sequence goes on from CM076578.1 coordinate 1,399,223,271, forward strand.
AGCACCCTATTTCTGTCTGTACTCTTTATATTTATGTTTTCTTCTGCAAGGTTTGATTGGAATATTCTTAATTTCCTTCTAGTTATATCTAGCTTGTTGTCTTGGGAATGATTCAACTGAGTGAAACCAAGAAATTTATGGTGAACCCATGTTCCTTTGAGTAAGACTTGAGATATTGTTTTTAAGACCTTTCTTTAAAGTGCACTTAATAGAGTCTAAACCAAAGAGATTTATGGTATGCCCTGCCCTCTGGCCTGCCTTGAAATTTTGCTTTGAAGAGTCTTTTGAGAGTTAGTCAAAAGCAGATCATATTATTTCTGTTTGATCTTATACCAATCTCACTGTTATCTTATATGTTTTCTTTATCTAAAAGTAGTTGTTGAATTAATGGATTGTTGTCTTAGAGGTTTGCTTATTAAAGTTTGTCCAAAGAAGTGTATGGTTTGCCCTGTTCTTTGGCTTGCTCCAAACAGTTACCTTAAAAATGATTTTCTTGTCTGAGTAGAGCTAAAAGATTATTAACTGACTATAGCTTTGCAACATTCACAACTTATTATTGTTCTTATCACAACCTAATCTAAATAAGCCACTTGATATAGTTAGCTTTCCCTATGAATACCCTTGCAGAGTTGATGAACAATTAAATCCTTTTATGACTCCATAGCCCAATGGATTGATTTTTTCTCATAGTCTATTTGTTTAGTTGAAACATTCCACCAATCAATCACACCATTAATCCTTCAATCTATCAATTAATCCAACCAAAAACAATAAGTCCTTAGAAATTCATAACTAGCCTAAAATCTTAAACAAAGAACACAAAGATATATCTGAATAGAAAACACCTTTATAGAGAGATCCCTCTCTGGATTCAGGAAGGCTAGGTCCTTGGATTCCAAAGTGGTTCTGATGTGGCCCCAAAAGTGTTTGTTCTTGCCACCCTTGCAAATTACAGGGAGCCAACATCAAGATCCCTAATCCATCCTGAACTTATTTTCTGTGTCAGAGTTCCATTGACTCATGTCTAGCTCTGGATATCTCTTCAGCAACGTCATGCCATTTTAGTCTTTAAAAAAAAAAAAAAACCCCTTCTCTTCTCTGAGATTCCGTTTTATATCTAGAGGAGAAGGTAACTGTATCTAACTGCTCTAACTGCTCTAGAATTTGGAATTCATTTCCTCATCAGTCTTTTCCAATTCCAAATTTTATTCAACATAATTTTTATTCATTCAAAAACTAATTGAAAGTTTTTGACTATGTTCATTTACCAATATTTAACATCACTAATTCAAATACCCATAAAGTAAATGTTTGAAATGTTAATTTCATCTTGGGGTGTTACATGTGCTATTTTCAAGAATGTTAATTTTTGGTTTTTTCCTATGAATCTTAACAATGAAAAATCTAAAAGTATCAAAAAATCATGCCATAAATATTGCAATTACATAAAACATTATAGCAGAAAAATATGGGGCAATGGCATTGTGTTGTGAAAAATCTGCAATAACAATCAATACAATATAATACCTTAACCAATTAATTTTAAATATTAATAAAAAATAATAAAATTCAATCCATAATGTTAAACTATGGAAAAACTGTAAAATTTGTTGGTAAAAAACAAAGTAATACCCGATTAAAGGAAAAAAAATGTGCAATAACACACCTATGAAAAGTATAATAAGAAGGTAATCATTGAGAAGGAATTGTCTTTTATATATAATTATATATATTTTTTTATCTTATTAAAAATTAATACATTAGGTTTTCAATTAAATAATTTTATGGAAAATATTTAAATATTTAATAAGATAGTTTACAATTAAAGTGAGAACATGTATCCCCCGATCGGGGTGTGAAGAGGGTGATGATCCACATGGGGATACACGGCATGAATAGGGTGACACGGGGCAAGGCTGGTGGGCGGCCCACCCCATGCCACCACACATTGGGATTTAATGCAGGCACGAGTGAACATAATGGAATGTTAGACAGTGCTGGGGATGTAGGACAAAAGCTCCTCCAAGTGGTAAGTAGGGAAGGTAGCATGCAAAGGCCCGTTAAGGATGTTTCCATTCTGATTGGGATTGCAGAGAAGGTAGAACTGGGAGCAGGAATGTTTGAGAGAAGGTGCGATAGGGTGGAAGACCACCACGCAACAGAGAAAGGACGAGTCAGGTATGTATCTTAGTCTCATATGCTAGTAATCATGGAGGTTATGGTTCAATATGGGAAGAATGACTTGCATAGGTCACTGAAATTATAGGATTGACGAAAATGTGTTTGGGTTGTATTTGTTAAGATTTGTCATGTCAATTCCTCTGTTGCATGATAAAAAGTTGGCCCGAATGGGTTTGGGCTGGTATTACAACCCAATTACAGTTTGTAATTTGGGCAGAGGAGTCTATAAAATCATTAAATTGATGTTGTATTTGGATACCTAGAGATAGGTGTCTGCGGGGTCTTAAGCCAAACTAAGGGTGGATTTTGCGCTTGCTGTGGCCAAATATGGTTCGAAGGGCTAACTTCCCTTGTACAAGATAAGTGGTTGGCCTAGATGGGCATGTTTTGGTTTCGTGCTCCTCTTACAGGCAGTAATTGGAGTAGGGGAGTTGGTAAATTGCTCAAAACGATGCTTCATATGGGTAGCTATGTATAGGGTAGTGTCTGGAGTGTCCTGAGTGGGGTTTATTTTTGTTGTGGTAACATATGGATAGATGGGTCAATTTCCTGGTTGTCTTGTAAGATGCAAGCCCAAATGGGTGAGAACCGGCTGAATAATTCCTTTTGGGGTTATAATCAGAGAAGAAAAAGTTGCAAAGTATTCAAAATTTTATCTCATTTGGGAAGCCGTGTGAAGAACGGATCCTGTATAAACCAAAACCTAATCAGGGGTGAACTTTGTGGAAGCTACGGCTCCATACAGTTCGATGGATGGTTCGGGAAACCTCATATCACCAACCAATGGTTGGAACGCTCCTACCAAGGGGTTTGGATAGATGTCAATGTCTGTAACACGAGCAGTGGAAGCATTGAGGGGGCAGCCGAATGTGAGCCCAACTAGGAGAAAATATGGAAGAAAAGGTGGAATTGGTTGAAATTTATTAACAATTTTGTTTGTTTTGAAATTACAGGTCCAACCAGCCTGTATATCTCTAAGGGCTTTGCACAGAGGGTGGTAACTCTGGTGCGGACTTGAGTGCATGGATAGTTGTTGGGTGGTCCCAAAAAGTGGAAAATGATAAAGGCACAATTGAGTAAAGGAAATGGAGGGGAGGGAGATAAACCAGCAAAGGAAGAGAAAGGGAAAGGTAAAGCGAAGGGAGTAGCATCATCAAGAAAACCTCAGTGCAGAAGGGGCAGAAAAACAGATCAAGAGAACATTCAGTACTTACTGCATGCATATGGAGTTGGTACTCCAACTTAATTCAATTCAATGATATCTGTATGGGAGAAAGACCTGAACACCAAAGAAGAGGCAAACATTCTAGATGACAAAATGGAACCCATGGTGACAGACCTAGGAAATACAAGAGGCCGACTGACTCTGTTCAAGCAGCCAGTTCACCTTTTGTGGTCCATGAAATGTTTGATGGCAAAGGTGATCCCATGCTAAAAAATATGTTCAAAAATAAAAGTTCTAATAATGGAATGAAACCTATGCACTTGCATAGATCTCATCGTTCTGAATCCTTCGCAATTCGTTTTGCGCAAAACCAACACCGTATGCTCCCGGAAATGAGTTCTGTTCGTTTTCCTAAACATGAAAATTTTGGGAAAAATATGTGCAAGCTGTTCAATTAGCAATCTATATAGATGACTACGCCTGCTGACTGTTTAGGGTGACTAGGCTTCAGGAGCCAATGGCAACGTGACAAGTGGAATTTTCTTATTGGGCCGACTGGGTCGAATTTTTATTGGTTAGAAGTGGTGGTGATGTGGTCCAACCGAAGGCTACCACGTGGCCTAGCTAGAGGCTACCACGTGGCACCTCAGTGGCAACTAAAATTTTTTTAAGGGTCAAGGTGAGGTCGGTGGGGGTCGAACTTGTGACCTCCCACAAGCTAACCACTGGAGTTACCACTATACCACCACACATTTCTTAATAGTTTAAGGTTTAAACCTTTATTTAAAGATTAACGGTGGCACATTTGGCATGGGGGGCTCGAATAAGGCCTAGCGCCTGGCCACCCCAGTGCCATGAGACCATGGGTGGGGGGCCAGGGGCTAGGCCCTAGCCCACCCCTGTGGCATTAATTGTAACCTCCGCCATACCTGCCATGTGGACAGACTACTGACGGGACCACCAACTACTACCAAATCCATAACCGCCAGTCACAACCGCAGTCCAAACCGCCGCCTAGAATGTGCAATGTGACTGCCTTAACTAGTTAGCCGAAACCACCAGGATGACTACCAACGGAGGGGGCCAACCCCAGGTCCTATGGGCCTAATTTGATCAGGTACGTGCATAAATTCAAGAGCTTATTGGAAGAACTAATGGTCTTACAACTTCACCTGCCAAGCGAGAATTGTGACAGGTTTGGAGGTCATTTTCCACTTTCGGGGTGCCCGTGCTAGGTTTGGGCCGAATTGTGGGGAGTTTAGCTATAGAATTGGGGAAAAGAGAGAAAGAGGCATAAATTTCTCCGTTTTTGGTCTTTTGGGGAGTAGATAGAGGCTAGACAAGAATTTTTGATAGCTCTGAATTTGTTAGAGCATGTTTTGAAGCCATTTGAGCACTGTAACTCATTGTAATAACCATTTTATGAGCATAATGAAAGAGGGACAAGGATTGGAAGCTGGACCAGGACTTGTAACCCAAGAGGGGTGAACTCCTTCATCACTTGTTTTTTTGTGGTTACTGTTATGGTTTTATTTCTCTATTATTTTCTACAATTTATGGGTTAAATTCATGTTTTATTGTGTTAAATAATTTAACTTAAGTATCTTAAAAACTCACTCAATTTACTTGCAATTTATACAATCCTCAAGCACATACACATTCAGATCAAGTTTGGTATCAGAGCACTGGTTTTCTTTGCTATTGCGAGGATATAATTGTTTGCAAGTGTATGTGATGCTTACAAGGTTGAAGCTCAAGAGAGGAGAAGGAGCTCTTGTGGTCGCAAGTCCTCAAGTTAGGTCAAGGAGAAGGAGAGAAAGTTTGCCACAATCTCCACCTCAAATTCTATCTCAAATTGCAGTTGAAGCTTCAACAAGTATGTCACATGAAGGGGAGACTTATAATATGTCATAGGATGAGAAGGCTTTCAGAAAATCATTCTTTTACATGAATGAAATGGTGAAAGTTCTCTATGGGGAGATAAATTCAAGATTACAGGGCGAGAGTTCCAAGACTTCAAAAGGAAAGGGTTCTTCAGGAGGAAAAGGAGTAGATGATGACAAACCTTTGTGTTGTACGAAAAGAGATCATTTTATCTGCACATGACAAACAACCCTAACAAAAAATATGGCTATCTAACTTCTTATATCTGCAATAGACAGTTGAAACAAATGCAAAATAAACCCATATCTATGCAAATAAAGTAGCTAAACAACAAAATGAAATAAGAGTTTCTCCAAAATATCCAATGGAAAAGACAACAATTATAAATAATTTTTTGTATTATATTAACACTTGGGAAGGGAACTAATATAGTCCCCCTCAATGGGATGGGTTCTTGGCTGTCCTCAAACACTTCAGCTTCAGAGTTTCTCTCTCAATGGTGTAGAATACCCAAGACCTGTAGAACTAAAAGGGAGCTCAATAAGAAAAAAATAAAAGAAAAGTAAATAAAAGTATGAAAATGATAAGAGGATCAAAGTCCGACCATGATAAAAGGATCAAAGGTAAGAAGTGAATGAAAAACCCTCCTATTTATAGCAAATTATTGAGTTATCCTTGATAATGGTGCATAGTAAAATATTATTAACCAAGATCTAGATCTAACTGCTTGGAATATTTTATTATATTCTGTTGGAGGGAAAAGGAATTTAAATTGGTTAAATCCCTTTATTTAGAAACATTAAGCAGATAAAATATTTATTTATCATTTCAAGGATGGGATCAAGGAATAATTTAATAAATAATGAATTATTTTATTATTCTTAAATAATTTAGTCAAATTTAACAAAGAATATTAATTAAATAATTATTTAATTAATTATTTCTAGAGAATAATAAGATAAATAATGATTTATCTAATTATTTCTCATTAATTGGGTTAAATATGACTGGGAATATTATTAAACAGAGGTTTAATTAATTATTCCTAGAGGAAAATCAAATAAATAAGGATTTATTTAATTATTCCTCATGGGGTTTTCTATTTGGACCAGAAATAACTTAATAAACTATGGTTTATTAAATTATTTCTTAGAGAAAGAAATTTTACTATGGTAAAATTGGTCTTACATGGTGTATTTAAATCCATCTAATTATACATGGTTAGATGACCAAAAATTGGTGTAACAGATTTCCCCCCCGAACGTATGAGTGTTAGGAGGTAATCGTATGACCGAAGTACGTTGTAAGAAAACAATCACTAGACACTGAAGGGGAGATATAGAGAGAGAGAGATACATACATGAAGCGAAGCGAGAAAGGATAATTGCCCTGAGGGGGAGAGATTGACAACTGTAAGTGTCCTTTAATGATCCAGTACTTGTACACAATGAGGCGGGGGAGGCATACCTATGCCTGCCGAGATGACAAAGTACAAAGAATAATGGTTCACCCAGTAAAATGTGACTGAGCTATAAAGTACATGATATGTTGGTGTAAACATGGGCCAAAAAAAAATATAATGGTTATCAGAAACATATTGCGCTTGGGACAACAACCAGGACTGAATATAATTATATCTGAGTACATGAGATATAATAACAACTAGAGAAGCCCTGATAAATAGGAAAGGGCTATAAAAATATAAATGGATCATCTAAGTGATACATTCATGCTATAGGCGCTGCAAGGGGCTGGGGCCGAACCCATCGAATCTGTCGAGCTGCATCTAAGGCTGTGGAAGAGAATGAGGTCATCTGGGCATGCGGGGGGCTACCTGAAGGGCCACCCCCTCATGAGGTCTGAAACATCTCACACACACCCAGGAATCACTGGGTCAATTTGTTGAATCATCAAACTATCGAGTATACGAATCTCGATCATACTAAAGTGGAGCGGATGAGAAGCAATCAATAATGAGTCCCTTTGCCCAATTCGAGGCACTGAAAAATGATGGGATCTAGAACCAAGATACATCACCTGCTAGACCTATCTTTTGGAATGAATGTGCTGATGTCGACAAAAGGGGGTCCACCATAGGTGAGGCAATGAGGGTCCTCAACTAAGGCACGAGGTAACATAGTAGAGCGACTGATGGACTGACACCGGGGATGATGATGGAATGGGGGATACTGAGTAGAAAACAGACGACTTCCCTTGTCAGAGCATAGAAATCATGGATGGCCTGGAGGCGACTGAGTCAACTCCTGAGGGGATGGGGGAAACTGGGACTGGAGGCAAGAATGGGCTACACAAGAGAGGGACAAGGAATGAATGGATGTAATACTATAGCAGGAGAAAAAAGGGATTGGGGACAGACTCCATGAATGCGATGATGACTCAACTCAGATGTTATGAACAAGGGCGACTCGATGATCCTGCCACATAGAATAGGCCCAGTGGGGACCATAAAAGCATGAGAAAAATATGGTTACTCATAATGAAAATCGACAAAAGCATCGACAAGTATGAAGGCTAAGTGGTGCCCTAAGTACAAGTGGCACAAGTGTAGAAATTCGATTTTGAGAGGTGGAGAAGTGACCCTTCATGGAAAAAATGCTTCCGGATGAAGTATCAAATCACCAAAAACTATCAGGGGGACTCAGACTTGCCACTTCCGCCTGACAGAGCATGGGGACAAGATGGTAAGTGACAAGTTGGAATATTTTATGGTTAATTTAAAGTTTTAGAATGATGTATATGGTATTGATTTGTTACTTTTGGTATGTAGATATAGCACCGGTGAGACCGGCTGGGTATATGGGGTGACCCATAGCACCAGGGGTTGCAGATTCTAGTACAACTAGAGGAGTTGATAGAAAGAATTTAGAGGCACTATTGGAGGATGTCTGCCACAGATTCGAGCTGCCAATGACCAGAGTATCAGAGTGCGGCTGGCAAGATCTAGATGAATGCTACATTGAGGCATGTGTCGGTCTACCCTCTGAGTGGCGAGGGGTCATGCAACGCATGATGATGACTGAGAAATGTATGTGGGATATGTGGGCTACATGAGGCAAGACATTAGCTCGGGACCCTCCAGATAGTGATTAGATGTAGGGGCATGAGGTGCCCCGAGCTTTGATTTTTGTAACATGCTATGGGCATGTAGTATGTATTAGAGTAGAGGACTCCAAAGAATTTATGATTTTGTGGACACATATTATGGATATGCATCTTGTATATATGATGAGCATGTGGCTTGCCTTTTGTTTATTGTTATTGTCTTGTGTTAAATTCATGTGATAAGGGCCAATCTAGAATATTGTTTGCAATGCTATCTACATAGTGATTTTGGGCTCTAGGTACATGACTGAAAGTAATGGTTTCAAATTCGTGCATTAATTAGTTTCACTCATAAATATTTTCTAAAAAGGACAGGGTTATGCACATGATAAACACCATTCAATTTTCTGACAAGAAGCAGGGAATATAAATGAACATGAATATTAAGGATGCAATGATCAAGGGCATCGACTAACAAACCTATCACTGCATCATATTAAACCTAATTATTAGTGGCAGATCCAATACATATGCAATTGGAAAGGACTAACGAATGTATGGGGTTAAAAATGGCCCAGGCTGTTGAGGCTATATTCCGCGAGTAGCGACTTACATCATCGACATAGCCGATCTATGGTGTGGACGAAGGATCCATCTAAAAGGGGTCACAAGACAACAAAGGAGAATATGCTGGACGATGCAAGAAACTAGAATGCATGGCAGAAATAAAACACACATGGGGGATGCTATGGGTAAAATTTCTATGCCCCTTACACTTGTTAAAGATATGATCAATACATGGTGTAGGGAAGCTCTCATGGGGACAAGCTTTATTCGGGTCATGTAAGTCCATACAGACACGAATGGTGGTTGTTTTATTGAGAACAAGATAGGAACAACAATCTTTCTTGAGCTTATCAATTATTGTTTGGAGAGCCTTTCATTGAGAAATGTGTCTCAACTTTTGATGGAAAGGGTAGGTATCAAACCATGTGTCGATATGGTGGTTGACGGTGGCAGGATCATGTCCGGGCCTCTCTGAATAGGACCTAGTGGAAACATTACATAATTCTTTGAGTAGCTTGAAGTAAGCCTCAATTTCTTCCCAGACATGATTTTCCCCCAAGAAAGTGTTTTCTTCGTCAAAATCATTGGGTGCAAGAATGGGATTTATAAATGAATCGACCTCATATGAGATGAAGTATTTAGACTACACAACATACTGGTCATGGAACTATTGCGGAGGGAAGTATGCATGGTGGTGCATCTCATCCCAAGGAAATTTAGGGGTTGTTCATAACTTCTGTAATGTCTTCATCAGAATGAAATATGAGGTAACTGGCACAAGAAATACCGCATGATACGATGGGGCTACCTGATGCATCATCATGAGATATATGATTCACATATGCATCACTACGGAGGGTAGATGAAGAAAGAGTAGATGAAACATCTACCGATGTTGAGCCCAAAGTGATCATTGAAGGAGGTTCAGTCGAAATAGAAGGGAATGCCCCAGAGGGGTTTTCTGCCAAGGATCTCATGGATGATGACAGATAGAGGACGGTGGTCGAAGTGACTTTCATCTCGGCATCAGCTGGAGGTATGAAAATTTCCTCTAGTTCAGGTTGAGCCAAATGCACGAGTAGAGGAGTAGCGGGTGAGATACGTTCGGCCTCAATTCGGTGGAAGACTTCAAGTGTGTTGCGAAAATCTTCGAGACGAGGACAAAGGTGAGAATAGTGGACATAAATATCACACAAAGCATAAGGGTGATTCTTATGCAACGTTTTTAGTTTCTCAGCTAAATCAGGTAAGGTACCATGGACCTCCGGGATATCGGATTTAGGAAGCGTTTCATTGAACACAGGTTTGAGAAGAGGAAGTTTAGGACAATTTTGGGTAGCATGCCCAATAACATCACACAAAGCACATGGAGGTGACTTCTTTGGAGGCTTAGGAGGAGCAAGAGTTGTTTGGGTAGCCTTATCCTTAGGTACCTTCTTTCTGGCTTTTACCCCCTGACCAGATGCTTTCGCAACAGGAGTATATTCCTATTGAGGTGGCTGAGGCGCCAAATAAAAGGTAGGAATCGTGGCAACTGGTTGGACCGAGGTAAAAATGGTATAAGGTTTGAGCTTAATAGGCGGGGTTTCGACTGGGGGATCGATGTACCAGACTAGAATCCCCAGGTTCAAATTGGGAAGGCTCAACGTAGCCATAACATGACCGAAAATACTCTAAAGTGGGGAGCGAGAAATGGTATATGACCAGAGGGGTAATGGCCTAGAGAATGGCTCCCAACTAGTTAAGGCTAAGGGGGACTGTTCCTGGTTGAAAAGGGGTGGAAGAGACACTAGCAGAAGAGGAAGGTCCTTGAAAGGAAGTCCCTGCAGGCTCTGTCGAGTGACCACCAGTAGGTTGCAGAGGCATGGGCTATTGGGTGGTTGAACCGAACTGCTTGTGGCTAGTCTGAGATGATTGGATCATGCAAACATTTGACGAGCTAGGATCTATGAAAAGAGGGGAGGGACCAGGGAATGCATTGATAAAGGTGGAATATTTATAGACTCCTAGTGAAACATTGGTAAGAGGTGTGACTGATTTCTTATCGTCCACCAAAGATATGATAGACTCGGGGGAGAGCCGAGACTTCAGTTCGTAATATGTCAACTGATCAATGGTAACGATATTTCCATTGTGAGGAAAGCACATCTTATAGTGAACCAAATATGCGACACGAAACCTCGCGTAGGTATAGATACGACCCAAAAGGATATTATAATCCAAGGGGGCATCAATGACTTCAATGTCAATAAAAACAATCTTTCTCGCAAGAGTGATAGGAGAATTGTGGTACATGCTAAGGGGTTGAGAAGAGTGACCATCCCAAGCATGCAAAGTGATGGTGGATGGGGCTAACTAAGGTGATCCAAGTTTATTCCAAACAGAGGTGGACATCATGCACGTGAATGCACCCTCATCAATGATACATCACAAAACATGGGCATTACAAATATTGACCGGTATTTGGAAGGCAACGGATGAAGGTAAGGGGGGATGTTTTGACTTGTCAACATCAAATATGATCAAATGATCATCGGAAGGATCCACAACACCCATAGCAGACAATAGAGATTTACGTTGTTAAGGGCATGACTAGAGGGTTTCCAGTGTTGACATAGCACCAGGAGATTGTGTTAAGTCATCTATTATGCTGTAATTATGGGTGAATTTGGCGGAAGCAGTAGTTTGGCATAATTTCCCTTTGGGGATATTAGGAGGGACCTCTTCCCAAGGATGAGGGATCTGTAAAGGATAATCAGGTGTCGAACTGGACTCTGTGGGAAATTTGGTTTGAGACTCAGTTGCAGACGAAGCAGGAGGATTTCCATATTGGTAAAACTGAGTTTGAAGGTTGACATCAGCGGTATTAACCACTTTAGAATTCATAATGAGAATATGGTAATCAGAGGTACCAGACTAGGAGGTTTAAGGGGAAACCTAATCTTGAGGGGGTTGGGCAGCCACATATCCTTATTGAGGGAAAGGATTAGCAAAAAAAACTGGTTGAACAGGCACAATATTTGGAGGAGTTGAAACCATGGCTTGTCCTCTAGATGTTGCTTGTGCTTCCCAAAACTAACGCATTTGGGGTAAAAGGGGGAAATTGTGAGTATAATGGCCATGGAGACCACAACAAGAATAAGGCTTGTTTGTACGAAGAGGTCTGTCCTACTTGGGTTGATTTCCCTGTTGTTGGTTGTTAGTGTTTGGAAGGATCCCTTGGCACCCTTGATTACCTTACACAGGTTTATTTTGGTTGCCTTTCCTCCTTTTTCTTAGAATTTGGAGGATCCGTCACGCTTTGTTGCACATACACCTGACTCGGAGGGGGAGGTGGTGGCTTTGGCAGAGGTTGAGAAGGCATAGGAGGCTGGGGTGCTAATGCCGAAGGGGCTGAAGCACCAGGCTATTGATAAGGATAAAAAGGAGATTTCCCAACATTGGGGTAAAGAGTTTGAGCAACCGTAGACTCTGGCATCGGTTGATGCAATGGGGAAAATGTGCTTTGTCCTGGGTACATGTTTTCGGGAGGGGGATAAGTGCTAGAGGAGATGTCCCCTCCATGAGGGAAACCATAACCCATGGGAGAACGGGTATACAAATGTGAAAGAGATCCAACGATACCATCGGTGGCATGATATGCCCCCAGTGCGTTGGCACCACTAGGTCTAGGAAGACCCGGTAAGACAGTGTAAACATAACCAGACTGGGCATAGATGAGGTCATATGTCAATGCAATTTGGAGAGCTTCCTCCTCTTTATGAGGAAAGTGAGATGCGACATCTTTACCAATAGAAGGAAAAAGTGTTATGAGAAACCAATCCTTATAGACACGGTAGTCGAATGTGGGAGCTCGACATAAGCTCCTCCTTCTACACCATTATTGGGATTGGTTAGAAAGGCGGGTGGAAATAGTTTGACAGAAGGCAGTCATCAAATCGATATCGGTATCATATCAGCGAGGTAACTGGAAGTATGAAAAATACTCTTTTGCAAGAGTCGAAAAAGTGGAATGAGAGGTAGAGGCATAGTTGACATACCACTTTGCAATGTCTCCAGTGAGCGTACGCTGGAATAACCGAAGACAGATAGAGTCATTAGTGATAGAATTAGACAAACACCACATGTGGAAGGAGTGGACGTGATTAGTAGGGTCCTCTCCAAAATTTCCTTCGAACTTAGGGATGTCATAAGGAAGATTAGTTGGCATAATAGGCCAACATGGATCATGGTGTATATGGTCGTTAATTAACTAGCTAAAATTGGGGAGGCTCAAACCTGCCATAAAAGGTAGCAAGGGAGTAGTCGGGATGGTTCCGGTATTGGTTCCACTACTAGAAGCTCCAAAGTTAGGTTCGGGGCCACCACCCCCTTGACGACCAGCACCTACATTGGAACCTGACGTGGTTGGAGAATCAAGTAGAGGAGAATCAGGTTTGGAATCAGAGTGAGGGCCCGATGGACTAGAATCATAGCGAGGGTACGATGGACCAAAATCATACTCGATATAGGGACTCGGCGGAGGAATAACTCGATGTCTACGAGGTGGAGTAAGTCTTCCTAGTGAAAATTGAGGATGAAGGCCTAGGAGTCTTTGGGATAAACGATTTGGGGGAGCAATGATCACAATACACAGATACCCAAATAATGAAGCTAGATAAACAAAGGCACAGAAGGGCAGATAAATTAATTACGATGTTTAAGCCTTGGATTGGAGGTGTAAACCAAGTGCTCTTCGCTTTAGGTGTGCGTGTGTGTGATCGATGTGTTAATTTTAATTAAGCCTAGATGGTTGTGTATAAAGAAAAAAGAAAAAGAAATGTTGTATAACTGTAGATAAAACCGAAACAACAAATAAACAGCTAAAGATGCATAAATTCTACCCAAAAATAAGGGCTCCCAAGAAACTGTTCTAAGAGGCGGGAAAAATTGACTCAAAATACATAAAGTGGCCAAAATATATAAGGTCTAAGGGATAGGGATCTAATGACCCAGATCTGCTGAAATGAGGTGCAGAAAACAACAAGAAATTGGAGGAAAAACTGCTGCAAAATGGGAGGCGACAGGTTAAAAACCTAAGGGAAAAAAGAGATACCTTAAGGGAGAGGTCAAAAAATAATCAAGATGGATTTTTAGATGAGATAATAACTGATCTAAATGGATCTGAAAGAAAGAGGGACCAGACCCTGAAAAATGGCTGAAAGCGCTGCAAAATCTCAGACTACCTACTCAACTAAACCCTTCCTAAAAAAGGGGGAAGCATACTGAAGCCCTAACGATCTTGTTCCCACTTCAAAAATAAAAACTGATAATATCCATGCCTAAGATGGGTGGAGACAGAGGTCGGACAACCCTAAACAGTGCTGGCGGAAAACCCTAAAAATTACAGAAAAAACCGCGCAAAACAATGCAGCTCATAGGTACTGACCTGTTTGCTGGTGAACTCATATTTTTTGGCCTAACTGCTACTATCTGGGCCCTAAAATCATATATTTTGGGCTAAAAAGTGCGAGTTGCACTTCCAGAAGTCTCTATGGCAGGTTAAAGAAAAAAATTTCGTTTGTGGCATGACTGGTACCTGTTACCTACGGAAAACATCGAGAAACATGCAGAAGTTAGATTTTTTAATTATTTAGGGAATAAAAGGTTAAAAAAAACATTAAGAGGCTAAAAAATAACTGAATTAAAACCCTAGGTACTGAAGCAGACGGTCACGTAGGAAATTTGAATAAAACCCTATGGAGTCGCCAATTGTTAGAATGAATCCTTAATGCAAGTGTACGGAAAGATATCACTTTAGCTGCACATGAGAAAAATCCCTAACAACAAATATGGCTATCTAAATTCTTAGATCTGCATTAGACGATCGAAACAAATGCAAAATGAACCCAGATCTATGCAAATAAAGTAGCTAAACGACAAAATGAAATAAGAGTTTCTCCAAAATATCTAATGGACAAGAGAAGAATTAAAGATTTTTTTGTATTATATTAACACCTGGGAAGGGAACTAATATATCCCCCCTCAATGGGATGGTTTCTTAGCTGTCCTCAAATACTTAAGCTTTAGATTTTCTCTCTCAATGGTGTAGAATAACCAAGACGTGTAGAACTCAAAGGGATCTCAATAAGCAAAAAAGAAAATAAAATTAAATCAAAGTATGAAAATGATAAGAGGATCAAAGCCCGACCATGATAAAAGGATCAAAGGTAAGAAGTAAATGAAAAACCCTCCTCTTTATAGAAAAATATTGAGTTATCCTTGATAATGGTGCATAATAAAATATTATTAACCAAGATCTAGATCTAACTGCTGGGAATATTTTATTATGTTTTGTTGGATGGAAAAGGAATTTAAATTTGTTAAATCCCTTTATTTAGAAACAATAAACAAATAAAATATTTATTTATCATTTCAAGGATGGGATCAAGGAATAATTTAATAAATAATGATTTATTTTATTATTCCTAAATAATTTAGTCAAATTTAACAAGGAATATTAATTAAATAATGATTTGATTAATTATTCCTAGAGAATAATAAGATAAATAATGATTTATCTAATTATTTCTCATTAATTGGGTTAAATATGACCAGGAATATTAATAAACAAAGGTTTAATTAATTATTCCTAGAGGAAAATCAAATAAATAAGGATTTATTTAATTATTCCTCATGGGGTTTTCTTTTTGGACCAGAAATAACTTAATAAACTATGGTTTATTAAATTAATTCTTAGTGAAAGCAATTTTACTATGGTGAAATTGGTCTTACATGGTGTATTTCTATCCATCTAATTATACATGGTTAGATGACCAAAAATTGTTATAACAGTGACAAACCACCATCTTCTCCACCATCATCTTCACCTCCATCCTCACTTTCATCTTCATCCTTTTCCACAACAACCTTTACTCAAACACCTCCACATACCCCAAAGGATCATGGTAAAACTTCCTTACTGAAACTTGACATAAAATTCGAATTGCCTATGTGTAACGATGAAGTTAATGCTAAAATACTTGATAATTGGGTTCATCAACTTGAAGTATATTGCAAGATTCAAAACGTCAAAGATGATGAAACAAATATCCAACTAGCTTCATTAAGGTTGGAAAGTGCTTCTTTGATTTGGTGGGAAGCCAAAACACAAGAGGATATGAAAAATCATGGTAAGGTCTTAACCTCTTGGATAGATTTTACTGCTGCACTTAGAATACAATGTTATCCATTAGCTTATATGAAGAAGGCTATTATGGATTGGCAGAATTTTAGACAACTAAAAGGTCAAAGTATTCAAAGTTACACCCAAGAGTTTAGAAGAAGATCTCTAATTTTAGGTGTAGATTTGTCATCACAAGATACCTTGTTGAAATATATTGAGGGTTTACACAGTTATTTAAGGCATACTATCCTTATTTTTAATCCTACAAGTTTAGATGAGGTTTATGTTCAGGCAACACATCTTGAAGCAAGAGGGAAAAACATTTCAGAAGAGGGTAGGAAAAATCCATTTCAAAGTGGAGACATAGGAAAGAGTAAATTCAAAGGGAAAGGAAAGAAGAATACATCTATCAAGAAGGAAGGAGAAAAATTAACCTACAAACATTGTTCCAAGGAGGGTCATGATGAAGATCATTGTTGGAAGCTTCATCCTGAGATGAAACCAAAATCGTTTAACAATAAAGGGAAGAAAAATATAGCTACAACTATGCAACATGACATAGGATCTGATTCGGGAGATGAAACAAATATCACAACAATGGGAATGAAAGGTAAGGACATAGAAATCACTAGCTCTTCAAGTTGTCCTAAAGATACTCAAGATGAGAAAACAAGAATTGAACTTTCCCATATTTGAGTTATTTCAAAGCATACCAAAATTGATACACTCTTAGATAGTGGTTCACAAGAAAAATTGATTTCCAAAGAATTAGTCAAGAAGTTAAATTTAGAGACCATTCCTCATCCAAGACTTTATCCTTTAGGTTTGATATGCAAAAATGTAAACTTACAAGTGACGAGTTATCATAGCAAACTTTCTTGATGAAGTTGAACTTGATGTAGTTCCACTTGATATTTCCGGTATTGTTTTGGGAAGCCCATATCCTTATGATAGGAAAGCTATTTTTCATCACCATGAAAACAAGTATCACTTATTCAAATATGGTATTAAGTACATTTTTAGAGCACATCGACAGAAACTAAATATTTTTCTTGTGAATGTCGGACAAATGAAGAGACTTATTAACTCTAGCAATAATTTTTTGCTTTTAATGGTCAAACAAAAGAATGATGTTGATAATGAAGTTTTTCAAGGTTGTGACTCAAGATTGAAATCTGATTTGGTTGAGGTTGTTAAACAATATGATGATATGTTTTAGGAACCAAAAAAATTGCCTTCCCAAAAGAAGAATCCAACATGAAATACAATTGGAGCATGATTGTCCTCTTCCTCAAATTGGAATGTACAGGATGTCAATGACAGAAAGTGTAGAAATAAAAAATAAAACTCAAGAGTTGTTATACAAAGGGATCATCAGACCAAGTACTTCACCATGCTGGTCACCTATTGTTTTGGTGCCAAAAAAGGATGGAACATGGCTCATGTGTGTGGACTTATGTGCATTGAACAAGATTACGGTAAAGAACCATTACCCACTTAATAGAATTGATGATTTACTTGATCAATTGAAATATGATAAGTATTTTACTAAGTTGGACTTAAGGAGTGTCTATCATCAAATTAGAATTGCTGATGGAGACATATGGAAGACAACATTCAAAACAAAGAAAGGTTTTTTTGAATGACGAGTTATGCCTTTTGGTCTTTGCAATGCTCCTGCTACCTTCATGCGTGTGATGAAAGATGTATTGAGGCCATTTCTAGATGATTTTGTGATAGTATACTTATATGACATATTGATTTTCAATAATTCTCGTGAAGAACATGTCATGCATGTCAAAAAAGTACTTGATGTGTTGAAGAAAGAGCAATTGTTTTTAAAGATGTCAAAATGTGAGTTTGGGAAAAATTCTTTGGTATACTTGGGTCATATTGTTGGAGGAGGTGAATTGAAAATAGATCCCTCCAAGGTTGATGTCATTTTGAATTGTCCAAAGCACAAAATAGTTACGGAGGTAAGAATTTTTTTGGGAGCAGCCCAATATTGTAGGAAGTTTGTTTCTAAATTATCTTCCATCGCAACTCCATTGCATGCATTGACAAGTGTGAAGCATGTATTCCTGTGGGGAGGTAAGCATAAAAAATTATTTGATACTCTGAAGGAAAAGATTAGTTCAACTCCAATAATTTCACTTCTAGATTTGAGATAGCCATTTGAGATACAAACTGATGCAAGTGACTATGCCATGGGCCTAGTCCTCATGCAACATGGTAATCCCACCTATTTTCATTCAGAAACTTTTAATGGTGCAGTGATTAATTATACTACATATGACAAGGAATTGTATGCATTGGTGCAAAGTGTGAAAAAGTGGAAACACTACTTGATGGATAAGGAAACAGTCATTCACACTAATCATTAACCATTGCAATGCTTGTAATAAAAAACAAAGTTGCAACAATCAAGGCACTTTTGATGGATGGTTTTTCTTCAACAATTCCACTTGGTGATAAGGTATAATAAAGGTATCTATAACAAAGTTGTTGATATGATTTCTAGGCCTATTTTTAGTGCTGCTACTATTCTTAAGCACAATTATGTTTTGCATGAAAGCTATGTTGAACAATATTCTTTAGAAAGTGATTTTCAAGATGTATATGCAACTTTGAGACAAGGGAGCCAAGTAGAGTAATTGGATCATCAATTGCATGATAACTTACTGTACCATCTTGGTAAGCTTTGTATTCCACAGGGAGAAATAATCAACATCATAAGAGAGGCACATACTTATCTCATTGTTGGTCATTTCGGTGTAGGTAAGACGGTGGCACAACTACAGAGGTATTGTTATTAGCCTCGTATGATTGAAAGTGTGACACATTTTATTAAAGGTTGTTCATTATGTGCTATCCGTAAGCATAAAAATAGAAAGTTAGGATTTTACACACCCCTTCTAGTACCTTCTCGTCCATGGGAGAGTGTTTCTATGGACTTTGTTGGAGGTATTCCTATGTCAAAAAGGAATCATGAGTATCTTTATGTAGTTGTGGATAGGTTCAACAAAATGTTCATTTTAATGCCATGTAAAAATACAATTACAACAGAACAAATTGTTCAGTTATTCTTTCAGAATGTATGGGCACTTTTTTTATTTCCCACATCCATTATTAATGATCGAGATTCTCGATTTGTTGGGAATTTTTGGTCAATATTGTGGCGATTCATGGACACCAAGTTGAAAAAGAGTACAGCATTTCATCCACAAACAAATGGTCAAACATAGGTGGTGAAAGAGATGATAATACATCTTCTTCGTGGGTATTGTAGCAAGCATCCTAAGTTGTGGGATGAACATTTGTACTATATTCAACATGCTTACAATCGTGCCAAGCACTCTTCAACTCAAACACCGCCATTTGAGGCATGTTTGGGAGAATTTCCTAAATCTCCTTTGGATTTTATTTTTGGAAAATATGTTACTATTGATGGTCATAGTGACATAGACATAGCTAAAACATTCATTGAACAAATCTGATTGGTACATCAAGCATTTCAAGAACATCTGGAAAAGAGTCAAGTCAAGTACAAGACAAGACACAAAAAATATCGTGTAGATCACAATTTCCAAGTCGGTGATGATGTTTGGATTCACATTAACAAAGAAACGCTTCAGGGATAAGGTAAAAAACTGAAATCAATTTGATATCATCCATTAAGAATTTTAGAAAAGATTGGTGATAATGCCTTCAGGTTGGATTTTCCTTCATATATGCAAATTTATGTTGTTGTTAATGTTGAGGATTTAAGGTTGTATGAGCCTCCTTTGTTTGAATATCAAGGAGATAATGTTCAAATTCCTTCCATTGAGTATTTCTCTCCTAAATACATTAAATAACTACAAAAAGACACCATTCTTGGAAAAATGACAAGGACCTCAAAACGAGGGAATGTGGAGTACCTTCATGTGGGGCTCAAAGGAATGTCAAATCCAAGCAAAGCCAAATGGTTCGATATTGGAAAAGTGAGGGAACCATACCCTCATCTACTTGAAAACTGAAGGTGTTATTTTGGGGTCGAAAAGCTTCCACTGGGGAGGAGTGATCTGGCGCTAAAAAAGATGCTAAAAAATCAAAGTTATCATAATGGAATGAAACCCATGTTCTTGCGTATATATCATCGTTTTGAATCCAACACAATTCGTTTCGCACAAAACGGGAAAAGTATGCTGTCGAAAAAGAGTTTTATTTGTTTTCACAAATATACAATTTTTGTCAAAAAGATGTGCATGCTTCCCAGTTAGCAGTACGTATAGCTGACTGGGCCTGTTGACTATGCGGGTGATTGGGCTTTAAGATCCAATGGCAACATGACAAGTGTCATTTTATTATTGGGCCGACTGGGTCAATTTTTTATTGGTTAGAAGTGGTGGTGATGTGGTCCAATCAGAGGTTGCCACGTGGCACCTTCGTGGCCACTAAAATTTTTGTAAGGGTCAAGGTGAGGTCTATGGAGGTTGAACCTGCGGCTTCCCACAAGCAAACCACCAGAGTTACCACTATACCACCACACATTTCTTAATATTCTAAGGTTTAAACCTTTATTTAAAGATTAACAATGGCACATTTGGCATGGCGGGTTAGGCTAAGGCCTAGCCCCTAGCAACCCCAGTGCCACGAGACCATGGGTGGGGTGCCGAGGGCTAGGTCCTAGCTCGTCACTGTGGCATTAACCGTAACCTCTGCCATACCTGCCATGTGAACGGACTATCGACAGGACCCTCAACCGCTACCAAAGCCATAACCACCAGTTGTAGCTGCAACCTAAACCGCCGCCTAGTCTGTGCAATGTGACTGCCTTAACTAGTTAGTTGAAACCACCAGGATGATCGCTAGCAGAGGGAGCCAACCCCAGGTCCTATGGGCCCAATGTGACTAGGTGCACGCAAAAATTTGGGGGCTTATTGGCCAAACTAATGGTCCTTAAATTTCACCTGCCGAGCAGGAATCATGCCAGGTTTGGAGGGAAGCTTTTGCATTTGGGGTGCTCGTGTTAGGTTTGGGACGAATTGTGGGGCGTTTAGCTGCAGAATTGGGGAAAAGAGAGAAAGAGGCATAACTTTCTTATTTTTTGGTCTTTTTGGGAGCAAAAAGAGGCTAGACAGGCATTTTTGATAGCTCTGAAGCTGTTGGAATAGGTTTTGAAGCCATTTTAGCACTGTAACTCATTGTAATCACCATTTTATGAGCATAATGAAAGAGGCTCAATCATTGGAAGCTGGACTAGGAGATGTAGCCCAGGAGTGGTGAACTCCTTCATCACTTGTTGTTTTGTGGTTATTGTTATGACTTTATTTCCCTGTTGTTTTTTACAATTTATGGGTTAAATTCATGTTTTAATGTGTTAAAGAATTTAACTTAAGTACCTTACAAACTCACTCAATTTACTTGCAATTTATACAATCCTCAAGCACATACACATTCATATCACAAGGCCATTATGGAAAGTACAGGGCGTCGGAGGAAACCCAAAGACATAACCGAGTCTGGCAGAAATACACCAGGAAATTCAATCCATACAACTGTAGGTGCATCATCAAAATGTACGTCTCAATCGAATTGAAAGGCACCTCCAGAGTTTGCATCAAGTGGAAATTCCCGAGTCGAGTCCTAAAGACTTGTCACCGATTGAATCATATCATGAATAGCGGTAGGAAGTTCAAAACATTTTTGTTTTTGTTTATCTAATGTAGTCGGCTAGCATTTACTTTCATAATAGTATGTTTAAGGATATCATAAATATCATAGCCTATAAGTCTCTGAGAGACAAAATCAAACAATTTCAATTTTGGTTGGCTTTTAACTCATGGAGGTGGCCAACAGACCTAGTTTTCTTCACACAGGTTGAGGTCACCAAGAACATTATATGATGTAGCCTACATTATAGTTTAAAATGAATAAATAGAAAGGCTCTACCAAACTTTAAAAAAAAAAAGTGAAAACATATATAAAATTTATATATTAAATTGAGAACATGTATCATATTTATAAATTATTTTAGTGTCATTCTTTTATTATAAATATGGATTTATAGATATTTTTTTAAAACCAAGATATTTAACAAATATGAATCTATAAAATTTAGATTTTGTTATTTGTCTTTTAATTTTATTTTTAAACTATACTGTTATTAGTTTTGGTTCAATTTTGTATTCAACTAAGTTATATAATTCATTAAAATATATTTGAGATCTTAGGAAACTTAAGAATGATTTCACATCAAGAAAATGATATAACTATGAAAAATCACAATAAGAATGATTTAACTATTAAAGTTTACAAAATATTAGAACTGAATTCTTGGTCTTTTAAAATAAATATATTTTAATTAAGATGTAATTTCTTGAAATTAATAAAAGATAAATAAACCTTTTTTATTCATTATCATTTTTTTAATATGTAGATTAATAATTTTATATAAAAACAAAATAACTATTTATGAGTTTTTTTTTCATTTCTAAATTTTAAAATCTATTTTATTTAATATAAAATGATATAATTTAATTAAAGCATATATAAATTTTAATAATTATTAATAATTTAATAATTATTAAAATTAAATTAGTTTTGTTTTATAATTTAAATTTTGATGGGTCAATACAACATGTTTATTTAAATATATTTAAAAAAATGATAACTCATATTCATATGATATTTTTTTAATTAATTAATTTATATATAAAGAGATATTTTAAAATAAATCTCAATTTTTGACTTATGACTAACACTAAAAATATTTTAAAATATTCCATAAAAATTAAACTTCTATCATTCATCTAATAATTATTGATAACTAAATCTAAATTCTAAAAATCTTATTCCAAAATAAACTGACTATTAATCTATATATTCATTAATTTTAAAAATATATAATTTTTTTTTAATTAAAATTAAATTAAAATTCTCAAAATCATTTCCACATCAATATAACTATCAACATAAATAATATTTTATTTAAAAAATATAAAAGCTATTATTAAAATTTAAAAAACTATATCATTAAAATAATATAATAAAACAAATATAATAAACATTTAAAAAAAAAATTCTGAACTTCAATATGCTTAACATCCAAAGTCCTCTGAGGATTAACCTTAAAAAAATAATTATCAACTATATTTCGAGGAATAGTAACACAAATTAACTATAAAACTCAAACATTAAATAAATATTACAATTTTAAATTATTTAAAAATATAAAAAATATTGATTTAAATATATTAATAAATTTTTAAATTTTTTAATTATAAATATATAAATTTAATATATAGTTAAAAAATTATTTAATTTTAAAATGTATAGTTTTTCTAACTTTGAAACTCATTTAATAATTTATATATATCCATATGTCATCCATTTCTATTTATATAATTAAAATTCGACGAGTGTGGATTGCTTACACTCGCTTTACAAATAGCACAATCAAATGACACACATGAGATTTCTGGTATCGGTTTTTACATGTGTTTTAAAATGTTATGACGAAATGTCTTGTTATATTGTGATTCACAAGTCTAAATCACAAAAGTTTTAGATGAAGAATATATATATATATATATATATATATATATATATATATATATATATATATAAAACGTGGTGTGAGAAAGATTTAGTAGCTAAAAGAAAATTAAGGTATTATAAGGAGGTCATCAATCTCATCAAAAGTGTCTCTCTGTTTTAACTAGCTCAAAGAAGAAAATTAATATAACCAAGATTAGAACGAACTCTAATGAGCTTCATAGTGAAACAAGTCGTTGGACAGTTCCTAAAACACCATGGTTGGAAAGGATCTGCTATCTCTGTGAGAATATGAACATCGAGGATGAAAATGACTTCCTCTTAGAGTGAAAACACTATGGTTGGAAAGGATCTGCCATCTCTGTGAGAATATGAACATCGAGAATGAAAATCACTTTGCAATACTGACTTTCTTAGCCTTTTAAGATGTCAAAATTATAGTGAGCTCGAGAGACTTCTCTCCAAGCTTTTTGAGCGTAGAAATAAAATCTTAAATTAAATTAAATAACTCTTTTCTTTAGGTCCGATAGACCAAAGATTGGTCTAACTATCATCATCATCATATATATAATAAATGAATTATGAATATTTGGGATAATGTTATGTATAATATTAAAAAAAAAGGTTAAAATTCAAAAAATAATAATTTATTTTTAGAAAAAATGGTTATTAAGTGTATTAATTTATTGTATTTATGTTTTAAATGTTATAAATTTTATTAATTTAATTTAGTTATTAATTTATAATAATTAAATATTAATATTTAAGAAAATTTATATTATTTGAAATAATATATATCTATATATATTTTGATTTTTTTTTTTTTTTTTTGTGATATTTAGAAAGATATAAAATTTCAATCTTTTATATTTTGAAGAATATAAAAATTTAGTCTATTAATAACAATTTAGGGTCTTACTCCACTACCATAAGGTGGTCGAGTGTAAATAGTATTTGCAAGAAATTAACTCTTATGAACATCACTCCTTAAGGAGTGTAAATAGTATTTGCAAGAAATTAACCCTTATAAACAACACTCCTTATCTTCAATAATACTCTTGTGTTTATTTATTTATTTAGGTAATCATTAAAATTTGTTTATATAATTTTTAATTTTTTTTGGGTTAAAACTTTCGTATCTTAAATATATTAAATCTTAAAAACTGATATTTGTAAATTTAATAATTATTTTAAAGTATATTTAACTAATTTTTAAATGAAAATAATTAAAAATATATAACTAAAAAAATCTAAAACATGATATTTTTACATCATATTTTTAGATTATATTTTAAAATTTAATTATATATTTTTAATTATTTTTATTTAAAAATTACTTAAAATAAACTTTAAAATAATTATTAAATTTATAAATATCGGTTTTTAAGATTTAATATATTTAAGATGTTAAAGTCTTAACCCAAAAAAATTCAAAAATTATTTAAACAAATTTTAATGATTATCTCAAAAAATATCAAAATTATAAAATTAATAAAAAACATCTATTGAGGGTCTTGATTGATCAGGTTGGCCTTCCCTCGACCTACTCACTCGTATAGGGTAAAGGATAGAGCCGATCACCCATCTTACTGGAGACGAGACACTGAACGACGTCTTAACACAGGGCGTCTGATCCACAGGACAAGCCGTGTAGGAAAAAACCGCGAGATCCTCCCAACACACTCTGTGCGATAGCAAGGGGTCAGAGGGCCATACCACCCGCCCACCCGAAAGGGACCTAGCAATAGGAAAGCACTTGGTGAGTGTCGGGTAGAGGGGAAGGAGCCTATGTACTTGTCACACCCCTAAGTAAGGCTACGCATATTGAAAGCTAGGCTACACATAGGTATATTGAGAGCCCCTTGACGACTAATAGTACAACAAACTAACATATTATTGAAAGGCTACACATAGGTATATTGAAAGCTAGGAGTCACTAACGTATTAGACAGGCTTTTAGTAACGTATTTCAAGCCAGCCAGGGGGGCTATCTGACAAGTCCTACTCGACGTAGCCTGCCACACCCCCCCCCTCCCCACCATGGACCTGGATGCTCGATCACCTTGGAGATGGGGTTTTGATAGGCCTTTGGATACAGAACCCAGAAAAAGTTAAGTCAGAGAGACGTGCGATGGGTTACTATCCAACACGGTTCAGAGAGCACTTGTGTAGCCTACACTGGTTCACGAGACACAGAAAGGGGCCTCTTCGCTTTGCTTTCCATTCACCTTTACCCTCGTAGAGCCAACCAAGCGGGGCGAGCCCTCGCAGGTGTACCCTTGACTCTCTCCCGGAAAGGGCCGGTGGTGGGCATTTGGAAAAGTAGGGTCGATCGGGTTTGTTTTCGATGGTACAGAGGAATAATGAAACGAAGTGAGAGGCCACATTAGGGGGGCAGGAGAAACTATCAAGTCGATTGGGTTCGTAGGGGAAGAGTGGAGCGAAGTTAGGATCTGGTCGAGAAAAAAACAACACTATGGATACCATGAACGATCACCATCGAGACAGAGTAATATTTCAAAATCACTCCGGGTCAACGGTTGGATGGCCCACAAGAATCCAATGAGTGGGAAATATGCTGCGAAGAAAAGGTTTGTAAATGACATAGTGTTCCTGATAGGAAATGATGCCCCCTCTGGAAAAACCAAGTTATTAAAGTTCCTTCTCCTGAAGAAGTTCCGCGAGAGGAAAGATAGCACGAGTAATAGAATTATACAGACCATCCCTGCTGTGTGTCCCTCCTATAATTACTCGATCATGCAATACTCCTTTCATATGGAGAACCAAATTCATTCTGACCCCATAGACGTTGTAGTTATCAATCATTTCGTGGCACCGGCTGAACCGGGGGGAGCGGATAGACAGGGAGGAAACTTAGATAAGAGAATACGCTCCTGCATTGGTTTTTTTGTAGAAAGCTTTACCGCCAAGATCGAGTAGGGCGAGTTCTTGGCCGAAGCCAAGAAAATGTTTACCCACTTCATTTTCATTTTTCGAGCACGCTTTGCGAGAAAAAAAAACATGTTGATCCATACCGCTCTTTCCTTTCTTCGGTGCTACCTTTTTCTTCCCAAGGGAGAACCTTAGGGTGCCCAATAACAAAATTGGTTATGCTCTACCACTAGGGGAACAACTCCTAGGTAAATAAAGGATAAAATTAAGGAACCTCTCGGGTAAGGAGAAGGTAATCAGATTGGTAGAGAAATTCATATCCCTAGGTTGGATAGAAGGATTGATGAGGGGAATAGGGATGATGATAGAGATAATACTGAAAAACAGAAGAATTCCATACGGGTACAGCTATTATTTGAATGAAATGTGGAAAATGCGATCTTTGTTGTCCAATAGAACAAACACTAATACCTTAATCCGGTCAGTTAAAATATTAAACTATCAAAGTGCTTCTCCAATTGCTTAGGACATATCTTTCCAACTGAGACATAACAAGATCATTTCATTCCATTCTTAGTCAAATAATTCAGGATATTCCATTAGTAATGCCCAAAGGGGTGAGGGGGATCCGTATTTGTCGGTCGATTGAAAGGTGTAGAAATAGCTAGAGCCGAATGCAGGGAGTATGGAAAAACATCTTGTAATGCATCTCGCCATAAAATTGATCACGCTTCTGAGAAAGTATCTACTCGTTATGGAATCTTAGGTGTCAAAGTGAGGATCTCATTCATATAGTAACAAAAATAAGCGTGCCATATCCGAAACATACGAAATATCATAAATATCAGAAAGGCATATGTCGTAGGGGTTGCGAAACGAGCGGTACACAACTTGGTTTTGGAAGATATGGCACCAGAAGTTGTGGAGCCAGTCGTATCTCATATCAAGCCATTGGAGTAGTTCGTCGTGCTACAAGCGGAAAATTTCAAAGAAATGGTCAAATACGGGTAAGAGTATTCGCGGATCCCCCTATTATCGGTAAACCTACAGAAGTGAGAATAGGAAAAGGAAAAGGGAATCCTATGGGTTGGATTTCTCGTGCATCCAGGGGACAAATCCCATTTGAAATGGATGGTGTTAGTTTGTCAGATGCTCGACAAGGTGCTACATTGGTGGCGCATAAACTATGTTTGTCAACCAAGTTTGTTCAGTGGTTGCAATAGTGGGGAAAAACCAGGACATACCTTTAGTAGGTGAAGTGTTTGGAGTGACACTAAGGGAGAGGGATATACTCCTTTCTGAATCGCCAAAATTGTACAATGAACGGGCTTATCTCTCTAGGTGTATGACCCAGAGACGTTCAAGTTTTAAATATTGTTCCTCGGTTCGAATCCAGGCGTCTCTCTCTACGAGGGAGTGAGTTTTGGACTACTCCTAGTCAGGGAGGATCAGGTCGCTAGAGAAATCGTTACCCTATTTGCTTGCATGGGCCCGCTAGAGAGAGTACTTCCGTAAGTGGAGTGCCTTCCTCTCACCCAGCCAAAAAAGAGAATGAGAAATTATTAACAATGATACTACTTTTTTGTTTGCCCATCAAGAAAGCAAGGATTTGCATAAATACATATATATAGAGCAGCCAATCCTTCTCTTTCTGGTAAGTATGCCGCGACGCGATCAGAGCAGAGCGAACAAAGTGGGTTGTGTTACCGACGATGTTGGAATTTGCACCTATTTGTATCTATTTAGTAATCAGTTCGCTAGTTTCTTTGATCCCACTTGGTGTTCCTTTTCCATTCGCTCCCAATGGTTCAAATTATCCAGAAAAATTGTTAGCTCACGAATGTGGTTCCAATCCTTCCGGTGATGCCATAAGTCGTTTCAATATACGATTTTATCTGGTTCCTATTTCATTTATTATCTTTGATCCGGAAGTAACCTTCTCCTCCCTCAGGCAGTCCCTCTCAAAAAGATTGATTATTTTGGATCTTGGTCCATGATGGTCTTTTCATTGATTTCGATGATTGGATTTCCCCATGAATAGAAGAAGGGTGCTTCAAATTGGGAGTAACCACCAATGATAGGGCAACAATCGTGGGGGGGGGGGGGGGGGGGTAAGGACGGGAAGAGCGATGCCTACATTGAATCAATCACCCGTTTGTAGAGATAAAAAACAAGACATGACCGTACCTCCAAGTTTCGCAGACATGTCCCCAAGTGGGAGACAGTCTCGCACGGGTTCCGGAACACCGGAACACCGGGACCTAATTCAGTTCCATGTAAGATAGAAGTACGGTTAAGCAATCGAAACGATATATATGCTTACATTATATTTGCTTACATTCCGGGTGAAGGTCATAATCCGCAGGAACATCCTATGGTGTTGATCAGAGGAGGTAGAGTGAAAGATCTGCCAGGTGCGAAATTCCATCGTATTTGAGGAGTCAAGGATTTGCTGGGAACTCCGGGTCAAAAAAGGGGCAGATCTGAATATGGTGCGAAAAGACCCAAATTGATATGAATGAAAGAACGAATGAAAGAGGGATTAAGCTTGTCCATTCTTCTGCTATCTTTAGCCCCGCGGTTCATTCGAGTTTCCCCCTCCCTTTGGACAGAGAACGAATGTTCCGAAGAAGTCAGCATAATCCAAATTTCAAAATGTTTTAGACTATCGCACGGAGAATGGTTGTTCAAGTGAGAAAAAAGTGTGAGGCTTGCTTACATCCAGAAATTTTTTATCTCATCCCTTATCATTTATCCCCCATAGCAGACATCGAAGGAAAGGTTGCTTTACGTGTTCGGAATACGTTCAGTGCATCCATCCTGAAGCAAGGTTTTGGGAATCCCCAGACCAATACAGTGTTGAAACATGGGTGGGTGTTTCTATAGTCCGTCATGGTCTCCAACGGAGACTTTATATGGGACCACTTTCTAATAGGAGTTCCTTTGCGGGCCCACAACCGAATCCTGATGCTGCTGCAAGCGAAGACAAAAAGATTCGAAATGAAGTCCAACCACATTTCCTCGAATCTCAACCGATCCTCCGCTGACGACTATATCGGCGCAAGCCAAGAACCCTGTATTTCCGCAACCAATTTATCTTTTCAAAAGTAAACAAAGAATTTGGTGCCTTATTCTCCTCTTTTCCTTTTTAATCTACTATAATAAAGAAAAACTGTAGCTCCTCTAAAGAGGCTCTCTCTACTATCATCCACCCACTCCATGATTGAACTGGATTTATGCAGTAACGCAACAGAATAAACATATAACCATAAATACAGAGATGCAGCGGAAATAACACTTCATTTCATTAATATCAAAGAACTGAAATTTGCTTACAGACAGAATGGAAATAAAACTAGCTAGGGCACTGGTAGCTATCTATGAGAAGAGATGTGGTGGCTACAGGCCTCTGAATTGAGTTACAATGAGGCTCAAGGGCCTATTTATTATTTAGAAACAGTGGGAAATCCTAAATAGCCAAAACCCTAACCCTAGGAGATGAAGCGCCCAAACTATGGGCCCCATTTGGGTAAATTAGTGTTTCAACTTCTCAGGGACGTAACTTTGGCATACGATCTTCGTTTGATGCGTACCATACCTCGTTAGAAATATCTATCTGAGGAATGCAAATTCTGAGTTATGGACCAATCTTGCTCCCCATTTTCCCAAAAAAACGTCGTTTAGGGCCTCAAAATGGCTCCAGAAGTTCGTGACTCGAAAATTGCTAAAAATAGTAAGTTAAAGCCGAAATCGAAAATGAGGTCGACAATGGTGAGGCCCTGCGGAATAGGCGGTGACCACCAATATTCACTCGGGATTATTCTCCCTTAGGAAGCAATTTTCTCCATTGCGTGTTCTCCATTCATGAGAAATTTCTGCCTAAATTGGTCTCTAGAACCCGACTTTCCTTGGTGCAGAGTTGGCCGTACTCTGACAACCCGACACAAGCCGGATCTTCTGTTGGCAATTGTTCTTGATTTGCATGTCCATGATACAATCTGTGGTGGCCTGTTCCATGTATTCTGGTTTTAACTCTGTTGGTGTGAATTGTTCTCCAATGTCAGAGGTGTACAATAGAGGTGGGAAGTAAGGACGAAGGCGGTCCACATTGAATACTGGGTGCAAACCAAGGAATGGTGGAATATCGAGCTCAAAGGCATTGTTCCCTACAGCCTTGGTGATGGTGTACGGCTTGTATCGGAGCGGGCGAAGCTTGTGGTGGGGTCCAGTGAGGCGCTCCTTCTGCAAATGTAGCCATACTTTATCGCCCACCTGGAATTTGTGTGGCACCCGGTGTTGATCATGGCGTTGCTTGTACTTGGCATTGGCTCTGTCCAATATATCATGAACCCGTTGGCGGATGTGTTGAATGCGCTCGATGAAGCTACTTGCTTTGTCAACTTCAGACTGGACATGAGCTGAATTGGCCTGAGCAGCTGCAAATGGCATGGCTACGTCAATGGGACATGGTGGCTGGAATCCCAAGCCCACCTGAAAGGGGCTATGGCCGATTGAACTGTGGAGAGCCCGATTATAACTATGTTGTACATAGGGGAGGCTCTCGTCCCATGTGCGTGTATGCTTTGAATTGTACATGCGCAGAATGTGTACAATCATTCTGTTGACGACCTCTGTCTGGCCATCTGTTTGGGGATGGAAAGCTATGGACTTGGTGAGCTTGGTGTCCAGCATTGACTAGAGGCTAGACCAAACAAGCCGAGGAACCTGCTATCTCGATCTGATATGATAGACTGTGGGATCCCAAAGTGCACCCACACTCGTTCAAAGAAGAGTTTAGCAGTGGCTTCTGCTGTAATATTCTTCTTATAGGCTGCCATAATGGCCATCTTCGAGAATCTATCAACGACCATGAAAACACAGTCATTTCCATTCTTAGTAGAAGGCAGGCCCAAAATGTAATCCATGGAGATGGATTCCCAAGGTCGACTAGGGGTAGGTAGTGGAGTGTATAGGCCTTGCTTCTTGATGGTCGGTTTGGCAATGGCACAAGCAGTGCAGGATCTGATATGCTTCTCGACATCCTTTCGAAGGTTCGACCAATAGAAATACTTATGCAATAATGCTACTATTTTCTCGACCCCGAAATGCCCAGTGACTCGACTGTAGTGTGCTTCCCATATCATCTTGGAACGTTCGCTTGAAGGAACACAAAGGTGTCCCAGGAGACATAAAAATGCATCTTGGAGGTGAAAATTTGGAACTTGCGTACCCCCCAAGAGTGCCTTGTAAGTGTGGCCGAATTATGGGTCACTCTCATAGAGAAGTGGCCAATCAGAAGTCTCGTGCCCACAAGAGTTGAGCACGGTGGTGAGCGCCATGATCGGTGGTCAGCTGAGGCAGTTTGCAACATTATTGGTGCTACCCTTCTTGTACTTGATGTTCAAATGAAACCATTGCAGATATGTGGACCACTTCTTATGGCGATCATTCTGCAACTTCCCTTGTGTCTATATGAACTGCAGGGGCTGGTGGTCTGTATGGATGATTGTTTCCTTCCCCAAAATGTAATGCTTCCATTTTCAACAAGCTTGCACAATGGAATACATTTCTTTGTCATAAGTGGGATACTTGCAAACTGTGTCAGACAATGTCTCACTGTGATATGCCACTGGATGTCCCTGTTGAGTAAGAACTGCCCCAATAGCATAGTCAGAGGCATCTGTCTCAATCTCAAATGGCTGCTGCAAGTCTGGTAATGTGAGCACTGGGGCAGAACAAAGGCGATTTTTCAATTCTGTGAACGCCTTCTGTTGAGGTTCCGACCAAAATAATTTTTCTCTCGCTTCTTGCTTGGTGACTTGACTCAAGGGCCAAGTGATATGAGAGAATCCCAACACGAATCTACGGTAGAAATTAGCAAGACCCAGAAAGCTGCGAAGATCTGTTATAGTGGTTGGGGCTGGCCAATCCCGAATGACTTGGATCTTGGCTGGATCCACATGCACCCACCTTTCATCAATAATGTATCCCAGATATTGAACCTGGGTCATGCCAAACGTGCACTTCTCCAAATTGGCACACAACTTGTGTTGCCGCAGTGTTTGGAGGACTTGTTGGATGTGGTGAAGGTGCTCTTCCCAAGTTTGGCTGAAGATCAGAATGTCATCCAAGTACACCACTACAAATGAGTTGGTGAATGGCCACAAGATGTCGTCCATCATCCTCATGAAGGTTGCGGGAGCATTCGTCAACCCGAAAGGCATGACCAGCCATTCGAAAAGGCCTTCTTTGGCTTTGAAGGCAGTCTTCCACACATCGGAGGGTTGAATTGGTACCTGGTGATACCCAGACTTCAGGTCGATCTTGCTAAAATATTTTGCACCTTTGAGTTGGTCCAGAAGGTCATCAATCCGTGGGATTGGGTACCTATCGTTATTAATACATTTTTGGTCATCTAACCTACTATCATGAGATGGACCCAAGTACACCATGTAAGACCAATTTTACCCTAAGTAAAATTGCTTTCACTATGTAAAATAACTTAATAAAACACATTTATTAGGTTGTTTATGGTCTAAACAGGAAACCCCAAAAGGAAATATTAAACAAACCTATATTTGTTTGATTTTCCTCAAGGAATAATTATTTAACCATAATTTAATTATTATTCCTGGTCATGTTTAACCCAAAACAAAGAAATCAATTAGATAAATATTTATTTATCTTATTATTTTCTAGGAATAATAATTTAAATCTTATTTAAATAATATTCCTTGTTAAATATGACTAAATCACCCATAAATAATTAAATAAATCATTATTTATTTGATTATCTTTCAACCACTTCCTTAAAATGATAAATAAATAATTTATTTATTTATTATTCACAAATAAAGGATTTGACCCAAGTCAAATTTTTCCTCCAACAATATAATAAAATATTCCATAAAAGGTGGATCGAGATTTGGTTAAGGTTATTTTAATCATGCACGAAGATCTAGTAATGACCCAATATTTTGTTATAAATAGGAGGGTTTTTCCTACCATTCTTGACCTTTTGTTGCCTATTAGATCACTCTGGATCTATACTCTTGGTCTGACTTTGAGCCATTATCATTGTCAAATTTTCCATTATTTGTTGTTTGAGCTCCCCTTGAGTTCTATCTTTGTCTGGGTTTTCTACACCAACAAGAGAGAGAAATACTAGATCGACGTACCGAGGACTTCCAAGAACCCATCCCATTGAGGATAATTGGAAACACCTTCTTGTTTTCCTCCCAGGCGCCCTTAATACAAAAAATTCTTTCAAAAATATTGTTCTTGTCTTGTCTATTGGATGTATGGAGCAAAACCTTACTTTTACTTTTTAATGTCTCTTTATGCATAGATCTGGTTTTTTGCAGCATTTGTCTCGATCAACTAACTGCAGATCTGAAGATATTGGCAGCCATATTTGATGTTAGGGCTATAAGTTATGCATAGCTAAAGTGGTCTTTTTTCGTACACTTCGACAAAAGATTCATACTAACAACTGGCAACTCCACACGGGTTTTCAATTACGACCGCTGTCATTTTTCATATTCCTGCATATCCAGCTACTTCAGACCTTAGGGTTTCTTTTCAGCTTTTAGTTTTTCCTCTTTTCATGTTTTTTTTCACCTATAAAACCCTAAAACATTTAAATTTCTAACTTCCACGTGTTTCTGGCCCTATTGCGCAGGTGACAGACATCAGCCGCAACTGAGACGGCAACTTTTCCGGAAATCTGCCGCCGGGACACCCGGAGCTTCAGGTCACACTTTTCAGCCCAGAAACTGTGACCTGGACTACAGGTCACACTTTTCAGCCCAGTATCTGCGACCTGCACAGAAAACAGGTTAGAACCTGCGACCTGCCAGTTTTTCTGCTATTTTTCTGCAAATTTTCTGGGTTTTCCTGAAGCTTCTAT
Source organism: Pinus albicaulis (assembly GCA_034641835.2). Taxonomy (NCBI): domain Eukaryota; kingdom Viridiplantae; phylum Streptophyta; class Pinopsida; order Pinales; family Pinaceae; genus Pinus; species Pinus albicaulis. Next base: position 1,399,257,636 of record CM076578.1, read on the forward strand.
CAGGGTTTTCCAGCCTCCGTCTCAGCCCGTCTAGACCTGTTTCTGATTTGTTTTGCTCATCTAAGTGGGAACCTAGCCCCCTAGGGCTTCAGTACCCTCCACTTTCGGTGGAAGAGTTTTAGCTGTTTTAGGTGTGTGATTTTTCAGAGTTTCAGCCTTCCCTTTTTTCAGATTTGATACCTCCTTTTCAGATCCCTTTTCATCAGCTCTTCTCCCTTTCAAAACACCTCCTGAAGTTTTGTTTGGATCTACCTTGAGGGCCTCCTCCTTGTCCCTTCTTCTTTTTGCTGATTTCCTCCTTTTTTTACAGCCACCTTGCCTCTGCCTCTTGGTTGTGTTCTGCACCTCTTTTCAGCAGATTTCTCCTTTAGATCCCTGTCCCTCCCAACCTTAGATCTATTGGCCTCTTTTTAGTGTGTTTTGAATAGATTTTTTCCCTCTTTTAGACTAGTTTTGAGAGACCCTCCTTTTTGGGTTAGATCGATGCATTGTTAGCTGTTAAATTTTCTGTTATTTCAGCATTATATCCTGTTCTCTGCAGCTTTATTTTTAGTTACGCAACACACTTTTTATTTTGCTCTCAAAACATCTGGGTTTAAAAATTAAAATTAACGCATGCCACACACTCACCCTAAGCGAAGAAGAGCCTGGTCAACACCGCCAGGCAAAGACTTTAAAACATTGTAAAATCAATTGACACTGCACCTTTCTGCCCTTGTTTCGACATTGTAATCACTTGATTCTACACCTCCCTGCCTTTGTTGGTCGTTCTTCTTCCCCTTGTGCCGTGTTTGTGTTGTCATCATTGCGCCCCCAAGGCGCACATCCCGGAGACTTCTTGGCCTTCACCCTCAGTTTCCGGTCGGTCGACCTACTCCTTCCCGCCGTCGTCGAGTTAGTCCTCCTCCGAGTCTGCACTCCGACTCCTCTTCTGATTCATTGGGTTCTCCTTTTACTTCCGGTTCTCCCCCTGTCACCTTCACTATGTCTGGTCCAGGGCCTAACGCTAGCGGGACTCCCGGCCCTAGTGCCGGGACTACTACTAGTGGAACCGCCACAGGAACTACCTCAGTTGCACCCTTGCTCCCTTACATGGCAAGCCTCAGCCTCCCCGATCTCAATCAGTTGATCAATGACCCTATCCGCCACGATGTTGGTTGGCCTGATATGCCAACCAAGCTCCCCTCCAACATCCCTAAGTTCGAAGGCCTTGCTGGAGAAGATCCAACCAACCATGTCCGATCTTTCCACATGTGGTGTTCCTCCAATTCCATTACCAATGATTCCATCCGTCCTTGGTTGTTCCAACGCACGCTTATGGGTGAAGCTTCTAAATGGTATGTTGATCAGGCCACCTCTTCCCATAACACCTTTGCAACCATTGCCCAAGCCTTTTTATCTTATTTCCAGCTCCCTCTCCGATACGACACTGGTACCGAGATTTTGACTTCTTTCGATCAATCCTCTTCAACCCGCCTTTCCACTCTTGTCCAGGAATGGCAGAGAAGAAGGAGCTTATGTCGAGCTCCCACCTTTGAAGATCGGGTTCATATGGACTGGTTCCTTCGCACTCTCTTATCTCCCATTGGCAAAGATGTCACCTCCCATTTCCCTCAAACCGAAGAAGTCGCCCTCCAAATAGCCTTGAAATATGACCTGGTCTACGCTCAGTCTGGTTATGTTTATACCGTCCTTCCTGACCTCCCAGGCCCGGTGGCGCTAACGCCCCGGGGGCATCTCATTCCACCAATGGTATCGTTGGAGCCCTTTCTCATCTGTATGCTCAACCTCCTATGGGCTATGGTCTCCCTCCGGGAGGGGCCAACACCTCTAGCACTTTTCCCCCTCCAGGTAGCATGTATCCAAGATACGACATGCCTCATCCTTTTTCCCTACCTCCTGCTTACCTCAATGTTTCCCAACCTAACCATTATCCCTTGTGTGACTGGTGCTCCGGCTCCTCCGACATTTGCCCTTTGGATAGAGTGCCTTCTCCAACCCCGCAACGGCTTTACAACCCCCTCCGGGGCAAGCATTTGCACAACGGGCGCGAATAATCCCCTTCCTCTAGAAAAGGCGGAAAGAGAGTAAAATCAATCCTTCCTGGGCATAGTGGACCCAATCTTCAAGGTCTCGACCTAGCAACGCTAACCAACAACGGAGCACTACATTGGCCAGGACGAACCTATTCGCACAAATAAGCCTTGTTTGTGTTCGTTTGGTGGTGTGCGGTCATTGCTCTCTATTCACACTTCTACCCGCAGTCACTAGATGTGAGGTCTCAACCCTTCCGAGGACCCGCCTTGCCTCCCCTCTTCCTCCCCTGATAACGGCCTGGCCGTGTGTTCTGCAGGTCATTCACCCCCGAAGGATTCGTGGCTGCCCAACCACCTGATGGACAGGTCGCCACTCAACCTTCCCCTTCTGGTTCCTCCAATTACCAGATCCTCATGATGAACTCTGATCCATCCCCAACCGTCGACCTTAACCTTCAAACTCAGTCTCCCCAGTACCCCAAGCCTCCCGCTCAGTTTGCCTCTGAGTCCCCTTCTTCAGGTTCTACTGAGCCTCTTTCGACATCCAATGGTCCCTTACATATCCCTCAACCCAAAGTTGAGGTTCATATAAGGGGCATGTATAGCTTATATTCTGTAGAAACGTTGCTCGCTCTTCGGCGCACTCATTCGTATAGCATAGTAGATGATTTGGCGCAGTCTCCTGCTGCCATTTCCACATTGGAACTCCTCCAGTCGTGCCCTTCCCAAAAGAAGGCTCTGCTATCTGCCATGGGCGCTATAGATCCTGATGATGACCAAATGAATGTTTTCGACGCCCATCAATCAGAACATCCTCCTCCTCCTGCTTTCGTCGCCTTCCAAATCCCAGTCAAAATCCGGAACGCTAATGTTTCTCGGTGTATAATTGATGAGGGGGCATCCACCTGCGTGATGTCCGCTTCGGTTGGAAGCAACTTGGATCTCCTGAGTTGGCCCCTTCCACAATCACCCTTCGAGCATGGGATGGCCATGCCTCCTAGCCCATTGGCCTCTTCCGTAATTGTCCTATCACTCTTACGGGCAAGACTATTTGCGTTGACGTCGAAGTCATTGACGCCCCTCTAGATTACAACATTCTCTTGGGGCGGAGCTACACCTATGCTATGTTTGTTGTCCCATCCGTGGTTTTCCGCAAGATGTCTTTCCCTCATAATGGAAATATAGTCACCATTGACTAGTTGACATATCATGAGCCAAAATCTCAGACCTCACCTGAGACGACCATCTCTTCTGTAGCCAACAAGCAAACCATCGATTCCTTTACCGGTCTTGTCTCTCAGAGCGTACAAAGACTCCTCTTTGCTTGGAACTTTCCCACAGTGCCTCCTCCTCTATCTACGATCCCGACTTGTCGAATGTTTTGCCGCAGTCTGATCGTCTCGGTACCCTTGGCGACCACTTTGGCTAAATCCGGCAACCTCGCGACCTCGGCCTACTTCTGGCCACTCCTACCCATTCATCTCATCCAGCCGAACCTCTTCCTTCTGGCCCTTCTCCTACAGCTGGTATCCCGGAACCCCTCTATCCTCCTAGGTCGGTTTCCCCAGGCCTCAACCATCTCGGAGCCGTCCCTTCTGGTCATTATCCCACTGGTTAGATACCTTTCCTTGCTCCCCCTCCCGGAGTCTATACGGTCCCCATCATGGCCACCCTCTCTCTCCCCAACCTGACCTTGGGTATACCCGTCTGGTACCTTGACCCTCCAGCCCCTGCCCCACCTGGTCACCCCAAACCTTATCTTGCTTTGACACCAGTTCAACCGGTCCCCCTCGCTTCCTCCGTTGCCACCATGCCCCTAGCACCTCCCCAGGATCCTGCCCCTGTGGTGACAACTCCAGGAAATAAAGAGAAAGCTCGCAAGGGGGCATCCAAAGACAAGGCCACCCCGACTGACCCGGCTCCTCCTCCTCCTGCAAAGCCATGCGCCTTGTGTGATGTCGTCGGTCACGCCACCCATACTTGTCCTGAGTTGCCCTGTATTCAACCCATGGTTAAAGTCGTGTTCCCTGAGTCTACGGTCCCTGACCCCTCTATTCCGTCCTCGTCCGTAACCAAGAACCCAAAGATTATTCGCACCAACAAACCCTGTGCTTTGTGCGGTATCCATGGCCATTACTCCCACCATTGTCCTCACCTGATGCATTACCGTGCCTCTTTAGAGGTAGTTAAAGAGTATGAGGCTGAGAAAAATTAGTCCGCCTCTCCCATACTCGCGCAGTATGCTTCAGGTCAGCTTGAGAATCCCCCCGCTCCCATTGACATCCCCCCCCGATGTCCAGAAGATGGAGTCTCCTACCACCATTCTCTACCTATCATCCTCTGTGAGACCCTTGGAGAACATTCCCTTTGAATCCTTCCCTGTTTTTTCGCTCGATCCCCCTTCAGCGACCACCCTGGGCTCAACATCATTTGACCATTTGTTTATCTGTTCCTCTATCATCCCCCGTGACGATCCGTATGTTAGCCTTTCTTCCTATACAAACGATCTAGGTAGCTTTGCCACGTCATGTGGTTTTCCTTCCTCTCGTCATCCCCTCTTGTCCCGTCAGGATGCCCTCTTGGAAGCCTTCTCCACCCATAACCTCATCCTTCCCGCCCATAAATGGGATAGCACCACCCGTATCTTTGATGACCTCCGCAGCCCGAGTCCCAGCCATACCTCCTATAGCCCTCATATACCACCATCTGGTTCGTATATGAGTCATAGCCATCCTGCCCATGGCACTCCCTCCTGCAGTTGCCACTCGATGTCTACTCTACACTCACGTTGCCGTCATTGTTCCTCCTCCCCCCATTTTTTGTCTTGTAACACCATTCCGCAGGACTTCCCATCCACACCCTATATCGGTTACGCTGATGGTGCTAGTCGTTACTCCCGGAATCTAGCCTCGGCAAGTTGGGCCATTTTCACCCCCTTGCATGCCCTTGTTCTCTCGAACGAGGTCTGCATTGGTACTGCCACCAATAATCAGGCCGAATATGATGCAGTGCGTGGTCTCTTAGTCGATTCCCTCTCTCATCGCATCCTCCATCTGCATGTTCGTTTAGATTCCCTACTTCTTTTCATGCAACTAAATGGTGTCTATCGTGTGCATAATCCTATCCTCTTTAGACGATATTTATGAGTGAAATTCTTGATACGTGAATTTGAAACCATAAATTTCAACCATGTACCTCGAGAACAAAATCACTATGTAGATAGCATTGCAAACCATGTTCTAGATTGGCATTTATCACACGCATTTTATACAAGACAATAACATTCATAATCATTAAAACAGATGCATATCCATAATATGTGTCGCAAAACATGTGTTTAGAGTCCATCTACTCTGATATATATGACATGCCCATAGCATGTTACAAAAAACTCAAAACTGGGGGCACCACCTGTCCCTACATACACACTAGGGGGCACCACCTGTCCCACACCTAATCACTATCTGGCGGATCCCGAGCCAATGGCTCTGCTCCTGTAGCCTGTAGATCACATATCCCCTAACCGGCCATCGCCATGCACCGCATGACACCTCGCCATTCCGAGGTTAGACCAATACATGGCTCTATGTACTGGTCGTCTAAGTCTTGCCACCGCGCTCTGAAACACCGGTCAGCAACCTCTCGCATCTACGGCGGATGTCCTCCAGGAGGGCGGCCACATCCTCATTATGCGCCGCTCTCGATCCACTCAAGCCTGCAGCTCCTGATGCTGCCGGTCGTCCCATATATCCGGCCGGTTTTACCGGAGCTATATCTGCATACCAAAAGTACATGAATCGGTACCCTATCTACTATTCAATAACTTTAACATGCCCAAAAAAGAGTAGTCACTTGTCACTTACCATCGGGTCTCCATACTCGACCAGGCGGAAGTGGTAGGTCTGGATCCCCACAATAACTCATCCCACTATAGGGATAGTCGTCTATGTATAACGACATCTGATCCCAATGGGCAAAGAACTCAGGTTGAAACACCCGTCCGACCGCCCCTCCTCCTCCTCTGCACAGTAGTCACCCCCACTGGCGCATCCTGGGCTCTCTCGGGCCCCCATCTGGGAGCTGTATACAAGGTCGTAAGGTCAGGATCTTCTCAAAAAAGAAGGAGCACAATAAAGTCCCATATGAGCAATCGTGGTTCACTTGCCGCTTGCAAAGTGACAACTGTCGTTTTAACAACACCAACATCATTTGGGCCCACCCATAGTAGGTCCCACTCAACACACTCTCCACAATCATCATCTGCCCCCCAGTGATGTGATGGAGCCCCTGGTTGCCCAGGATCCGCAGCACCGCTGCGGCCACTACACGAGTCTCTAATCTCTCTAGGTCTCCGATCGGTATCCGAGTCCCTTTGACTTGGAGACCCGATCGACAATTTCGCTCCACAAACTCCATGATGTTCCGCCCCTGCAATAACATTGGCTGCGTATTTCCCACCATCCCAAGTGGGGGGAGACCAGTCAGGAAATACAGATCCTAGACTGTGAATTCGATCCTGTGCCCCTGCACTACAAAGACTTGATGATCTGGATCCCAATAACTGACAATCCAGGCCAACAAGGGCTCCCCAGCTCTCATCAAAGGGTTCTCCAAAACCTTCAGAACCCCAAACCTGGCCAATACACGACGGACACCCTGATCTGCCTGGATCTCTGACCGTAATGTACCCAGGTCTCTCTCTCTCCAGTTGACCCGCATATCTACCATATCTGCACAAAAACATCATCTTTGTTCGTAAACAGATAGGAAACACTGTAACCAATCACAAAAACCAAAATCTCAGCCCTCAAATAGCACTGAAATCTCCATCCTCCTCTAGGTCGCACTTTTTGGCCCAATCCTAGGACAGGTCATAGTTTTTGGCTCAAAACCTGCTTCCCAGGTCACATTTTTTGGCCCAAAAAGTGCGACCCGGCCGTAGCAGTGAAAGAGGGTCTGTTCCTGAGATTCTGGGCCCTAATCTGAACTTTCAATCCCTCAAAATGAAAGAGTAAGGTTAGGCCTCTTACCTGCAACTGACGAGTCTCAATTCCAACGGTCGGTTTGTCCGCTACGCTCGCCGCAAGATTTAGGGCCTTCTCTCCTCTCCACATTCACCACAGCAACACTAGCAAATAAGTGAATTTGGAGGGAAAACTGCCTTATTAAAAGAGAACCCTTGTTTTTTCTTTCACCTGCTGCGATCACACCGTAGCTCCGTTCGACAAACCATGTGAACCATTGGAAAGCTCTCACCGAGCCCTCAAATGGGTATCTGTTAGTTTTTTGTACTTTGATACTTTTCCAGGACAGAATTTGTCCCAGAAGGATCACTTCACCTCTCCTCAAAATCGAATTTCCTCACTTACAACACTTGTACTTGGGGCATCACTTTGCCTCCATTCTTGTCCTTGTTCGTGTCAATTTTCGTCATGAGATACCATCTTGTACTCATGCTTTCATGGTCCCCCATGGGACCTTTACTGTGTGGTAGCACCATCGAGTCGCCCTTGTTTAGAGCATCCAAGTTGAGTCCTCATCACATTCATGGAGTCTATCTCGAGTTCCTTTGTATCCCGCTATAGTCCTCCCTCCTTCATTGCTTTGTCTCTCTCTTGTGTCGCAAATTATGACCTTCAGTCCCACTGTCCCCTATCCCTTATGATATTGTGTTAGTCGCTGCCATGTCATTCATGCCCTTTATGCTCTAGCAAGGGAAGTCGTCCATTCGCTACTCAGTCCCCTCCATTCCATCATCATCATTGGTATTAGTCTGTCCGTCGCTCTACTATTTTCTCTCGTGCCTTAGTTGAGGATCTCTCATTGCCTCACCTATGGCGAACCTCCTTCTGTCGACATCAGCTCATTCATTCCAGAAGCCAGGTCTAGAGGGCGGTGTACCTTGGTTCCAGCTTCCACTCTTGTTCGGTGCCTCGGATCAGGCAAAGGGATCTCTCATTACCCTTTGACTTGATTGTTTCTCCACTCTAGCTCCTTTCAGCATGATCGAGATCCGTATACTTGATGGTTCAGTGATGCAGCAGCAGCTCTTGGTGATTCCCGGGTGTGTGTGAGATGTCTCAACCCTCATGAGGGGGTGGCCCTGCAGGTAGCCCCCCACATGCCCGGATGACCTCTTCATTTCAGCCTTCGATGCAGCTCCATATATTTTGATGATGTAAGCCTTAGCCGCTTGCAGCGCCTCTTTTATTTGCATGTATCAGTCAGATTTTGTGAGCCCTTCCCCGCTTGTAGGGGGCATTTGGGTTGTATTTGTATCTCATGTACTCAGATATTATTGTATAAGTCCTGGCTGTTATCCCAGGCACAACATGTATATGGGATCCCTCATTGTATTTTTATCTGGCTCATGTTTATGCCGGCTGTACTTTATGGTTCGGTCCCTTGTTTTCTGGACACACTATTCTTTTGTACTTTTTCTCGGCGGGCATAGGTATGCCTCCCCCGCCGCCTTTAGCACAGGTACCCTCTCATAAAAAGAGACTTGTTGCACCTGCAAGTCTCGTCTCCTCAGGGTCTAGTTCTTCAGCACATTAGTCTACCTTACATTTCTCTCTCTGACTTCCCTTTTGATGTCTGGTGATTAAGTTCTTACAACGTACTTCGGTCATACGATTTGCTCCTAACACTCGCATGCTGGGGGGAAATCTGTTACACCATTTTTTGGTCATCTAACCTACTATCATTAGATGGACCCAAGTACACCATGTAAGACCAATTTTACCCTAAGTAAAATTTCTTTCACTATGTAAATTAACTTAATAAAACACATTTATTAGGTTGTTTATGGTCTAAACAGGAAACCCCAAAAGGAAATATTAAACAAACCTATATTTGTTTGATTTTCCTCAAGGAATAATTAATTAAACAATAATTCAATTATTATTCCTGGTCATGTTTAACCCAAAACAAAGAAATCAATTAGATAAATCTTTATTTATCTTATTATTTTCTAGGAATAATTATTTAAATCTTATTTAAATAATATTCCTTGTTAAATATGACTAAATCACCCATAAATAATTAAATAAATCATTATTTATTTGATTATCTTTCAATCACTTCCTTAAAATGATAAATAAATCATTTATTTATTTATTATTTACAAATAAAGGGATTTGACCCAAGTCAAATACTTTTTCCCTCCAACAAATATAATAAAATATTTCATAAAAGGTGGATCTAGATTTGGTTAATGTTATTTTAATCATGCACCAAGATCTAGAATGACCCAATATTTTGTTATAAATAGGAGGGTTTTTCCTACCATTCTTCACCTTTTGTTGCCTATTAGATCACTCTGGATCTAAACTCTTGGTCTGATTTTGAGCCATTATCATTGTCACATTTTCCATTATTTGCTGTGTGAGCTCCCTTTGAGTTCTATATTTGTCTGGGTTTTCTACACCAACAGGAGAGAGAAATACTAGATCTGAAGTGCTGAGGACTTCCAAGAACCCATCCCATTGAGGAGAATTGGAAACACCTTCTTGTTTTTCTCCCAGGTGCCCTTAATACAAAACTTTCTTTCAAAAATATTGTTCTTGTCTTGTCTATTGGATGTATGGAGCAAAACCTTATTTTTACTGCTTAATGTCTCTTTATACACAGATTTAGATTTTTGCAGCATTTGTCTTGATCAACTAACTGCAGATCTGAAGATATTGGCAGCCATATTTGATGTTAGGGCTATAAGTTATGCGTAGCTAAAGTGGTCTTTTTTCGTACACTTTGACAAAAGATTCATACTAACACCTATTCCGGACAGTGATCTTGTTCAACGCCCGATAGTCAATACAGAGTCTCCACGTCCCATCCTTCTTCTGTACCAACACGATCGGGCTCCCACAGGGCGATGAACTTGGTATGATGTGACCTTTCTGCAACAGCTCCTGAATCTGCCTCTTGATTTCATCATTTTCCAGAACAGAGCGTCGATAGATCGGTCCATTGGGTAGTGGCGCACCTGGGGTCGGATCAATCGGGTGCTTGACCTGGCAGTGCAGAGGAACCCCTGTGGGTGAGGTGAAGATGTCCCCGTACTCCTCCACGACCTTATCCATTTGTTGTTGTCGGGCAGAGGGGCCCTGTCTGGAGGTCGTGGCCACAGTCTTCTTCTTGCCCTGGGGGCGGATCATCAGAAAAACGAATTTCCTGGTTTGGGAAATGAGCTTACTACATTGTTTTGCGGTAACCAAAGAGATAGTCGTAGGAGGTGGTACCTCTGGTATCCTGTACAACTTATTTCCCAAAGTAATAATAACAGCACGAGGTCGAGACTCATACACAGCATGACGCTTCCATAAGTATGGTTGTCCTAATAATACATCAGAAACATCAATAGGAGCAACGTCACATAATACCTCATCCGTGAAGGGCTTGATGCTATAGGGAAGGCGACACTGCCGGGTGACGCGGAGATCTCGTCCTTGGTGAAGCCACCCGATGGTGTATGGATGTGGGTGAGCTGTGGTCGGCAAGCCCAACCGCTTCACGGCGTCTGCTGAAATTAGGTTCTTTTGGCTCCCATTGTCGACAATGAACTGTACAGGGGAGCCCTTTACCCACCTCTGGGAGTGGAAGAGACGTTCCTCCTCCTCTGGATCTTCCGGTTCCTCCTTCTGGACCTTTGTAGTGGCAACAGTGGCGTTGGGCTCCGCATCAATAATCTGTTTCCCTTTTTCATTTCCCTTTTCAGGTTCTGATTCGGAGTCAGAGCATGCATCTGACTCAGAAGCCCTCATCTCGGCCACTAGCGACTGCTTGGCCCGACACTCACTTGTGTTGTGAGTGGAGCTCTTATGGAACTCACACCACTTTCCCGTGTCCTTCTTTGGCTTTGCGGTCTTGTTATTTTCTTGTGGCTTTGACGGGTTGTCTTTAGTCGCCATGCCTTGGCTCTGTCCTTTGTTCTGCGGTTTGGAAGCACCTTTCCCTTGCTTTTGATTCGCAGATCCAAAGTCTCGCTTCTTCTGTTTGAATTTCTGCTCAATCTTGGCAGCATACCGGTATGCCGTACCAAGCGAGGAGATGTCGAGGAACTCCATTTCCTCTTGAATGTATCTGTGCAGACAACTATGATACTTTAGCACCAGATGTTTCTCTGAATATTTGATACCCAACTTTGTGCGCAGGGTATGGAACAGATTCGTCAGCTCATGCACATCTTGATCCCTTTGTTGTCGCAGCGTGGTCCATTGTATGTATTTGTCCTCATAGCTCCCCACAGGATAGTACTGTTCCTTGACGACGTCTCGGAAAGAATTCCAAGTTGGTACGGCTGAGAACAATGAGGGTTCTGTCTAGTCCTTATTCTCACAATAGGTTTCCCACCAGTCCTTAACATGGGGGGTAGCTTTGAGGAGTGCAAAAATAATCTTCTCCTAGTCTGAAAAGTCATGAATAGAGAAATATCCTTCTAATAGATTCAACCATCTATCTATGGCATCTGCGTCTATTTGACCCTCAAATATGGGAATGTTAAAATTTACTTGTACCTTAAAAGGAGTCGCGCCTCTAGTGTGGCTGCTGGATGCGGATGCACCGCTGGTGGGCAGCTGTTTAAGGATCTGAGAAAAGTTATCCATCATCGTGTTCCTTTGTTTTTCGAGGGACTCCTCGAGCAATATTTTGATAGGATCTCCTGCTCCCTCATCTTTCTTTTCGTCCCCCATGGGCGTCTGTCAAGGTTTTCGAGGCTGATCTTGCAAAGGTTCCACCAGATCAAGCCCTAGCTCCTTATACCTCGACCTCGTTGGGGACATGCAAAGAAGGATCGAGAAAAAGTAGACCGCTCTAATACCACAGAACTAGATTTATGCAGGAACGCAACAGAATAAACATATAACCATAAATACAGAGATGTAGTGGAAATACCACTTCATTTCATTAATATCAAAGAACTCAAATTTGCTTACAGACAGAATGGAAATAAAACTAGCTAGGGCGCTGGTAGCTATCTCTAAGAAGAGATGTGGCAGCTACAGGCCTCTGAATTGAGTTACATTGAGGCTCAAGGGCCTATTTATTATTTAGAAACAATGGGAAATCCTAAATAGCCAAAAACCTAACCCTAGGAGATGAAGCGCCAAAACTATGGGCCCCGTTTGGGTAAATTGGTGTTTCAACTTCCCAGGGGCGTAACTTTGGCATATGATCTCCATTTTACGCGTACCATACCTCGTTAGAAATATCTATCCAAGGACTACAAATTTTGAACGTCGTTTAGGGCCTCAAAACGGCTCCGGAAGTTTAGGACCCGAAAAACTGCTAAAAAATAGTAAGTTGTGCCGAAACTGAAAAACTGAAAGAGACAATGGTGGGCCCCTAAGTGGAATAGGCGGGTGACCACCAATATCCACCTGGATCAATGATGCATCCTCCTAGAGAGTAGTGTTGTGAAGATCCTCCTCCGAGAAGGTATGAACCTCCTCCAACCATTGCCTAGCTTCTTATAACACCCGGTGATGCCTGCGAACCATCATTCACCCCCACCCTATCATCAATTTGAAAGTCCGACGAATAGCAACCTCCCACCAAAGAAGCTAACCCCTATATGAACAAAAGAGAGTATGCCTCGCGTAATAACATATATGCGTATTTCCCCTAATGAATCGAGACTTAATTGATGGAAAAAATTGATTGAAATGAATCGATATTTCAGTTATCAGAATGCATTTAAGTGCGAACACTACATTGTAATATAATATTTTGTGCTGCTTCTCACTCCGAGCCTAGTGTAGATCAAATTGACACTTATACCTCACATATACTTAGAGAATTTTGAGCTTGTAGCCCGCCCAACAACCCTCAACACAGTCCACACTATTTGCGCTTTGAAGGAACCACTTTGACCACTAAATGATATGCATTCGTCTCTATGATCGATATAGTCTCCCCTGTTAACCACTTACTACCAAAATATTGATCTATTAGGAATGATATGATTTTGATCTATTATCGGTCACCACCCACGTTTCATTCATCAACCCTCATAATAAGAGAAAAGGAACCTACTCAACAAGCAACTATGGGTACAACAACAGGAGCATCTAACCCATTAGACTGGTCGAAACCCATTTCCAGGTCGAAATTGATACCCCAAACACTCATCCATTTGAAACTCTACCCCTTGACCCGTACCTCATCCATTTGAACCAAGACGTACTACACTTATTCTCAGAGGAATTCATACTGTTACCCCAACGCGTAACACCTCAATTTTCACCACCTAGACGTGTGGGCCCATTTTCACCTCTCCCCCGTGTAGCCCTGTAGTTACAGAAATGAGACCATTTAGCCCCTATAGTGTACTTCATTATATTTACACTACGATATTCTATTTACACTATTATATTACACCCATTCCTGGGACATACGCATTTGTCTCTCTCAAGAGGAACCACATCACAGATACTACAACACAGGAACCTCACATGTCACTACTGGATCAACTACCACAACTACTGCATATACCTCTACTACTCCTGTCCTCGTTGCTATAGGTAGTTATGGAATGGTTCAACCACCTCTAGTACATCCTATCATTCCTTACTCTGCCAACTCATGCTACCTACTGGAAGGGATACGTAGAGTATTGCTTAAACAATATGAACCACTTAGTTAGTCAACAACTTCAACCACTCCCTGCTGCTCATGAATGGTGTTATACGTACTTCTTCATGAAAAGAATAATCCACTTTTTAGACCCTATTATTTTTATGGGCTACCTCTTCTTCCCCTATTGGTGTACACATTGCACCCACTGTTGAACCCTGTAACCAAGACCCTAGAATAGATATCTATTTGGATTGCTCGTTACGAAATCGAAAGCTAAGGCGAAAAAATTTCACCTGACATTTATTTGAAATTTACCTAAGCACCATGGGTGAGTACACATACCTCTCATGAAATCATACATTTACCTGGTTCAAAACGATTATTCCTCTATATACGAGATATTCTCGCTATTGATAACATTGACCATACAAAGCCTTCGCTATTGACAACATTAACTCGGGTGGGGCCTTCTTCCTTCATCCTCCATCTCTTACTCCTAGTGCTCCTACGCCATGGGTATCTCCAATATGCTACTGAGACTCCTTCTCAATCAATCTCGTTATTGGTGTATCAATTAAGACTATATGCCCTACATTAGGAATTCTACAATCTTAGAGACTCCCCTTCTACTTTACTAAAACTATATTATACTTACTATCTTAGCAATCAATAGAGGAATCAATAACATCTCATACTAGACTTATACTCTTCTATACTAGATACATTATAAACCTTATAAAATCCTTTAGATTTTACTTGATTAGGTCTAAGTGGAGATTTTGTAATATCCACTTGGACCTTCGCTAGCTAAGCTACACACCAAGGGATATAGGAACATAGCGTATTCCAGATCATGAAGAAGAAGACCCTACACTAGCAACATATCCAACACTTGAACCATAAATAGCAAGAGCGAAGGCAGAGCCAGATGCAGATCCTACAAGGGCAGGTACACCAGTCGATGTTGCTATTGACTAAGCGTTTGATCTCTATCCAGCAAATTATTATTCTGATGATCCAGTTTCAGAGCCATAGCCAGCATAAGAAACATTATAGCTAGACCTATAACTAGTAGATCCCTCACTAGTAGCAGGAAAGGCAAGAACAAGAGCAAGGGAAGCATATGAGCTAGTTATTTATCCAGCAACAGTAGAGGCAGCAAGATCAAAGGTAGGGAAGACATCCAAGCTAGAAATCCAAGACAACGATACTACTACAGGCATCTAGCCTGAAGCCAGATCTAGGCTAGCCATCTTTCCATCTAAGTAAAGCCCAGTTAGCTGCCACCCACCACCTAGCCCGAAGCCACCAAATCCAAGCTAGAAAAAGCTACTAGAAAGCTAGCTACTACTAATACTATGGAGGGTTTGGTAAATTTATTTCACTACCGAGCTATGCACCTGCACCGGGCTTTGGTATTTCAGTCAAAGAACGAGATCCAGTTCCTAATAATAGTGATTCAGATCCTGAGTTTTGACACCATATTCCTCTGACGAAGCCATTCCCAAACACAGTCGACACCTACTTAGACGAAACACGAGCTACATCGTCTCCAGTGTTACCGACGGTGACACGGGTGGTTTTTAGCACGCATGGCCTACTAGTCAACCGATGAAGAGGAGCTACATGCCAAAAATGGAAATCAAGAGGTTTTTAGTCATGGACTCAATAAAACAGAGAATGTCCTCAGTAGGAATACACCGAGGGGAAATAGCAAAATGAAATCCTTTTTTGGAGATGCCTTCTTCTAGTGGTTCTCTGAAAGGGGTTACTCTCCAAGCATTTATCAGTTTGTATGCACCCTCATTCTCATTCAAATATTTTCTAGCTTCCGATATTGAGAATATTTTGGTACTAGGAGGAATACATGACATTAACCTGAATGTACGTTTTATTAAGTAAGTGTGAGACTTACCTTGTTCTTTCACCATAGTTAATCATCTCCTCTCATTGAAAACGTTTACAATCCAACTGATGACCTCTGTGAAATTGAAAACTTTCGACACATATGTGCCCTGTATAAGTCCTTACCTCCATAGATTATCTTTCTCTTTTTTTTCTTCAGGAATGACATGAAGATAATCATTAACATATGACCAGTGGAATTTTCTAGCTGCATATGCATACGAATTGACAGCATCTCCAATGAACATTTCTTTTCTTTTGGGAGCCTTTTTTTCCTTGTTACCAGACTTAGCTTCAAAAGGAACTAGAATAGTTTGAAATTCACTATGCAATAATATTTGTTGGTATGTTAAGGGGTGGTGAATCAAATTTGAGATGTGCACCGATATCTTTCTACCTTTCCATTTATTTTTCCTTAACTAGAGTTTGATGGCTTGAAATGCACTGTTGATGTGATCAACCACGTGCTGTGCTCCCATTGGTACACATCATGTTTACTATATGCACATAAATAAGAAAAGAAACATGAAATAAGAATAATAATAATTACTAACGGACATGGCCTAATTAAGGGACATGACCATTCACCATCGTGACTAGTCAATGCGTATAAGTATACCGTCAGATGGCATTGTATCATTTATATTCTATCATATATCTTATTCATTATTCAATATAGATTATTGATCCTACATGGATTGACATTTATTTTCCTTCTTATGTTGGATATTCATCAATAAATGAACTTTGTTCATTTCATTTTTGGAAAATAGCAAAGGGATGTGCACAATTCAAGTGTCCTTTGCGAGATGAAGAGGCATTTCTTATGGTGAAGGAGGCCACGATAGGATTTCCTGATACTAGGATAGGAGGAGGTATTATGAGTAAAGGCATACTGAAGCTGGCTATGGAGAGATTTACACTCCTCCTGGTTGGAGGACAAAATCATTCCGATTGATTCATTCTTTGTTTTTGAATTCAGGGATTAGAACTATCCTCCACTCTCATGAGATGGAAGGCATTCAATATAGTTAATATCTATGGGCCATATGAAGAAAGGATTCCTTTTTGGGAGAATATTTTGGGGGTGTCTGATGAATTCATCATTGGACTTATAGAAGATATAAAGTTACAACAACTTGGTTATTTATGATTCAACTTGGTGGGTTAGGTTAATTCACTTCATTCCCCCAGGACATGTTTAGGAGAACAACAGAGGAGGGAAAAAAAACACCCAAGTTAAAAACTAACGATGATAAGAATGAAACAAACCTAGAATGGAAGGCCCAATTACCTGCACCCCGCAGTCTTCTCCCCTTTCAGTATGCCCAGGGCACGTCAACCAACCCAGGTGATAATACATAGGCAAGACAACAAGATTCCAAGTTTACACAACCGAACATATTGACTCAAACCCTATAATGCGTTCATTATTAGTTTCTATATACGTACAAACATACCTCATCCAAGTGGTTGAGAGAGATAGAGGCACGTGATTTTCTTGTGTTTGTGTTTTCACATATATAATAGCAATTAAGAGGTTGTGTTAGTTAGGGCACCCATTTATCGAATCAACATGTTACTACCTGGCATGATTTTTGATAATGAACGGGTCACAGCTTAATCCTTAGTTCCGGTCACACCTTAACTCTCCATACTACCTCTGCGTTGGAACCATCTTGACACTCTTCCTTGGTCAATTCATATTGACTATTGATACTTGGTTACCTCAGCCCTATATCGAGCCCCTGCCCTTGAGACCTCCATACTACCCTTGGAAATTTAGACCCCTTTTCTGCAGACCCTTGACTTAGGACCCTTGAACCCACCCCCTTGCTCACAAATACTTCCCTATTGATGAGGAAGACACCTTGTATTACTTATCATGCCTTGTACTAACCCTTTACACTTTCAGGAAGGAAGAAAACATCCCCACCTTTCATGCCTTGAGGAAATATCCTTAGGCTCATATTTTTGGGCGTGGGACCAGGCAGGAGGCTATGGCAGCTACAACAGATACATATATAACAACTACAAATACGGAAACAACTACGGCAACTACAACATATACATATCAACTACAACTAAAACGAATAGAAACAATGGAAACAACAGAAGATACCACGAAAATAGATAATGTCATTAGGTGCACCAGGATAGAAAAGAAGGGTTCTTATTTATATAATTGTTTCTTAAGTTTTCGGGATAACTCAATAGAGGAGGTTTATGCAAAGGTGTGCTGCTCGCCAGTTTATTTAGCTGATGGCCAGTAGATGTGAGGTTCTTATGCAAAGGTGGATTGAGAGAGTGACGGAGGGGTACAACTGTGTGAAGTCTATTTATGTCAAAACATAAGTCAGATCAAGTAAGGGTGTGATAGGTGGCTGTAGCCCCTTTTGTGTTGTGCATTTTCACATATATAATACGCAATAAAGAATTTGTGTTAGTTAGGTGCTCCAATTTACCATAGAAATTTCATACTCAGACATAAATCCTTACTACCTCTTACTTGCAATGAATTTTTTTGGGGGGGGGACCTTATAAACTTACTTTGAACCTTCCTGAAAATCTAACTTGGTGAGAATTTCTTCTTTGAAACCTACCGAATTCAGCCCATTTAGACATATGACCGACAACCTTGACTCACCCTACGAAAAACAATCATCTTTACAGCCTACCCCTTCCCTGGGTTCCTTGTAAGCCTACCCTTTACATACACTTTCCGTTAGCCATAAGTCTTCAGTACAACACACACTAGCATACATTGAGAAGCCCACAGAATACAGACAGAAAAGAGATAGGCCCTTTACCCTACTAGGTCAGAATACAGGAACACGTGGAATAACCCGAGCCGGGATAACTTCAGTCTACGCCCCCCCTAGTGGAACGAAAAGGATAGGGGCTCGCTCGACTTCGTGTGACAACCTCAATTTGACCCTTCACCTAGAATGTTATATAGAAGAAGATATTGCAGCTATTTACAGGCATACATGAATCTAGCACTTGAAGCTGGAAACCATACCCATAGCCAACCTTGTTTATATTAGGCGGGTACCCATTAGGTGTTTCTTTCTTATTAGTTCTTGTTTCTACCTACCCAAATGATGAGAGGGGGTGCATTAGAGTTTAGACCTTCCAAAAAGGGCCTACAGAAAGAGGGCTTAACAAAGGAAGCCTTCTTTTGGTTTGACCTCACCAATGGGGACCAAATAAAGGAGGCCTATCAAAGAGAGCCGCCTAACAAAGGGAGCCTTCAAAGGAAGCCTAACAAAGAAAGAGGGCCTAACAAAGGGAGCCTTCAAAGAGGGCCTAAAAAAGGAAGGAATAAGCCTTATAGTTTTGAAACCTTCCAAAGGGAGCCCACAAAGAGCCAGTTTCGACCTCACCACGGAATGGAGATTAATGAAAAGGACAGGACCAACCAACTACCCACAAAGGAAGATGAAGATAGAGTGATCCTATCGCTTGCCCCCCAATGCATCCCATCAGCTCGCTTGAACCCCAAGCAAGTCCCATCAGCTTATTACTCTACCAACCCCAACTGGATCATTATCACTTGCCAAAGGGTAATGGCTAAGATACCCAATGATTCTCTAACCCATGACGCGAGAAGATATATGAAGGAAGTTCAATTACAGATCGACCCATTACAATAGGGGGAGAAGAGGTGAGTGAGATAGATAGTATGGCAGTCACCAGCATTCATTAATGAGGATGTGCATTCATTAATGGAGTCCGTGAAAGAGACATCGACCATAGGACTGGGATGATAGATAGTAGCATCCTTCCCTCTTGCACTTACCGGTACAGATCCTTTTTACTTCTTATCCTCCCCCTCCCTTCCTGAATATGTTTTATATCAAGTGAAAAAATAAGTGCTAGTTCGCCTCTCTCCGAAATATGTTCGCTACTAGGGAATGCTGGGGACTGCCTTTCTCGGGAGTTGCAATCAAGTAAGAGAGCCAATTAGTTATCAGTCTGGTTCATATTGGGTCGTGATCTGTAAATGAAGGGGATACATGATCAGGCGAGAGAGCTTCTTATTTTGGATGGCCTATCTATCTTGATAGATGTTGCTAGTGTCCGGTGTACCTCCTATCTCGTAAGATGGGTCAGTTGGGAAGGCCCATATCCCTCCTACGTCGGTTGAGCGACTTGTTGTATCTTCGCCTTTCTCTATAAGACTCATAAGTGACTTTGGCCACTCCTTCTCGGTCATCCAAATCAAAAGATTCATATAGAGAATCCAAATACAACCCCACATCTTATGGGAGAGCCATTCCAACTGAATTGCCAATAGCACGTATCCATTACCCATCTCACGTAACCTTCAAGGAAGGAATATAGAGTTTCCCCTTCGAGGAAGGTAAGGCGGCACAAAAGGCTGCGCTCTCTCTAAGGTCTCAAGTGAAGTGCTAGTGTCCATGGAACTGACTTTACAGACTACATTCTTATTGGAAAATAACTACCCTCTTTATTGTGCTGAATGCTACAAATAATGTTGTCGGAGCCTGCCCTTAATAAATAAAGGCCCTTTTAACACTAGAGTGAGTTCCAAAGTCGAACTGTGCAACTTGGCATATGCCCCCTATGGGGAGGGTTCTCGGCAACTGGTGGGGACTAATAAACTCCTGGTGGAAGAAACCTTACCTTTCGAACTTCTAAGAGCGTAAGTGAGTCCCTGAGCTACAACGAGGAAGCTCTTGTGCCTGTGCCCTATGGACAGTAGAGAGTGAAACTCTAGTTAAGGCCTAGTCCTTTGCACATTAGTCTTTAGAGCTAGTACTTATTGCTAAGACCTACTGGAAGGAGATAGTGAGTAGTATCGCTTTAAGACCTTATGGATGGAAGTCCGCTAGTACTTCTTAGGGCTTTCACTCTTATCTTTCCTAGAATGGAGACTACTATGGTTTTTTATATTTATTATTTATTTATTTTTACAATGGAAAAGGTAAAGGTAGATATGCGAGTTTTTTCGAGCCCCTCAATTGATGACATTCCCCTAGGGAAACTTCTTGAGAAGAAGGCATATTGTCCAACAAAATTATTTGTGCCTGCTCCGACCAAACATGAAGCCATGGATAACAACTCAATAATGTTTGGTGGTTATGTTCCTGCAATGCTCCAAATATTCACCATGGAATTTGAACTGAAAAATAATTTGAACTAAGAAAGGGGACTAAAGAAAGCAGGGCATTAATAAACCATATAACTTACAAGGACAAGTGAAACGTAGATATGCGAGTCTCATATGTGAAATTGAGTTCTGGCATCTCCATGTGGATAATATATCGGTGAGATCAAGTACAAGCATTAACCTCTTCTCTCATATCAATCATCAGATTAAGAGTAGTACTAGCTCCACCTATCATTGCCTCTTGGTATGAACTACTGACTATTAGCACCTTTGGGACGCTTTTCATGTCATTTATTATTCATTGGATCATGGGATTATTCTCTTCCTCTCCCATTTGTATGACCTCTTAGACTAGGGATTATGCCAAGGGACTCTCTCTGTAGGAAATATATCCCCTATTAGGATTAGTGCATGAATATTAGGATTAGTACATGAAGCTGCATGGGGGGGACTTCCGTGCTGTGTAGTGAATAAGAGTTCATATTAACTCACAGTGCATTTAACAATTTCACATTGGTGCATAAGAAATGGGCTCTATCTATATTTCAATCTTAACAATGATTCTCTCTATCTAATTTATTTCCTGATTGTGGTTGGTGGAAATGTCCCCTCAAAACTATGTTTCATTTAGAAACAACAATGTATACATGGGACTTATTACTTCATGCATGAACTAAGATAAGGGGGGCCCTCCTATTATTAAGAAGGAGGCTTCCATGGGACTTACTCTCTATAAGGGTAGTTGGAATAAAGGCATAGTATATCTTACGAAAACAACTATAGTGTAGTAGTTCCTTACACTATAGGGGATGGGAGAAAGATTTATTTCTCTCTATTGTGGGAAATATGGGGATAATAAGAATTACATCTATAACTTAACCTATCTCTCTTCCCATTGTAATTAGCTGCAGAGTAGTAGCCTAGGGAATATATTTATAGCGGATTAGAGGCTCCCATGGATTAGATTCCCACGGGATTATTCCCAGGAATCTATATTTCTTATCTTAGGTAAGTCCAGCAAGAGTAGTAGTCCTTTCCCTAAGTGTATTTTGTGCAGGTAATAAATGGGGATACTAACCCTCTATTGGGTATGTTGGCAAGAGGGGAATTCTCTCCATAAAATTTTGAGTGGAAAAGTAGAGATGTCTATATTTCTATATATATAGAGATTGGTCCTGTACTTTCTTTCTTACTTGCCTCCATCCTTTTTGTAGTTTCCATAGAGTAAGAAGTATTATGCACTAAGAGCTACCTAATGATGGTCTCCCAATTATTGGGAATGACAGGAAGCTATCTATTGCTCTCGGGTATCTGCTATGGGTAATCAGGGGACCTCCTTTCTGGTGGGGAAATAATCTACGCATACATGCATAGACCTTTGAGGTAATGAGATTGATTCTCGGCATCTATCTATATTGATTGTCTAGCTCAAACATAGCCTATGGAAAGGTTAAACATAGATATGTGAGTCTCGTATGTTAAAACAAAAATATGTGAGTATCCTATGTATAGAAATGTATTGATGTATCGATTTATTTTCAGCGTATATGAAACTTAATGCCATGGACTAAGAATATTCTTTTCCCTATGGGAAGTCTCTATAGTGAAGCAAGAAATTATTCGCTTACGCTCAGCTTCTTCAACCTGGAATAACAACTATGCTTCGCTTTGCTATGCTTCAACCTATTATCACACTAGGGAATATTTCTATATTCACAAGTTATTAATTCTAATAAGGGAACTTACCCCTATCAGGTGGTTGTCAAGCTAGAGATAACTACTCCCCTTACGGGTCTCACATTGAAGGAATAGGAATTTGATCCCCATAATCTCATTCAAGAACTAAACTAGACCCTTTTAGGATAGGAACTGAAACTCCCATTAGTTCTCTTCTTTATTTCAAATAAGGAATGGAGACTGGAAATCTCAATATCATTTCAATTGAACTACTATTGGAACTACTATGCACTGCTTTTCTAAAGCTCAGAACAACTAGAGTGATAAATATAATTTCAATTGAACTATAGAACTACTATAGCTGAGCTAGAAACAACTATAAAGAGAGTGAGCTTAGCATAAGCGGAAATAGGATTGAGAAGAATTACATCTTCTTAACTACTGCTACTTCTTAACTGCTTCGCTAAAGAGTTAAGAACGGCAAGAGAAGAGATTGAATCTAGCGTGAGCGGCAATAGGAGTTATCAAAAATAGGAGTTCTATATAGAGAGAATTACTAATATAGTTCAATATAGAGAGAGTCTAAGCATTATAAGTGCTAAAAGAATGAGTATATTTCCTGCAACAGAAGCCATAAGATATAGGATAACGGATTGAATCAACAATCTGCTCCAGGACCGGAGGGATATGGAGACAGGATGGAAAGCGGTCTCTCTTCTGCAGATCCCAGTTTCAGAATAAGAATCCATTTCATGGGTCAATCGCTCGCTTTGGTTGATTGGAAATGTATTATAAGGCATTAATTATTGGCTTGTCTTCAGTGGCATGCATGGCCTATTGGATTTGTATGAGTGGATTTTTATTGAGCTTATCAATATATATATATATATATATATATATATATATATATATATATATATTGATATATGCAAATTTGGTGCATCGGTAGGAGCCTAGCTTTTAGCATGCATCAGTAGGGGGCCTTGATATATGCAAATACTCATTAGTATGGATCTAGTTTTTATATGAGCTCCTTGGTTGATCGATCGTTTTCCACTGGAAGGGAATGCATTTGATCTCACTCATTAGGGTAATGCCCTTCATCGGTTTATACATTTTTATGCGTTGATTGATGGTTGGTCATCAGTACTCCAAGGGTGATTCATTGTGCTTGAATTGTGTAATTCATCTGTAGAAATCAATGCTAGTTGGTTGGTGAATGGTTTGTCCTGCGTCTATGGGGAGGGATTTGGCACTAGGCATCCATGGTAATAGATCCCATCCTTTTTGTGTTGAGTCCGATGGGTTTATGTGTCAATGGGTTCTAAGTGTGATCCGACACACACACACACACACACACACACACACACACACACACACATGCATATATATATATATATATATATATATATATATATATATATATATATATATATATATATATATATATGTATATATATTCTTTCTTTGGTTCTGTCTCATTGCGATGGGTCCTCAGTTGGTATGGGTTTGGGTATTCGTTCGTCATGGGTTTTGTGTTCCCTGTGATGGCTCATGCTGTAATTGTGTTTGTAATGAGGGCATGGTTTTCCCAATATGTCTCAACATACTTCTAGGAAGATTTGATATCATCTGAACGTAGTGAAGGTGAGGAGCGAGCTATTTGCCTACCTGGTCAACTCCTTTTTCCTGGAATAAAGATCAAACTTGTGGACAAGTTTTTCCCCTAAAATAACATATTGGCACGGTACGGGTGGAACACGATGGTGAGTTGGCTAGCCGTTGAAATGCTCATGGTGGCATTTGATAATTTAAAGAGTGAACCGGGGACTATATAGATATATATTTGACTCCAGCGTTCGGGGGAATAACGTTGGATCGGATAACTCCTTCCCACATTAGTCAAATCTCAGTTCAATATATATCTATGAGAGCACAAGTTTAGGAGCTCTTTCCTGTTTGCCTAAGAACCAAGCTTGGCAGGTTCATTTAATAAGTATCAGTATGTGAGTTAGCTAGCGGTAATGGATATGGGGTTAGATGGTAAGCGGTATGGGGTAGGTGAGTAGGTTAGCTAGTGAGACGAGACGTAGTGGATGGGTAAGGTTCAATGGCTATGGCTTGGCTGTTGCGATTGTTTAGATGGCTTGGATGGAGAAATAGCAGTGATGGTTCGTTAGCTAGCGATAGTTCTATTTCGGTTATACCAATTGTTCGTGGAAATAGATCATCGGGGGTTAGACCAATTGTATTGGAAAACATTGTGTTAGACCATTTGTTTGTGGACAAGTAGCAACACGAGACCATGTCCAGCTTTGACGGGTATGTTTTGGTAACAGCTTCGACCATACCAATTGCTTGGGATGATGATGACCAGCCAACGAGCTAGCAATAGAAGCACAAGACGAGGTGGAGCTTCGCGTAGTATAAGTCTTAGTTTCAATCACTAGCTTGACCTTATCCTTTTCCTTATCCTTTAGGTTGATAAGGTTTAGCTTGATCTTATATTATCTTGACTTGATCGGTAACAACATAAAAGAAACCTGCCTTAACTATTTGATTTTCTTGGGGCTGTTTCACGAGGAGAGGTTGGTTCGGGTAATTCCAACCTTCCAACCTTCCAACCTTACAGAAGGGAGCTTAAATGAACTTTAGCGACACAGACACCGCTATCGACCCCTTCATGGACTTTATTATTGAAGATAAGGAGTGTTGTTCATAAGGGTGAATTTCTTGCGAATACTCTTTATAATTTATAATTTATTATATTTAAATTTTATTTTTTAGATATATTAATAAATGTTCGCTAGGCTATGTGATTCTTGAGATGATAAACACCTCGAACTTGTGGCTTGAGTAGCTATGACCCAGGGGCATCTAAGCCGTGAAAATCATGACTTAAGTGCATCTAAGCCATCAAAATCACCTAAAGATCACACCCATCTTGGGCCACACTAGCCCTTCACATGGTTGGACTTTTTCCCATAGAATTTCGAACCAATGACTTTCACGCTACAAAAAGCCTTAACAAAAGAGATGAAATTTCAAAACAATGAATTTCACACCACAAAACCCTTTTAGTTGATTACTTTCAAAATCTTATTTTAAAATTTAAAACTCAACTTATTGCTTTTTAATTTCAAATACTTTTACAAGCTGAAAGAAACCAATACAATAAATATTCTTAAAAAAAAAAACTAAACTTTAATATGATTAACATCCAAAGCTCTATAAGTATTAAGCTTAAAAATTTCATTATGAACTATCTTTTCAAGAAATAGAAACATGGAAGATTAATATTAATAGAAATAAAAACGGTTTACACAAATTATCTATAAAAATAAAATATTAAATAAATACAAAAATATTAAAAAATTATAGAAAACCACATTTTATTTAAATATATTAATAAAAATTTTAAATTTTTAATTGAGTAGCTATTACCCAGGGGTAGCTAAGCGGTCAAATCATGACTTAAGGACATCTAAGCCATCAAAATCACCTAGAGATCACACCCATCTTAAGCCACAATAGCTCTTAACATGACTGGACTTTTTCCCACATAATTTCCAACCAATAAGATGATTTTTTTTTAATTGATTAATTTCAAACCTTTATTTTAAAATTAAAAACTCAACTTATCACTTTTTAATTTCAAATATTTTTATACCAATACAATAAATATTCTTTAAAAAAAAAGTAAACTTTAATGCGTTTAACATCCAATGCTCTATGATTATTAAGCTTAAAAGTTACATTATCAACTATATTTTCAAGAAATAGAAACATGGAATATTAATAGAAATAGAAATAAAAAACTGTCTACACAAATTAACTATAAGAATCAAATATTAAATAAATATAAAAATATTTATATATTATAGAAAAACACTGATAAATTTTAATTTTTTTAATTAAATTATTTAAATTATAATTTTATCATATATATATATATATATATATATATATATATATATATATATATATATATATATATAAATAAATATATATAATTAAAATTTTATATAATTAATAAAAAAAATAAATTTATTTCATTTATTGTTTTTAAACTTTAAAACTCATTTAATAATTTATATATATCCATATGTCATCCATTTCTATTTATATATTTAAAATTAGATGAGTGTGGATTGCTTACATTCTCTTTACAAATAAAGAACATATGACATTATATATATATATATATATATATATATATATATATATATATATATATATATATAATTGGATCTCAAAAAATATAATGTGGTTTATGATTTTAAATCGAATATATTTTATATCTATAATATCATAATTTCATAAATAAATTATAAATATTTGGGATAATGTTATGTATAATATTTAAAAAGATTAAAATTCAAAAAATTATTTTATTTTAGGAAAAATAGTTTTTAAGTGTATTAATTTATTTTATTTATGTTTTAAATGTTATAAAATTTATTAATTTATTTTAATTGTTAATTTATAATAATTTAAGAAAAATTACATTATTAGAAAGAATTAGCTAATGGTTTATAAGAACATTATCTTGATTTTAGATTATTTTTATTTTTTTCTTTTTTATTTGAAAGAATATAAGATTTATTTATTTATTTATTTTTTATACTTGGAGAAATGTAAGATTTTAGTCAATCAAAAACAAGGTCTTACTCCACCACCATAAGGTGGTTGAGTGTAAATAGTATTGGCAAGAAATTAACTCTCCAATAATACTTATGTTTTTTATTAATTTTTATAATTTTGATTTTTTTGGCAAATATGATTAAAATTTGTTTATATAATTTTTGGAAAAAGTACATTTTTTTGGTTAAAATTGTATTTTTAAATGCATAAATAAATTTAGCATCTAAAATATATTAAATCTTAAAAATTGATATTTATAAATTTAATAATAAAATTTATTTTAACTAATTTTTAAATGAAAATAATAAAAAATATATAACTAAAAAAATATAAAACATAATAGGTTTAGACTATATTTTAAAAATTAATTATATAGTGAACAATAAATTATAATAACTCTAATTAATTTTAACTTTAAATATATGTTTTTTTTGTAATTATTTTTAATATATTAATAATTAAATTGGAAATTTGTTTTTGTTTGCTAGGGTATGTAAGTCTTCTAAGTTGTGGCTTGAGTAGTCAAGACCCAAGGGCATATAAGCCATCAAAATCACGATTCAGGGGTATTGTAACAACTAGTTTATTGCTAACTCATGATTATAATATGTTGTTAAGACATTACGACATTATTGTTATTTTTATTTTATTTTAACAATAAATTATGAGCAGAAATTAATCTTGATTAAATTAATTATGGAAGTGATTTCCATAAAAGAATAGCAAGACTGATGGTAAAAGTAATTCAAGAACTGAGAGTTAGTTGGACAGATTCAGTTCAAACAGTTACCCAACCTCTGAGGATAAAGTTTTAATGCCACTGAGGTTTTGGGGTTCTATTCGGTAACTGAGGAAGAGAATTTGCAGAGAAGAATTCCCGAATTGGTGCTAACCATTGGAATACTCTGATTTTCTGGAAAAAATGTTTGGATTGGAAGACTGGACCAAATTGTCTCGAGGTCTCTCCAGAATTTTCTGTCACTCACAAGGCTCAGACTTGGATCACGGGGGAGAGAAGAGGACATGATTGCCTCTCTTGAGGTAGGGAGGAACTACATCATTCAGGAAAATTTGCAGAACAGATAAGTTGCTGCCATGATATGTTTTTGTTACTTATGAATGGAAAATTTATGCTAGTTTAAGTGTATTAATTGAAATAGATACAATACCTAAATCTGTTATGTGTTTGGTTGTAAATGCTATTCTTTTCAGGTTAATAAGGTAGACAAGTGAATTTAGAATTTATTCTCAGCCAATAAATGAGACAGAGAACCGTTAACTCAGAATCCTTAAGAAGAGGGCTCCAAGTTGGTCATTCCCTGTGTATAGGGTAAACACAGACATAATGGTCCGACCATCTTTTATCAAAAATATTTATAAAAAATAGTTTGTATATGTCTGGTGAATTAAACAGAGTATGCTAAGAACATAGTCAAGAAAAATAATTATGCAATCTTTATTTCAAGAATTAGAACTGTATAGTTAAAAATAATTCTTTTAGAACGAAACTAGTAGACTCTGTAGTCTATATGCAAGAAGACAAATTTAAAACACTTCTCTAGAAATTGTTAGAAGAACTGCTACACCTAATTTTAGCATTTTAGAGAAATAAACAATGAACCAATGAAGTAATTATTTTAAAAAAAATATAACTGAGAAGAAGGGGTATTGTCAACTGATAAAAATACTATACAACTAAACAAGGGCAGAATTTCATTCATTAGATAGAATAATACTTTAAAAAATTACCAAACAATATCTTGATAAATATGTATATATATGTATAGGAAGTTCCGAACAGTATGTTTAGTAGCTCAAAACAATGCTAAGAAAATGAAAGCCATAAACCTAGATTCCATACATTATAACTTCCAGTTGTAGTAGAATAACAAGATGTACATTCCAACTTTGCGCGTGTGCTCTGGAGACCCTTCTGCTACAGACTGCGTCCAGCTGCGTCCGTTCTAGGGCTCGCGCCCATGGAGGTGCAGGGCACTCCCCATGCGCCTCCCCTCCCCCACCGCCCTCGACTGTTGAGGCCTTCAATCGCCTTTTGGCAAGACTTCCCAAGAAGAAACATTCAGAAGCAGCGAAATTTGTCAAGAAATTGGATGACTTTCCAGAGATCTCACTGCCTGCTGAAACCCTGATTCAGGTTGCCTTATCTCTGGCTGAACATGCTCTTATAGGCCAGTTCACCGGACTATGGCCATCACCCAAAACTACTGAGAGCTGGGTAAACAGAAATTGGGCGCCGTTGATCAAAGAACGTGTCACTTCTTATTTTTTGGGGAGAGGATTCTTTCTGTTCGAGTTCTCTTCAAAGGATGATAAAGATCTAATATTCCAAAATGGCCCTTACTTCATGGGCCCTCAGGGGTTATATCTAAATAAGTGGACTCCGGACTTTGATCCTGCAGTGGATGTGCCCAAAGCAGTCCCAGTTTGGGTCAGACTCCCAAATCTCCCAGTTCACTGCTGGAATTGGGACTCTCTGATGCACATTGGAAATTCCATTGGGAAGTTCATTGATCGAGCAAACAACAAGGACCAATATGACTGCGCCAGGATCTGCGTGGAAGTAGATCTGGAGGTAGGGCTACCAGAGGCCATCAAAATCAATGTTGGAAACTGGTCGCATGTGCAGAAACTGGACTATGAACAGTTGCCCTTCAAATGCCGAAAATGCCATGTCTATGGCCACTTCGCTAGAGGCTGTCCGTCCAACATTGAGGCAAAGCAGGGGAAGGAGGATGGTTGGAATCAAGTCAAGCGCCTTAAAACTTCTCACAGGAAGACGGGAGGCCCTAATGGCAAAGGTCCTCATCAAGCCTCTGCTCAACAGATCCCACCCAAGGCCACCCCAGAAAACAAGTTTGAACTCCTCAGCTCGCAACAAGAGGACATCCAGGAGGTCGAGGCCCAAAAGGTAGTGACTCCAGACAAAGGTAATCCTTCTGCCTCTTCCAAGGATGCAACTGTTGCAGAAAGCGCAAAAGAAACCCCTGTTGAAGCCGAGGAAGAAGAGCATGAGACGGAAGATTCGGAGGAGGAAGGAGAAATAAGTGACTCCCAAGCCTCTATTAGGAGATCCACAAGAGGCCGCAAAACAGATCGGGAGAAAAGAGAAAAGGAAACTTTCAAGGATAAGCTACAGGGCATCCAACCAACTCTGGAAAAGTTGTTAGCAAAAAAGCCAAAGATGGCGAGAAATCAGCCTCAAGGCTCCAAGGGAGCCAAGCAAAACAAACGTAAATAATGAAAATAGTCTCCTGGAATTGTAGGGGTATGGGGAGTGTTTGGGCTCAACCTAGTCTCCTAAATTGAGTTCATTTAATTGTCAACCAGGGTTGGTAAACTGTTGAAGTGAGGTGCAATGTATGTGCCTAGGTGTTTGTTTCTTACTGCGTTGTGTTTAGTGTTTTATGATGTTTTTGGTCTTTTGATGGTTTTATGTTCACAAGGAAAAGAACTAAATGCTGATGGAAAGAAGCTACTGGTTAAAAACAGAGTGAAACCTAATTTGTTGATGACAAATGACAAATGCAAATACTGAGACAGAATCAAACCTAAACTATGACTTAGCAAAAATACAAAGCTTGATAATGACTTCAAGAAAATGAATCGCAACATGAACTTAACTTGTCCAATCCATTCATTAAGGATATTTTGGAAGAGCTTGAGGAATGGGCAGCTAAGTGTAAAAATTCTCCTAACTAAACAATCAACTTGTAATGACACAACATCTCATCCATGATTAAAGGTTTGTGAAACATATCAGGAAAAGAACATTTGTAACATTAAAAGGTCTCTACTCTAAAACTAGCTCCTAATTCTATTCTGCAACTTAGTTTAACACCACTACACCTCACTCAAAAGTTACAGATTTCCTTTTAGAATAGTCTTTTGAGGAAAGGCTTATTTGTGAAATGGTAAAAAGGTTGCAAAAGTACTCCAGGCCTTGGACTGATACTATCTTCTGTCCAGATGATTATGAGTTAATTATAGGTTTGGAACAAAGGAAGTTTTGTAAATAATGAAGGTCGTGGTATTTAAGTTTAACAACTAATGTAATTTAATATGCAATGGATGACAACTAAATGTGGAATGTAAATACAGTGAGCTAAGCTAGAACTGAACTAAAGTGCTACCAGTCTACAATAAACAGTGCTAAACTAACAAGCCATTATCAAACTTAAAACGAAATAACAGAGCATGAATTGAATGCAATTTGACTCCGGAGTTCCCTAACTAAGTTATCATGCAATTAATCTATGGGATTCTACATCCTATTTTGTCCATCATGAATGGTGTTTTGGAAGAGCTTCTTAGAAAAATCATGGCTGTACAATTCAATGCAAATGCAAACATGAAAACTGAAAGCAATTACAATTAAAAACTAAGACATCACAGCTATTTCCTACCCATTGTTATGATGTTTTGGAAGAGCGTTTTAAGAGTAAGACCAGCTATGCTACTTAGTGTAAACAAGCAACTGAAACCTCAGTATCACAGTCATGCCTTAGCCATCATAATGATTTTTTGGAAGAGTTTGCTAGAATAAGTTCAACTGTGATAATGAACAAAAGGAATTGCAAATAAAATCTATAACACTACAGCCATTTCTCATTAATTATCATGATCTTTTGGAAGAGTTTCTTAGAACAAGTATAGCTATAGTGACTAATTAAATTAACTATGAACTCAAACTTCAAAAACGTGAAAACAAACTAAGATACTTATCTAAATTACGAAAGTAAAGCCGTTCAGGAGGCAGGGGCCCTCTACCACCAGACGGAATCTATCTCAAAATCAACTCAACACGTTCAAAGCAATGTTGTCTTCTTCATTAAAGGAAAATAACTTAAAATAGAGTATTATCGGTCTTCAGAAATATAGCAGTCAATCCACGAAATCTAATCAAAATCTAGAGCTAGTCTCTTGGTTTCCCGAGTGCATTTATAACAAATATTCATAACAGAACTTGCAAAAATACGGGGATCATTGTCTTTTCATATCAAAATCGTACTAGAACTCTAAATATGGAAGCATAAAGGGACAAAGGACATCTGGACTGTCCTAGTCCTATTAGGAATCTGCCTCCTTGTGTGAGTTCCCACGTACAAAACCACGTCCAGAATTCCATTCATTCTTCATGGTGAGAAACGAACGATGAGGACATGATGTGGAATATACCCATGTGTGGATTTTCCTGAGAGGACACCTGGAACATGCTTGAATGTGAAGACAGCTGCATAATCGGCGGTTAGCTATGGAATGTCTGCATTCTGTAGCTAGTTTCAATTCAAAATGCATTACAATGACAAAATCACAAAACTTAGCAAGTTAGCCATGTTATTCATTCTAAAAGTAATTTTAACTAATTTCATTGATCATTTGGGTCTGGGATAACAATGGAAAAAGGAAAATGGAGTGAAGTAAGATGAAAGAAAGAACAATCTTGGGGCTCAACATACCCCCACTGCTGACTTCTTGTATGTCCTCATGCAACTTATTCCATAAACTCAGAGACTTCTGCAAGAACATCCAACCCTCTTCTTCTTCTTTGCCTGGAAGTTAAAGGTCTTATGGGCTTCCTGATGACTAACTTGAAACTTAAATTGGTAAGTGCCCTGATTAACTTCTTGTTCCTCTTTTTCAACTTTTCATTGGCCTTTTCCACTTTGTCCATTTGTAGAGACAGGGTTGAGTTCATACTGGTTTTGAGTTTGACTTGTTCCTTCAGAATATCATTCTCAGTTCTGATATGTCTATTAAGTACTTCCAGCTCATACCTATCTCTTCTTAACACATCTATTTCGGACAGTGGAGGACTAGGGGTTCTATCTCTACTCTCTGAATCTTTCCTTTCCAATGTTTCAACATAGTTATAAATCTCTTGCTGTGCAGGGTCAATTTCAGGGGCTTCTTCATCCAAATATTCTTCAACATATTCTTCAATAGATGTTTCCTCATATTCTATGTTTATCACCCCAGTTTGTTTGATCTGTGTTTTCCTTAGTTTCCCCCTGAGTCTATGGCTTCTTCTTGGCTGGGATGATCCCTCTCCTTTTTTCTGTGGTAGATTTTCTGATTACCCTCTCTTCCTTAAGCTGTCTCTTAATCTGGGTCAACTTCTCAGAGATTATTTCTTCACTGCTATCTTGAATTGCTTTATCAGTTTCAATTTTAGAGGCTCTCCATTTTCTGCTTCTCTTTGTAGGCTGATGTTTAGGTGAAGGCTCTTTTGGTTCCTCAAAGTGATTTCTCACCAAGAAATTATCCCAAGTATCTTTTGTTTTGGATAAATGGTGTTCAATTAGAATCTTAACTAAGCCATGATGGTATAGAGTTGTTTCTAGGAATTGGACTCTCCTTTGAACACTTGAAGCCATCTTTTTTAAACTTTGAAGCAAGAAATAGGGCAAATTAAGCTCTTCTTCTAGGAAATGCATTATCAACCTAATATGGTAAACATAGAAAGTACCATATCTACCTTCACAAGTGATAAATTTTTGTAGAATAAGCAATATGTTTCTCCATTTATTCTTTAATGCAGAGCTTGGAATTCCCTTTTTAAACACAGTGACATCCATACCTGGTGATTTGAGGATTTTCTTCCATGATTCATTATGAAACTCTCTGTTCTTAAACCATCTTTCTCCATGTCTAAGCAATCCTGTTGCTTCTGCAATAAAAACCTCTGTGACAGTGAATTTAACATCTCCAACTTCAACCTTGGCTCCTTTGAATGACCTTGCAAATGTTTTAGTAACTTCTTTGTGGAAGCCATTAAATTTCTCAAGGAATTGCAGCCATCCTGCCTGTTGCAACATTTCTCTGCTTTGAGGGTATCCTTCCAGGTATTTTGTGCCCACTGGTTCAGTTCTCACAATGAGGCCCATAATTTCTTCTTCAATCTTCAGATTAGTACTCTTTGTGCTCACGAAGACAATGACTTCAACCCTCAAATTAATACTCTACTTCACGGTGACAGTGCTTCAATCTTCAAACTGATATATCTCTGCTTCACGGTGACAGTGGCTTCAACTTTCAAATTGATATACCTCTGCTTCATGGTGACAGTGATACCTTTGTTTTACAGAATGAAATGATGAAGGGTTGGCTACGGAATGGAGTAATAGGGAGTGGTTACGGAACGAGTTAATGAAGTGAGGTGAAGAAAACAAATCAATGAGTGAAAATACCGCGGAGATATTTTACAACGGATTCAAAAATCATCATTAAATGATTTGGCTGGGTGACGTGAGAAAATCAATTACTTCAGCATTTTAACCGCTTAGATAATGATTGGGTATAGGATTTGAAATGAAGGGTTTTTATCCAAAGTTTTGCAGAGGGTATATTTGGCATGATCAATAAAAATAATCAAAACAACTTTTCAAATGATTCATAACTAAAACTATACTAAAGTTTATGATATGCCATTATAATCAAAACTTTTTACCTTTGCTTTTCACCTGCTTTTTGTGGTCTCTATATACTTTGTTCTCCTCTAGAAACCATTACTTTGTGAGTCCTCATAATCCTTCTTAATTTTTCTTGTTCATGGATATACTGGATCATTTTGTTGCAATTCAAATGTCTGCTGATCAGTGCCTTCAGGATCTGTAGCTGCGGAATGACTGCCTGGCTGCGGAAAGTCTGATTAGCTGCAGAATGTTTGTTTAGCTGCAGAATGTACCTGTAGAGAGTTTTAATCATGGAATGGAGTGGTTTGGAATATAAGTGGAATATTATATGGAATGAGTGAAGATAAATGATTAAATATGGTATAATGGGATATGTATGAAGTGAATGATGGAGTGGGATGGATTATAATTTATGAAATGGAGTGGAAGAATATAGGAAATGGCCTGCAATCCATGACATGTGTTATTCATTTGCAGAAAAACATCAAACTTTTAAATTTTGATATGGAAATGAGGTGGATAAAGTATGGAATGAGATGAATGAAATATGGAATGAAGTGAAGTATAAATGAATGAAATGGAGTATGGATGGATAAGTAAATGGAATGAAATGAAATGAGATGGATCATAAGTGCAATGGATCTGAACTTATGATTTTGTAACAGCTGCTTGTAGAATCAAAATGGAAAAGTTAGAGTGTCAGAAAGATTCTGATTTTCACCCTATCTTTTCTGTATAAACATGCCAATCAGTGATTGGTTTTCATGTTTATACTTTTATTTATTTATTTATTTTTAATTTTTAATTTTAATTTTATTTTTATTTTATTTTATTTTTTATTTTTCAAAAGAAATGACTTCAGAAAATTCAATCAAGTTGATGAAGAAGAAAGATTCTTCTTCATTAACTTCACATCACTGTTTTCTTGGAACTTCTTGACAAATTCTTGTCTTGAGAGTGGTTTGTGATACAGCTTCAATCTATGACCATTCACAAGAAAAGTGACCTCTTCTTCATCTATTGTCCTGATTTTTACGGCTCCATTGTCAAAAATTTCAACAATTTCATATGGCCCTAGCCAATGTGTTTGAAATTTACCTTGAAAATCCTTGAATTTTGAATCAAACAAGAGAGCCCAGTCACCTTCTTTGAACTTCTTCTCTTTGATGTACTTGTCATGCCATCTAGTCCTTTGCTATTGGAATAGACTTGTTTTCTAAACTGCATCCTGTCTGATCTCATCCAATTCATTAATCTGCTCCAATCTATGCTTTTGTGCCTCCGTTAAATCAAGTCCTAGCTGAACTGCCATTTTGAAGGTTTGAATCTAGAACTCTATGGGAAACAAAACTTGCTTTCCATAAACAAGTTCATAAGGAGTATGACCTGTTGTGTTTCTCCATGTAGTTCTGTAGGCCCACAAGGCTTCAGGAAGCCTATCTACCCAATCTCTTCTATGTAAATGAACAGTCTTTGTTAGGATTCCTTCAATGACCTTATTAGTAGATTCCACTTGACCATTTTCTTGTGGATGATAAGGAGTCGATTTTCTATGCCTGATTTTGTATCTCTCCATCATTTGTTCCACTAGCCTTGATGTAAATTGAGCTCCTTGATCTGTAACAATTTCCCTTGGGACACCAAAACGAGTAAAAATATCCTCAAAAATAAAATTAACTACAGATGCTTCATTAGCAAAAATTAATGGCTTGGCCTCTACCCATTTGGTAACATAATCAGTGCAAACTAATATATATCTCTTTTGTCTTGATGGAGGACTAATAGGTCCTACAAAATCCAAAGCCCATTTTTCAAAAGGTTCAATATGTACCTGAGGTTGTAATGGCATCTCACCTGAAGGAGAAGGTTTCCCTACCCTTTGGCAACTGTCACACCTTTTGACATATTCTTTAGCATCTTTAAACAAGGATGGCCAATAATATCCTAAATGAAGGATCTTATAGGTTGTCCTCTTATCAGAAAAGTGTCCGCCACAAGGTTCATCATGACATGCTTTGAGAATCTCAGGCATCTCATCTTCCCGAACACATCTCCTGATGATAAAATCTGGACCTGTCCTGTACAACTCATTAGCAACCCATGAATATTTTGCACTATCATAAATGATTTTTATTTTCTCTCTTGCATTCATTATTGAAGGAAATTTCCCTGAAACTAAATAATTAGCAATGTCAGCAAACCAAGGAGTCTGAGTAGAAATTGCAAAAAGATATTCATCAGAAAATTGATCTTCAACTGGAGTGTCATCTTTGATGTTTTGGAGTCTAGATAGGAAATCAGCTACTGTGTTTTGTTTTCCAGGCCTATCTAGAATGGTAATGTTGAATTCTTGTAAAAGCAATAACCATCTTATGACTCTACCATTAGTAATTGATTTATTCATTAGATATCTAATTGCAGAATGATCTGTGTGAACAAAAGTTTCATAGCCTGTTATATAGTGTTTGAATTTGTTTATGGCATGAACAACAACTAAAAACTCTTTTTCAGTTACAGTATAGTTTAACTCTGCAGGAGTCAAATTTTTACTGGTATAGTAGATGGCATAAGAAATCAGGTCTTTTTGTCCCAATACTGCTCCTAGAGCTATATCAGAGGCATCTGTTGAGATATGAAAAGGTAACTTCCAGTTAGGTCCCTTTAAAATAGGTGCTTCAGAAATTTTTGTTTTCAGGGTTTCAAAGGCTAACTGGCAATCAGAATTCCATTTGAATTCAAAATCTTTGGTAAGTAATTTGAAGAGTGGAGATGCTATCTTGGTGAAGTTTTCTATAAACCTCCGATAATATCTTGTAAATCCTAGAAAACTCCTAACATATTTTTGAAAACTTGGAATAGATAAGTTAGAGATGAATTCAACTTTTGACTCATCAACTCTAATCCCATCCCCTGAAATATGATGCCCTAAAACAATACCTTCAGTAAACATCATGAAACATTTCTCATGACTAAGTGAAAGATTTGCTTCTTGACATCTCTTTAAAAAAATTTCCAAGTTTGCTAAGGCTTCTTCAAATGTGTTTCCATAAACTGTGAAATCATCCATATATACCTCTACACAATCATGTATTAGATCTGAAAAAATTCCTAATACTGCCCTTTGGAATGTTGCAGGTGGATTGCATAATCCAAATGGCAATACTCGGTAAGCATAGGTACCCGAAGGACAAGTAAATGTGGTTTTGTCTTGATCTTCAAGTGCTACTTGGATTTGGTTGTAACCATTAAACCCATCTAGGAATGAGAAGTACTTTTTTCCAGCTAATGTATCTAACACTTGATCTATGAAAGGTAAGGGAAAATGGTCTTTAAGAATAGCTTTGTTTAATTCCCGGTAGTCAACACATATCCTCCATTTACCATTTTTCTTTGGCACAATTACCAAAGGAGAAACCCACTGACTATCTGAAATGGGATAGATGAAGTTGACATTTAACAATTTTTGCAATTCTTCTTTAACAATCTCCCTAAGATTTGGATTCATCCGTCTTTGAGGTTGTCTGATTGGTTTACAATTTTCCTCTATATAGATGTGATGAGTGCAAGTCTTGGGGTTTATCCTTTTCATGTCAGTGTATTCCCATGCATATGCAGAAGAATGTCTCTGTAATACTTTGACTAACTCTTCTCGTTTAGATTTTTCTAGGTTCTTGTTTATGTTCAAAGTTTTGCCTGGAAATATCTCACTTGTAGAGCTGCCAAATTTATCCATAGAATGAAGAGACATCTGCCTTGATGACAAAAACTCAATGTTGGATCCCTCTTGAAATGATTCATGTTTGTATTCTAAAGAGGATTCAAAGTTTTCTAGAGTATTTAGAATTTGATTATCTTCACTAATTTTTGAAATTGTGAAGAGAGGTTGTAAATCTTCTTCATCCTCTATCCATTGAGTATCATCTAAATCTGTAATTGTCCTAGCTGGAGGATACAAAGTGAATTTCTTAGTTGAACTACCATCAGAGATGTACATATCACCGGATCTACAACTGATGAAAGCATCAGCTGTAGCCAACCAAGGTCTTCCTAATATAACAGGATGCCCTCCTAGATTATTCTTAGGAGTTAGGATCATGAAATCCACAGGGTACTCCCAAGAATCTAGGGACACTGGAATGTCTTCTATTACCCCATCTGGTTTGATCACAGATCTATCTGCTAATTGTAATAATGTGGGTGTAAAGAGAAGATTAGAAAGTTTCAGTTTATCCATGATTTGTCTACTCATGATATTGATTGCTGCTCCTAAATCAATGAGTGTATTTTGAATTTCAATTCCATTGATGTGAATTTTAACAACTAGATTTCCTGGGTCTAGATACTTTGGGATAGCAATCTTACCCATCATAATGTCTGCTATTTTTCCTGCCAGTTGAATTTTCTTTGTCTCTCTTATTCTTTTTCTTGTTTTCTTCATGCTCAACTCCTTTATTGTTTTGGCTAAAATTGGAATTTCCTTGATGGCTTGTAATAATGGAATCTTAATGCAAATATTTCTTAGCTCATCTAGGAAATCATAATTAGGCACCATAATTTGTTTTTCTACACCTCTATCAATTTCTAATATTTCTGGAAAGGGAGGTATAGAAGTAGATGTTGATGGCTGCTCTAATACATGAGTTGAAATTATTGGTTCTTTTTGCTTTGATTTTTCAATGTTTGGGTCCTGAAAAGATGTATCTTATTCAAGACTTTTATTCACCCGTAGAGAATCTTCCTCAGAGTTATCTTGTTCTTAGATGATCACAGAAGGTTTCCTCTTTTCAAGTATTCTTCCAGACCTAAGTTGAACATCACTAAGGTCTAAAGGAGTAATTAAACAAGTTGGAAACTGTTGGCCTTCTATCATGTACGTGTTCTGAGGATTTTTATTATTGGGGTTTGGTATGGGTTGAGCAGGCAACTAATTTGATTTTTGAGGAAATGGTAATGGAAGTGGTTGATTTTGATGTGGTAGGTTCTGATGATGTTGTTGAGGATTTTGTTGAAAATTTTGTTGAGGATTTTGAGGATAAAAATGTGGGTATGGTGGATAGGATGGTGGATACTGATAGTACTGAGAGTATCTTCCATAGGGATTTTTTGTTCTTTGTGCCCAAGCTTGAGATTGATTTTGAAATTGAGGCCAAGGTTGCTGCCAAGAATTCCAAGGTGGAGGTTGGTTATACATTTGATCATGGAATCCTTGTGTTTGAGGTCCTTGCCAAGGCCTTCTAGAGACAAAATTGAGAGATTCTGTGGAATTTGTAGGAGTTTCCTCTTGAAAGACAGCTTTGATACCAGGAAGAGAAGGACAATTCTTGGTCTCATGTTTTTCAGAACAAATGACACAAGTCTCTACAACTTTTACATCCAAAGGACATTCTCTCAAGGCATGTTTCTTCCTACATTTGGGACAAAAGATTGCTAAGGCATCAGATTCGGCTTTTTGCTTGTTTTGTATCTTAAGGGTGTCTATTTGTTCACTAAGACTCTCTAAGATGTCAGATTTGAAATCATCAAGCATATGTCCTATTTCTGACCTACTTACTGTCCCAGAAGCAGACTTACTTGCCCTTGCAAGAGCAAGATCTCTTGGACCTTTTACAGTTTTAGATTTCCCTCTTGAAAGGTTGATACATAACTCAGATATTTCAGGTAATGTGAGCTGTGATATATCCCCTTTTCCCATCATGTTAAGGATATCCAACAATTCATCCCTAATTGTTTTCAACAAAAGAGCTTTTAAGGTGTCTTGATCTAAGTTTTCCATTTTTGCTCTTTTGATGTTGTAATGAAATCTTTCCAACAAATCTTCCAAGTTTTCATCTTCTTTTTGTAACATCTTAAACACTTCTTCCTTATGATTGACCGACATACAATAATCCAAATACCTCTCTAGAAATTCTTGTTTCATG
The DNA here is from genome assembly GCA_034641835.2 of Pinus albicaulis. NCBI lineage: Eukaryota > Viridiplantae > Streptophyta > Pinopsida > Pinales > Pinaceae > Pinus > Pinus albicaulis. The sequence continues at coordinate 1,399,297,966 of CM076578.1, forward strand.
TCTTCCCATGTCCTAATAGAACTGTTGATCAAACTCATAAACCACTTCAATGCTGCTCCTTTCAATGTTGAAGGAAATAGTTTGAGTTTTTGAGCATCTTGTAAGTAGTCATAAGTTCTACACAGGATTTCAAATTCAAATAGGAAGGTTTTAGGATCTTTAGTTTTAAGTCCATAGAAGTTTGGAAGGACAGAGGGTGAAATGTTTTTCATGGTTGTATTGGTTTCTTCATCTATTATAGGAAACCCAAAAGAGCTTCCCATTTCTCTTCTACCTCTTCCTCCTTCTGCACCTCTACCTCCTTCTCCTCTACCTCTACCTCTACCCCCTCCAAATAATGTGTGTTCTCCATTAAAGACTCCTCCTGCCCCTTCTTCTGCCATGGTTGATTCTCCTGTGGAAGTGGAAAAGTTTGTGTCCCTAACAGGAGTGTTTGGATCTTCTTCTAAGGCAGGTTCAGTTGATGAAGTGGAAGGTTTCTCTAATGGAATATATGATCTTAGGTCTTCTAGAAGTCTAGGATTAGTGATGGATGGAATGTGGGTCTGAGTTGAAGGTGTACTAGCTCTTGGTCTAGGTGAAACAAGTGGTGTTCTAGGAATCAAACTTCTGCTTCCATTGCTTATGAATCTACCCCTTGAGTCTCTCTCTCTACGCATATAATTTTTTTTGGGAGTTAAGAAACAAAGGTTACCTAGTTTTCACTTCCCCGGCAACGGCGCCAAAATGTTTGTGCTCAACCTAGTCTCCTAAATTGAGTTCATTTAATTGTCAACCAGGGTTGGTAAACTGCTGAAGTGAGGTGCACTGTATCTGCCTAGGTGTTTGTTTCTTACTGCGTTGTGTTTAGTGTTTTATGATGTTTTTGGTCTTTTGATGGTTTTATGTTCACAAGGAAAAGAACTAAATGCTGATGGAAAGAAGCTACTAGTTAAAAATAGAGTGAAGACTAATTTGTTGATGACAAATGACAAATGCAAATACTGAGACAGAATCAAACCTAAACTATGACTTAGCAAAAATACAAAGCTTGATAATGACTTCAAGAAAATGAATCACAACATGAACTTAACTTGTCCAATCCATTCATTAAGGATATTTTGGAAGAGCTTGAGGAATGGGCAGCTAAGTGTAAAAATTCTCCTAACTAAACAATCAACTTGTAATGATACAACATCTCATCCATGATTAAAGGTTTGTGAAACATATCTGGAAAAGAACATTTGTAACATTAAAATGTCTCTACTCTAAAACTAGCTCCTAATTCTATTCTGCAACTTAGTTTAACACCACTACACCTCACTCAAAAGTTACAGATTTCCTTTTAGAATAGTCTTTTGAGGAAAGGCTTATTTGTGAAATGGTAAAAAGGTTGCAAAAGTACTCCACGCCTTGGACTGATACTATCTTCTGTCTAGATGATTATGAGTTAATTATAGGTTTGGAACAAAGGAAGTTTTGTAAATAATGAAGGCCGTGGTATTTAATTTTAACAACTAATATAATTTAATATGCAATGGATGACAATTAAATGTGGAATGTAAATACAGTGAGCTAAGCTAGAACTGAACTAAAGTGCTACCAGTCTACAATAAACAGTGCTAAACTAACAAGCCATTATCAAACTTAAAACGAAATAACAGAGCATGAATTGAATGTAATTTGACTCCGGAGTACCCTAACTAAGTTATCATGCAATTAATCTATGGGATTCTACAGCCTATTTCGTTCATCATGAATGGTATTTTGGAAGAGCTTGTTAGAACAATCTTGGCTGTACAATTCAATGCAAATTCAAACATGAAAACTGAAAGCAATTACAATTAAAAACTAAGACATCACAGCTATTTCCTACCCATTGTTATGATGTTTTGGAAGAGCGTTTTAAGAGTAAGACCAGCTATGCTACTTAGTGTAAACAAGCAACTGAAAGCTCAATATCACAGTGATGCCTTAGCCATCATAATGATTTTTTGGAAGAGTTTGCTATAATAAGTTCAACTGTGATAATGAACAAAAGGAATTGCAAATAAAATCTATAACACTACAGCCATTTCTCATTCATTATCATGATATTTTGGAAGAGTTTCTTAGAACAAGTATAGCTATAGTGACTAATGAAATTAACTATGAACTCAAACTTCAAAAATGTGAAAACAAACTAAGATACTTATCTAAATTACAAAAGTAAAGCCGTTCAGGAGGCAGGGGCCCTCTACCACCAGACGGAATCTATCTCAAAATCAACTCAACGCGTTCAAAGCAATGCTGTCTTCTTCATTAAAGGAAAATAACTTAAAACATAGTATTCTCGGTCTTCAGAAATATAGCAGTCAATCCATGAAATCTAATCAAAATCTAGAGCTAGTCTCTCGGTTTCCCGAGTGCATTTATAACAAATCTTCATAACAGAACTTGCAACAATACGGGGATCATTGTCTTTTCATATCAAAATCGTACTAGAACTCTAAATATGGCAGCGTAAAGGGACAAAGGACATCTGGACTATCCTAGTTCTATTAGGAATCTGCCTCCTTGTGTGAGTTCCCACGTACAAAACCACGTCCAGAATTCCATTCATTCTTCATGGTGAGCAACGAACGATGAGAACATGATGTGGAATATACCCATGTGTGGCTTTTCCTGAGAGGACACCTGGAACATGCTTGAACGTGAAGACAGCTGCAGAATCAACAGTTAGCTACGGAATGTCTGCATTCTGTAGCTAGTTTTAGTTCAAAATGCATTACAATGACAAAATCACAAAAATTAGCAAGTTAGCCATGTTATTCATTCTAAAAGTAATTTTAACTAATTTCATTGATCATTTGGGTCTGGGATAACAATGGACAAAGGAAAATGGAGTGAAGTAAGATGAAAGAAAGAACAATCTTGGGGCTCAACAGGGAGCAAAGTCAAGGAAGAGGCCATAAGAAATATACTAAGAATATAAGCCTCGGACATACTCCTTATCCAGGAGACCAAGCTGGAGGACTCATTTTTCCTCCAGTCAAGTAAAAAAATCTGGAGTAAAAGTAGAGCCAAAGCTCTCTCTGCCCGAGGAGCCTCTGGAGGGTTGGGAACCCTTTGGAATGATAGTAAGTTTTCGTTAGTCTCTGAAACTTCTAACACTCATTGGCTGCTACTAAAAATGCAGCACTTAGCTACCAAAGAATTTTTTTGTCTCTTCAATGTCTATGTGCCGATTAACGCTACAGAAAAGAAGGACTGTTGGGACTCTATAAGAAGCCAAGCAGATCTTGGGAACCTAGACAATATCATCATTACAGGGGACCTCAATCTCCCTCTTCACTCCTCAGAAAAGCGAGGAGGTTGCATCGTGCGAGATCCGGCGAGAGAATGGGCAGAGGATCTTATCCATGATTGGGACTTGCTGGACATCAAGCCCTCTTCTGGTAAGTTTACTTGGTCAAATAAAAGAGTTGGCCCTGGTCATATTGCAGCTAGACTGGATAGATTTTTAGTCCAAAATTCTTTTCTTCTGCTCGGATTAGATGCCAGTACGCAAATTATTCCTTGTAGTATATCTGATCACAATCCTATCAAGCTTGATCTCCGGGCTCTCCCTGATCTTGGACCCATCCCCTTCAGATTCAGCCCCCTTTGGGTCAAGGAACCCAACTTTTTGCAGATTGTCAAGGAAAGTTGGTCTCATCCAGTCAATGGATCTCCTTTCTATGTGTGGGAGGAAAAGCTCAAAAGAACGAAAGCTTCCCTAAAGAGCTGGGCCAAAACTCTTCCCAATCCAGTAGCTGAAAGGAAAAATATCCAAAATCAACTTGAAGCCCATCATCTGCTCTCCGAAGAGGAATACGTTACCAGAGAAATTATAGATAAGGAGGTTCAGCTCAAACAGAGCTTCCATAAAGCCTGCCTGGCTGAAGAAGAATTTTGGAGGATTAAATCTCGCTGCCTTTGGCTCAAAGAGGGAGACATAAATTCCTCTTTCTTTCACAAGCAATCTCAAGCCAGAAAATGCTTCAATTCCATCATTGAGATCGAGGAAGATAACTCCATACATAAGGACTTTGCAAGCATCAAAAGAGCAACTTTCCTGCATTTTCAGAATTTGTACAGTGAGGATGTGAATCTGGTTCACAACAATAATCTTTTGGACGGGGTCCCTTCTTCAATCACTACTGAGATGAACCTTCTGCTAGAAACTAAAGTCACAAAAGCTGAGGTCAAGAATGCCATTTTTGCCATGGATCCAGACAAAGCCCCTAGTCATGATGGGTTCTCCGCCAGATTTATCCAATCCTGCTGGCACATTGTGGAAAACGATCTATATAAAATGGTTAAAAAATCGCACGACTGTCAGAAAATTGGAGGTAGTACAAACTCTGCGTTCCTTACACTCATCCCCAAGGAGAAAGGCACCATATCCTTCAGCAGATTTCGTCCCATCTCTCTTTGCAACACAGGTTATAAGTTAATCACCAAAGTAATAGCTAATAGGTTGAAATACCTTCTCCCCACAATTATCCCAGAAAATCAAGGGGGCTTTATTCACGGTAGACAACTTGTGGACAATTTCACTTTAGTTCAAGAGGAAATTCTCTCAAGCCAATAGTGCAAGGGAAAAGGTATGGTTATCAAAATGGACTTAGCTAATGCCTTCGACCGTGTTAGGCATAGTTTTCTCTTGAATGTTCTGAAAAAATTTGGATTTGGTGAGAAATTTATAAGCTGGATTCAGGCCTGCATTTCGGAGCCATGGATTTCTCCCCTTGTAAATGGCAGAGCTGCTGGTTTTTTCAAAGCTTCAAGAGGACTAAGGCAGGGCTGTCCTCTTTCTCCCCTATTTTTTTTCTCCAAGCCTCTGTTTTAAGCTTTCATCTAAACAAAAAAATGCAAGAGCAGGAGATCTCTGGTCTTTGTATTGCAAGAGGAGTCAACAGTATCAATCATGCCCTATTTGCAAATGATACTTTGCTTCTGGGAGCTGCTTCGATTCATTCGGCCAACAGATTCAAAGAAGCTATAGACGAGTATTTCTTAGCGTCAGGAAGCAGTCTCAACAAGGGGAAACACCATATTTATAGTTGGAATACTTCGCCCAACTCGCTCAGTTCCATTGCAAGATGTTTTGGATTCGCAGCCTCTCCATCTTGGACTTCTTTCAAATACCTTGGGCTCCATATCTTCCTCAAGCGAGCCTTCAGTAGAGATTGGCTCCCCCAAGTGGAAAAATTCAAATTCAAACTTCAGGCTTGGGGTTTCAACTGGCTTAATATTGCGGGCAAATCAGTTCTCATCAAATCTGTCCTATGCAGTCTTGCTCTTTTTCAGTTTTCTATTCTTCTGGCTCCTTTTGGCATTGTTAAGAGAATGGATCAGCACATTCGACACTTCTTTTGGAAGGGGGGAAAAAACAACGAGAAAAAATTACCTCTAGTTAATTGGGAGATTGTATCCAAGCCTCTGAGGGAGGGAGGTTTAAACTTCAAGGACCTTTCCCTTCAGAATACTGCCATGGGAGCCAAGCTTCTCTGGAAAATTATTGCACCCAAGCCTGGCTGGGCCCAATTAGCTCTTTGGAAGAAATATTTCAAAGGTATGAGACTCAGATGCTTGGAGGGTCCTCTCCCACAAGGCGCCTCTCCCTTCGCAAGGCTCTGCACCAAAGCTGCTCCCCTTATCAACTCCAACGCTTATTGGATCCCTGGAAATGGCAAGAAAATCAATATCTGGACAGATCGTATTATGGATCGTGACCCGATTGGTGACTGCCCTTCCCTGAATGCACTGCGATGCTGGTTGTCCGCTGCTAGGAAATATAATTTGTGGGACATCTCCACTTGGGCTGGGACGCGTTGGACAGGTTGGGATTTTTTGGATGTGCCCCCGGAGCTTCTCCAGGACTGTAACATTCTCCGCTCCAAGTTGAATGGTATAGCTCCCACTCATAGGCGCAAAAGAGACTCGCGTGGTTGGGGTACGCTAGTTGCAGGTTACACTGTAGCTCAAGGCTACGCCATGCTCAATCTGAGACCGCACGTACCTCCGGACCCTGCTCCTTGGGGAGGGATCTGGCGTCTTCATTCTCTGCCTAAAATTGACATGTTTTGTTGGATCTTATGCCACAAAAAAATCCTTACTGATGATAAATTGCAGAAACGTGGATTTTATGGCCCGACCAGTTGTTCTTTGTGCAGAGAAAGTGTGGAATGTGCCACGCATCTAATGTTAAATTGTAAATTCGCTGAGCAGGTTTGGAGAGAGCTGATGGATGATTGGAACCCCAGCTTTGTTCTTCCCACTTATATTTTTGATCTCTTTGCAAATTGGCAGAGAAAATATCTCGGCCCATCTCCCAAAAGAAAAGTGATCAAAATCGCTTGGTCTTCTCTCCCTAAAATCTGCTGCTGGCAGATCTAGCTAGAGTGAAATAGCAGAATCTTCAGAGACACTCAGCACGATGTCAAGGTGGTCATAGCTAAGATCAAATTTCAGCTAAAAGAGAGTTTGGGAGATAAAAAGATGCTTCAAATCTAAACCAGATTTATTCTGTTTGGGGTGCCTCCCTAAATCTGCAATTTCAACAAACCATCAACAATATTACCCCATCTGAAGACTGGAAAATAAGGGGGGAAAACATTGATGATTTTCAAGACTGGATCTCCACTTAAAAGGTGCACTCTCTCTTCTTCGATGGGGCATCAAAGGGAAATCCTGGAAACGCTGGGGCAGGAGGAATTTTTAAAAATGCTGAAGGTTAATTGATCCACTGCTTTGCCTGGGGCCTGGGGATCAACTCCAGCATCCAAGCTGAGGCTTTGGCCCTCTTTCAAGGACTTAAGTTTCTCTTGAACATAGGGATCAAGGAGGCTAATATTTTCGGGGATTCCCAAGTGGTTATAAAAACCATGTTGTCAAATTCTTCCCCTCGGGACCTAAGGTTGGCAAGATTGATATCTAGAATCAGAAGCTTGGGGAAATCGTTTCAAAACCTGAATTTCTTCCATGTGTTGAGGGACAACAACAAAGACACAGATCTTGAAGCTAATAAATCTACCCTTCTCCCTATTGGGGTAATGACAAGAGACGGGGACGAAACATGGGATGCAATTCCATAATCTGTCAGCTGAAATCTTTTACTGCTTGCTTTTGAAACAGTTTGTTTGTACTTTCAAGCTTGGGGAAATCACAGAAATCGATTACATAGCTGTAGACAAAAAAAGCTGGAAGCTGTCCGGAAGCGCCATTGCAATTCTGGCTATCGATACTTTTTGGGCATTGCCCCTTCTCAATGTATTCTGAAATCTGACAATTAGGCCAAACAGTTAATATAAACCATAACCGTTCCTGTAAAAAAAAAAAAAAACAAGATGTACATTCCAAAATAATTGTTTACATATGAAATATACTGAACTATTAACCAAGAAGGATCCACAAATCTTCCTTCGAAAAAATGAAGAAATCCCAAGAAGGGACTCGAACCGACTATCACCGAAACACAAAACAAATCCAGAGGTGCAAAGCATGCTTAAATATATATTGGGCATTTCTGATAAGTAAATAAACAAATACAGTTATTACATAAAGGAGACTCTGGTATACCCATTAGGGTATGGACTAGAAGGAATAAGCTTAAGTTCAAATTAAAATATTTCGACGCCAAAAACCTCATGTCAAGACGAAGAAGATTTCTTGCAGGCTCGACAAATTTGATACCAAGATTTTCTCGTTGCAAAAGGGTACCTGGTAAGGTCGGAGGAAGATAAGAAAATGATAAACATTGATTCTTCTTTGTAAGAACACTGACACTCTAACAACCCTTAGAGAACGTACCTACAGAAAGAGAATGGAAAAGGGTTAACAAAACTTCTAGTTATCAATTCTAGGTAAGTAAGGAAATAATCCTTGATACAAGAAGAATGGTGGCAGACTCACCTTAGGGTATTGGCGCAGAAGACTTGAGGAGGCAGCTTGCAAGTTGACATCGAAAATTTAGGGTAAGTAACCAGTAAAAGTAGAAGAAATATTATAATGAAAAAGTAAAAAACCAGAAATAACAAGTGTGTGTATGGGATATTCTACCTCGGAATTTTCTGGAGAATGGCTCAGTTGAAGCCTGTAATTTCCATGCATCGAGGCTAGAAGCATTACCGCAGCTAGACATAAGCTTGTCGAATTATTAAGATGTGAACAAAAAAAAAATAAAAAAAATCTATACCACTTAGTTTTTAAGACTGTGAAATGAGAAACAAAACCCTAAATAAACCCTTGCTCAAGTAAGTTAAATTCATTACAAAGACTGTCATATAAAACTGAAAATAAAACACAATTACCTGGCTTCTGGGCTTGTTTCCATCGGAAGAAAATCTGGAAGAACTGTCGCAGAGGCGGAGAGAATCCCCAAACAAACGATGAACGAAATGAGCGAAAACAATGTGGAAATTGTTATGAGAGAAAAGGTCATTACCAAAAACCCTAACTCATAATCGTCATTGGATCACTTAAGGATGGATCAAGGTCAGAGAAACCATCACCTGTCCACTACAGTGATTGACAACACAGAGGTAATGACTTAGAACTAGAGTTATTAACCCAAATCCCAACCAAAATCATCGTGCGGAAAGATATCCTTTGAGTACTCATTTATTGCTTTAAGTACGTGTACCATAAGTTAAATTAAAGTCGACTATAAAGATTTACAAAGAACTGATTTCAAATGGTTTAAGTCATAGTATTAATCTTGTTTAGGTTTGGTTAATATATGCTTGGAATATATTCCGAAAACCTCGATTACTGTATCAGTGTATGTCATATGAAATTTGTATTAAAGTGGGATGATGTACATGGTAAGGTGTGCTTAGAATAGTTTGTGGCATGCCATTGTGGCAATTAAATATGTTGTATAGGTAGATAAGGATTAATAGTTATGCAATGTAATTTTTTTTTATGGTATGTAGTAATGTAGATTACAGATATCTAAACAGTAAAAATTACTTAAAAATTGCAACCTATATTAAACCACACTAGCCCTTAACATGGTTAGATTTTTTCCCACTGAATTTGAGCGACTATATTTACACCACAAAATACTTTAACAAAATAAATACTTTATTAATTAATTTCAAATTTTATTTAAAAAATTTAAAATCAACTTATTTTTTTTTAATTTTAAATATTTTATTGTAGAGGCTCAAGAATTTGAACTAATAAACTCTAACAAAGAATGCCTCAACAACCCAAAACCCCATTAATTGAAAAACCCATCGATTTATATATCTATATATATTTTTATAAGTTAATAACTAAAACGTGGATTCAAATAAATGTTTAATAAAAAAAGTTTTTAGGATTTAATGACTAAGAGTTTTGTTCACTAAAAGAATTTATTTCTTAAAAAAAGTGAGTTTATATTGTATATTTATGAAAAAAATTGAGCATAGTTTAGGTTCAAAAAGTGAGAAAACCATCGACTTATATATCTATAAATATTTTTATAAGTTATTACTAAAACGTGGATTCAAATAAATGTTTAATAAAAAAAGTTTTTAGGATTTAATAACTAAGAGGTTTGTTCACTAGAAGAGTTTATTTCTTAAAAAAAATGATTTCATATTGTATATTTATGAAAAAAATTGAGCAAAGTTTAGGTTCAAAAAATTAAATAATATGGTGGGTATTTATATTTTATGATAAATTTATTAATTAGTATAATAAAAAAAAAAAATTAATTAAAAAATATTTGTTAGAGAAATTTTGAGATAAAGAAGGATATGCTACGAACATCAACGTAAGCTTGAAATTGTTTCATGTGGAAATAAATAAAAATAATATTAACACAATAATTTATATTAAAATATATTTTAATATAATATTTAAGAATAGTAAGATTGAAATTGTTTCATGTAGAAATAAATAAAAATAATATTAACACAATAATTTATATTAAAATACACTTTAATATAATATTTTTATTTTTAATGGCTATTATTAACACAATAATTTATATTAAAATACACTTTAATATAATATTTTTATTTTTAATGGCTAGTTCAAATTAATTATAATTTTTAATTCACTGAATTAGTTTAATTTTAATTCATTAATTTATTTATTCTTGTTTTTATTTTTAATATTTTAATTTCGCTCTAACTGCTAGCTTTGAATTTTATCTAGTTTGTTGAATTTTAAAAGCTAGAATTTTCTTTATTTATTCTTTTTAAATATATACTCTTTCTATTTTACGTTTAGCTTTTTGTTCCTGAAGATGGGTGAAGTGTTCACCCGAAACGTTCGACTCTTCAATCATATCACACAAGATTTCAAAAGTTCTAATCTAAAAAAATATATATATACTTTTTAATTATTTCAATTTTGGTGAGACATTACATACATTCAAATAACATATTATTTTTGTGTATTTTTATCTAATAATAATTTATCAAAAGAGATTTAAAAGAATAGTAAGATTGAAATTGTTTCATGTGGAAATAAATAAAAATATATTTTTTAATTATTCATTTTTGGTCAGACATTACATACTTTCAAATAACACATTATTTTTGTGTATTTTTTAGTTTATCTAATAATAATTTATCAAAAGAGTGAGTATGGATGTTGATTAGATACATAATTTAATTGTATGTCCAATAGATATCTACACTTGAAATTTTAGTGAATTTATAATAAAATAATTTTAGTGATTTCATAATAAAATAAGTATAAAATATGAGTAATTTTTTTTTTCATTTAATATCATATTTATTATTATTTTTATTATTATTATTATATCCCTTTTAAATCTCAAAATTTCTTTTAGTATTTAATATTATGAATTTGTAGTTTATTTTAAATATGGAGTCTTGATATGTTATTTTTTAAGCCATGTATGATTTTTTCAATATATGTGTGTGTGTGTGGGGGGGGGAGTAATTTATGGTTTTTCATAAGGATTAGAAGATTTGTATTAAATTGGTAAAAATGGGGATGTTATAAGTACACATAACCAAGTTTAGCCATCAAAATGAGCTATATATTAATAATGAGCTCTAAAAATACATGAACAATATTGAAGTTCAATAAAAAAAAACTTGAGAGTGTAAATATGGAGATACATGGTAGGAACATTGATACAAAATCAAAACATCAAGTTAAAATTGTAGAGGAAGGAGGACCAATTAATTTTAGAATTACAAAAGAGTTCCTTGGAGCCATTTCTTTGGGGTATGGAAGAGTAAAATTCACCTTATGTGTAGAAAAGGAAAGAAAATTCCTAGAGGAAGAAAACCACATGAAATTTTCATGTCAAGTTGTGTTGATGTTTGATAACTAGTTCTTGATTAATTTAATTTCATCTTGTAGTTTGTGAATACGCTCCTAGTGTTGAACTAATAAATCCATCATGTTACCTAGCCACAAAATGAAGTTGTCCAATTGAATATGCTGAGTGACTGAGGAAGAGTGGAGGTCAATAGCATTTCCTTCCCACTGAGTTAGAGCAGGGTTGATAGTGGAAAAGTTATCAAAATCCCATGATAGGGATGCTAATTGGACAAGAATAAAGCACCGAAAAGGAGGGGCTAGGAAAAGGTGGTGGTGCAAACAAAACATGAGACATGGGAGTGGTAGAAAGAATTTATAAGAGAAAAATAGTATTAAAGCACTTATATTGTAGCTGGTACGATATTGATATGGATATGAAAAATCTTAGATATATGTTTCATGTGTTTGTAGAAGTGATTTAATATGAGTATTGTCATGGAACAGGGTGTACAAAACATTGCCATTTGTTGAAATTAGCAACAAGAAACAATGAAAATGGAATCTAGAAATGGCACCCAGAGATGGTACCATAAGGGCTTCTGATTTAACTTTCCCTTAATTAAATTGGAAGAAAAATTGTAATTTCATCTCATGACAACTTGTATTAGTTAACTAAGTCTGAAAGATTGAGTTCGCTTAGAAAATTTGAGATAGAGGTCAGAGAGGAGGCATGTAGATTTATCCCATGATTTAAGGGGGTTCAGTTAACTCAATTAGTTGAGTTAAAATCAGTTTAACTAGTTCTAACTGAGAGATGAGATAGTGAGAGGTCCAGTGAATTAAATATGATTTAATTCACAAGTAGTGATCAATCTGTTAACTAATAATTCACTATAAGTAGACGTTTCATGTCATTTCTAAGGAAGGCCCAGTTGAGAGTGAGGTTAAAGGGATGATAACTATCAGTTGTATAATTAGAAAATTGTACAGGTCAGTTATAGAGTCATGTGGAGGCCAAGGATACATTGCGCAATCAATTCATTTAATTTCCTATTTAATAGGGTGAAAATTCCTCCAAGAATGTGTGAGCAAGGCAAGTTGATCAGAGGTTGAGAATTGGTTAAGTAATAGTCTCATTTTGCCTACATCAGAGTGAGATAGTTGGCAGAGTGTAGGAGTTTCTCTCTGAGAGAAAAGAATTAGATTGTTTCATGGTCTTGACTTTATAAAATACATAGATAGCGGGGTTTAGGCAGTGTGCTTTTACCCAGATACATATTTTTGTTGTGCGATTGATAATTTATTTCTCTTACTTGTTATGTGATTGTGAAATCGTTTTTTGTTTCCGTGAATTGTATAAGGATTCAGTATCTTGTTTTAGTACATTACAAAATCATTTTGAATCCAGTGGTTAGATTTTCTACATGGTATCAGAGCGCCATGAATCACAATAGAAGAGAAGAACTAGAGTTCGTTTTAAACATGTACATCGAATTTGAAAATTTATTCTTTAGGACTAGCAGCATATCAAGATTTATTTCAATGGTTTGAGACTCAAATATTCCCTTGAGGGAAATTCAAATTACATAGCATTGAAGAACATTATGGAGGTAGTGTTAGAGGACAACAGACTGAAGGAATTCATAGACATTGATAATATCGAGCCCGCAGCAGATGCTCAACTTCTTAATGCATGGAAGAAGAAGGTAGCAAAGGCAAGAAGGATATTGTTAGAGGGAGTTCGTGATCATATTGTCTCGAGTCTCCATGGGAAGGCAACTCCATATGATATTATGGAGGTAGTGTTATAGGAAAACAGACTGAAGGAATTCATAAACAGTGATAATCCCGAGCTAGCAGCAAATGCTCAACTTCTTGATTCATGGAAGAAGAAGGTAGCAAAGGCAAGAAGGATCTTGTTAGAGGGAGTTCATGATCATATTGTCTCAAGTCTCCATGGGAAGGTGACTGCATATGCTATGTGGAAGGAATTGACAGATATGTTTTAGAATAACAGTGACCATAGGAATTTGGCACTGAAAGACAAACTCAAAAAGATCAATATGGAGGAGGGTGAGACAATACCAAAATACTTGACGAAGTTCATTCAATGTCGAGATGAGCTTGGAAGTGTTGGTGTGACTATAGCCTGGGATGATTTGGTGAGCCTAGCTCTTCTAGGCCTTCCTAAGAGTTGGCATAGTTACCAGGAATCTGTGAATGGGAGGGAGAAGCTAGTCTGGGAGAGTTTGTGGTCCGACTTTGTAATAGAAGAGATAAAGCAAAGCACCAGAGGCAAGACCTCCGACACAGACAAAGAAGAAGATTTTTCATTGGTCTGAAAAAGCAATAAATCCAAGGGAAATAATTCCCAAGATGAAGAGGGAAAGAGATACTTTTCCAAGGTCAAGTGTTTTCACTATCATGAGCACGTGCACTATGCCTTGAAATGTCCACAGAAGGAAAGAAAAATGGAGCCTGCAGTTACAACAGCAAGTGAAGCACTAGCTTCAAAATTCAAGCTTGATTTTACTCTCATTGCATGCATGGCCAACACTGTAATGAGATGCATGTGGTATCTAGACAACAGTGCCTGATTCCATGTGATGGGGAATAGAAATCTCTTCAGTAACTTGGAGGAGAGGGACCTCTAGCAGAACATAGAGTTTGGAGATGACGGGAGTTATAGCGCAACCGACATAGGTAAAGATACCTTCCAAAGGTAGTATGGCTCCCCTCTTAGACTAACATATGTTTTGTATGTTCCAAGACTCAAGAAGAATCTTGTCTTCGTAGCGGTATTGGAAGACTGTGGTTTTGATGAAATATTTAGAAAAGGAAAGGTGTTCCTTAGACAAATCACCACGAGACAGGTGAAACAGATCGGTGTACGAGCCAAGAACCTGTATGCTCTCGAGGTTGAAGATGAATATAAAAATTTTATGAGGAAAATAGAGGTTAGTGACTTGGTGGTTGAGAGGGAGAATAAATTACCTCTCAACATGCAACGTTACAAGCAGTCTGAAAAGGTTGTGGACCAGCAAAAATTGGAGAAGCAGAGAGGAGACCCAGTGGAGGCTATCACTCAAGTAGAGACCTCCAAGAGGGGGGAATTTCGAGCTATATGGGAAGAGGGAGCACATGCAGCCATACCTCCAGGTGAAAGGTGGGGCGATGTGAAGATATAAACCCAAGATAATAAATTTGGGCAGGTTACATTGATATGTCGTGTATTGTGGATCAGAACTGGCTCTGAGGATCCCACTGTACAAAATAACAGGAAGGATCAGTAGGATTGATGTAGTCATATGTCAGAAAGAAAAAAATCAAAGTGACAAGTGTCAGATACTGGAGCACAGATCAGAGTTGGCAGCAGTGCAGAGAGCACAGATGCAGAGTAAGCAACAATGTATAGTTTTTAGTATATAGTGGAGTAACCAGAAACACTCAAAGACTTTGATGAAAGATGCATCATACTGATTCAGGGTTTTGGAGGCTTTTCAGTTTCAGGAGTTGCAGGAGAAAAGAACACTAGAGAAGTGTTTCATGCACAACATTCCAAAGGTACCGGATCATGATAAATTGAGTTCGTTTCTTATTGAGTGGGAGTGTTGAAATTGGCAACACGAAATAGTGAAAATGGCATCCAGAAATGGTACCATAGGGGGCTTATGATTTAATTTTCTTTTAATTAAATTGGAAGAAAACACTGCAAGGAAAAGACCCTCTAGAGGAGGTTATAAAGGAGGTTTTTAGTGTTATAAAATTGGCCAAAATTGTTAAAAAAAACATTTTCTACAACATCCGTTTATGGTTACGAAGTTTTTGGTGGAGATTTTAATGGAAATTCGACACAACTAAAAAAACTGGGCAACTGAAGGTCATTACGGATGTTTTTTTCATCGGTGTACTGCTAAGGTTTCAACACACCGGTGTGTGTCATCTAGACAGTGGCCCAGGGGTGATTGAAGGTTCCTCCACAGGGCCTTCAAGGTATAAAACTGCACCGGGAGCAATGTTTGGTGATACAACGCATGGGGTTGTACCAATTGGCCTTGGGATTTGTGTGGTGCCCATAGGGTGTCTCAACGCACCGGTACATAGACTTATAGAAACGCACCGATGCGCCATATCAGACAAACACACCGATATTTATAATTAGTATTGGTATTTTTGCAGTTCCCATACATCGTACAAATGCACCGGTGCATAGTTTGACATAAAATCCCCGGTGCGTAGTATCAGACACATGCACCGAGATTTTTAATTAGTTTTGGTATTTGTGCAATGCCCATAGGTTGTAGAAATGCACTGGTGCGCTGCAGCATAAAAACGCACTGATGTTCATTTTGTATTTTTTTGAAACATCGACCTATGACAGTGCAATTATTGTGATTTTTCTAAATTCATTATTCATCAAAAGTCGACACATCTTATAACAATATTCATATTAATTAAATTTTTACTAATGCATTTGAATGTGATGTTTGGATTAATTTATTATATCATATCATAATTATTGTGATTTTTAAAAATTCATTATTCATCAAAAATCAACACATATATATATTATAACAATATTCATATGAATTAAATTTTTATTAGTGCATTTGAGAACGACAATAGGAGAACACAATAGCGACAATGGAGAATGCAATAGAATAAATTAAAACACACACACACACACACACATATATAAGATAGTCTTTGTCATACAAAATGGGACAGTTATTGGTATCCCCTTGTCTTTCAAGTGGGACACTATATCCATTACATTAAAAAAATGTATGATTTCACAGAAAAACATTTAAAAAAATAAAACACCTTGTTTTGATATCCAAACATAGTGATCATCATTCTTCGCTTGCACTGTTGTCACTACTTGAGCTACTTCCATGACTTGGGTTATTTTTAGGAATGTTTTGTTCATGGTGTTGATTGTTTTCTTCTTATTCACCTTCCATCTACAAACATAAAAATAAACTGAAATGAGTGTATATACATTGGTGAGAATAATGAAAATTGCAATATTAAATAATATACATCAATGTAAATCGAAAATAAAAATGACATACCATAGCAACAATTGACTCAAACTATACACATTCTTTCAAAACCATGTACCATGCCATCTTTCAAAATTTCATCTGTTGGCGCAATTCCATAATTTGTTTCCTACAAGTTTTATACCCCATAACAAATTATATATTTAATATAAAAGATTTTTTTGTTCTATTAATTATAGACAAATCTAAGTAAAACAAGATCAATATATTCTTACAAATTCCACAATTAATTTCTGATATGCCAACATATACACACAACCCATATTTAACCCAATTTCAATCAATTCGTCTGATGGTTCTTGTTTTTATGTTAGCACCTGTTTGAAGACATTCAATGATGATTTTTGTAAAACAACTTAAAAAATACAAAAATAAAATCTAGTTAAGTTGTTATAAGGAAGTAAAAATTACTCACAAACTTAGATATCAACCCTTTTCTTCCTTGTCGTCCTATTTTGTGTGTTGAATGGGTACCATTTTCTTTTCTTTTCTGCAAGAAAATTCTTGAAAATTAATATTTAATGCTAAATTTTTTATTTATTGTACCTAATGATCAAAAAATTCAATGATTACACATTACATTTAAAGCACGTTGTTGTTGAGATGGCTCTTCCTGCAATGAAATTTTGTCCATTTCTTTGACCATCTCATTGTACACCTTTTTGGATATTCCTATTGGCATATTTCTGATATCAACTCATTCATCTTTTGAGATTTTCATAATCTTCCTGAAAATGTAACATGGCAATAAACTATTTAATTTTTATATTGATATATGAAAAGTAAATATAGCAAAAGTGATATTTATAAATAATTCTAGACAAACATTTAAAGGAATATTACTTTTTCATTCCTTCTTTTTTGTTGTTGTATATTTTTGCTATTAAAAGTTTCACATGTCTCATTTACCAATTCTCTGGAAACTCTTCCTACAGTTTAGATAAAATTTAGTTTTTGGAATCATTGGATTGATTTTTGTATTGTAAGTGGAGATAACGCCTATACATTCGTTCCACTAGATCCCTCAAAATTTTGTAAATTTTTTTCCCCCTTTCATTAACTTCCAACACCACTCCAGATGAGCTAAGGAGCAATTCATTTTCATTTGCATGTTCAATTTTTTTTCTTTTCTTAGAACAACATTCCTTTTCTGAGTTGTTGGTCATTGTAGAACATTAAAAATATGTGAATTAATAAACTGTTTGACACATGTTATCTAATAATTTTAAGTATATTATGAATGAAAATTAAAAAAAGAAACTCATATTGGATCGATAATATTTTTTCATTCACTTGATTCATCCTTTTGCAATTTTTACATCAAGATTTTAAGCTCTTCTAGTCCTAGATCATAAATAATCTTACCAAGCTTCATCATTTTGTGGCTCTGCATGATACACAGTAAATAATACATATTAGTTAAACTTACATATAGTTCAAAAATAATGTTTTTTTGTATAGAATTTACAAAGAACTTTCCTTTTTTTCTTTTCTTGATGTGTTATCAGTATTTTTTTTTACTTGATTGCTTGTCAGTGATTTCTTTATCAATCTGAAACCTGTACCATATCATTCATTAATATATTTATAAATAAATTGTCAACTTTTCAGGTAAAAAATAAATTTCAAGAAACTAGTGCGCCTTTCATGATATACGCACCAACGGTGGTGCGTGGGGGTATTATAAACACACCGCACAAATAGTATAATAGACCGTATTGTGTCTGAGGGTATTATAAACGCACCACACAAATAGTGTAATAGACTGTATGGTGTTATCCTTGTAACATAGAGCACCGATGCCCTATTATAGATATGGCACACTGATTTAAAAAAAAATAAATTTTAATTTTTGTATTACACAGTACTTGCACAGTGTGCTCGGTTATGCAGGGTGCACTGATAAAAAAAAAATTCCATTCTTTTCAAAAATTCACATAATGGCCGACATGGATTGGGATTCGACTATGCAACTCGTCCTGTGGGTTAGATGTCAATCTGAAATGAAAAGCCCTAATTTTGAAATCACAGAAACAAGAAGAATAAAGGGTAGAAAAAATGAAGTATTTAGGGTAAAAATGGATAAAATTGAAGAAAAAATTAAAAGAACTGCAGAAAATGTAAAAAAAAAAATTAAATTTAATCATGAGATTGTTTGAAATTCTATGCTACAGGGTTTGAATCACCAGAGGTTTGGATTCTTATTTTCTGAATACTTCTGTTCGAACGTATTTCGCTGCTCCACAATGCTCTCGTGCTCTCTTGCTCCAGGTATGTCTCCTGCAAATCTCTGGCCAAAAATTTTAGCAAAAATAGTGAAATAATGAAAAGTGTTTAGTATTTAAAGAATCGTTTTATGAAATTATATTTTCGAAAATATTTTTCCGCCCATTTTGCAATTTGCCGTTTTTCTTTTCACTTAAAGAAAATAGAGTTGTGATTTTTTTATTTGCGTTTATTAATCACTGGTGCGTCCAATGGTAACACACCACTCGTGCGTAGTAACTAAAACGCACTGGTGTGTAATAACTAGAACACACCAGTGCAGTTATCTGTATATTAGCACCGATTTGTGGTTGAGGCACCAAAATTAATTTTACATGTGTACACCAAAATTAGACATGTTGGAAATGTACATTTTGCTGTGAAAATCTTTGGGCCATTTCTTTTCAAAACTATACCTCTTCTTCTTTTAGAAAAAGAAACTTGAACCTTTCCATAACCTGCAACAAGAAAAGGTGCCCCATGATCTGCTTGCTCATTTGTAAGTCCCTCCTCCATATTGGCATCCAATTTCCTCTTTTCTTATTTTTGCTTTCTATCTTGATCTTAAAATTTTTTATACAATCTTTGTTTTATGATAAATTGACCTTAAATTTTCTGGGAGCAATGACAACCAGTCCTTCATTCTGCATTTGTTATCAGAAGAAGACCGATTTTCAACTATATGATGTAGTTATTACATGTGGAGGTAATGGTTTCCTATAGAAAATGAGTATAGGGTTGAGCAGAGAAAAAACATTGCAAAATGGGCTATTACATTAGCTTTTCCAATGGGAAACCAATTTGCAGGTGGAAATATGGTAGCTGTAGTATCTATGCTTTTCTTCCCATAGAAATGGTCATTGGATTTCCATTTATAATAGAAGCAGAATTTTTACTGGTTTCATCTAGAGAGAGCATAATTTTCAATAAAAAATGGAACCAGGGAATCCTTAAGTGTATCCCATTCTCATTTTTTTCCGTATTTCGTTCTTTGATAAGTGCTAATTCACCTATACTTTCAAAAATTTGGATTTTTGGGTACCTTCCATGTGATATTCCTCGTTATCCACAAGACCACAGCTTAGACAAGTTAGATATGCCATTCAGGTTCAATTTAAAGTCGAAGATGTGATTTTATGCGACATCAGCTTTGCCGGTAAAAGTTTATGTAAGCCAACCGAAGCTCGGACAATACTCCCAGCTGATTTTAAACGCATTCTAGAGAATATTTCCCTTCATGGGACCTACCAGCGTGATCAACAACGTCAATTGACCTTTCTCTGTTATCCTTAAGCGAATGAGAATCCTTCCCTTCATGGTGTCTCTTGGCTTTATCGATTGGCTCGATTGATATTTCTCTACTATCCAATCTTTCCCTGCCATCCTTGTAAGAATGAGAATCATTACCTTCATGTGATCTCTTAGCCCGTTCAAGAGACTCAATTGATCTCTCTCATGTGCGTCTCAGATTTTTCATAAACCTTTTCTCCTTTTGTACTCTGTCGAGCTCTGTAGCCGTCTGCATCCTTGTAAGCGCCTTTGTTTGTCTTTCTACTTGAATCACTCATTTTCTCTGCTATAAACTTCTCAACCGAAATTTGAACTCTCGTCTTTTCAAACCCTCATCTCCTCAAAAAAATTATTGCCCGCGATTCGAAACCTCCGCTACTCCAGTGCGCGGGGTTTTATAGACACACCAGTGTGGTTCGTAAGATCATAGTTTATGTTTTGGAGGGTTGTTTTATGATGCACCGGTGTGGAAGAGTTGTGAAGCATGGGTGCGTCTTAGTACTAAGACGCACCGGTGCGAGTTATGATTATAAGCGCACCGGACGAAAAACCAGGAGTATAAAGTTATTCTTTTTTGGTATGTAATATCATAATAAAATAATGATAATTGTAAAGTATATGAATTTATTCGCATTATTTTCTAAACTTTATTATGTTACAAAAATTCATATTATTCAAGATTTATTATTTTACAATTATTTACAAATTTACAAATTTAAAATTTTAATAAAATCATTTCACATTAATACAATTAAAATTTTACAAATATTTTACATACAATTACAATTAAAATTTTACAATTACAATCATTTCACAGTAATACAATTAAAATTTTAAAAATATTTTACATACAAATAGAATTAGAATTAGAATTACATTTACAATAACAATTACAATTTTACATATATTTTACATACAATTACAATTAAAATTACAATTACAAATACAGTTACAATTTTAGAATTTTACATACAATTAGAATTAGAATTACAATTTTACAATTTGTCATATATACAATTACAATTAAAATTACAATTACAAATACAAATACAATTTTACAATTTTACATACAATTAAAATTTGAATTTCAATTACAATCACGACATTATATTTAATAAATATCATGGTCATTTAATATTATATAAATTAATAAACATCACGATCATGATAACCATTGTACAAACATTATATTTGACTAAAAAACACATTCAAATTCGCTAACATCGTCGTGATCATGATCATCTAACAAAACAAAATTAGCATTGTATAACATCATCACAACACAAACATCAAATATACATCTCAGGTCAAATAACTCATGCTATCACATACACATCTATTTTCAAGCTGCACGTTAAATGAACATATCAGCTAACATGACCTAACAATATACACATCATGATGATCACCAACATGTAAATTAAGCACAACTGCAACATGAACATAAAATACATGGACCATATATATATATATATATATATATATATATATATATAATAATGTTAACAATATACAACTGCAATATAAATGTCATGGATCAGCTGGTGGTACAACATCAATAGCAGTACTAGTCGAGGCCTGCTCAGTCAATGGTGTAGACTTGACGGTCGATGGTCCAGCCTTCTTTTGATCATGAGTACTGCTGGATGCTGTAGGTTGCTGACTGGACATGGCCGATGGTCTAGACTCATATCCATGATGATTGCTGCTAGATGCTAGTGGAGGTTGCTCATCTGGCACATCGCGAGGTGAAAAATCATGAGATGATGAGTCGCTGCTCACTGACTGTCGATCACGTGTTGCATCTCGACCACTCCTATGATGTGCAACGGTCCTCCTCAGCTGCGTAACTAAGGTCGTCGCTCCTATGATATGTCGCATCAGCATGTACATGTCACGCGGCATGCCTCTCCACATTTGTAACAACCTGCCATTGGCTTGTATGTCTCTCACATGAATGGGCCTGATGCCCGCCTCAATAATCAATGCAGTGAGTTGGTTTCCCAACTCCATCCTGTATCTAGTATCAAATCGACCACGCCTAGCAAAAGGTGGTACCGGCACACCAGCTGGAGCAACTCTCTCTGCATCGGCCTCCTGATGATCCTCGGCATCTGGCATGGCCTGATCGTCATTAGGATCCACACGTGGATCATGTGGTGGTGCCGACATGTCCTTGCCATCAAAAGACCCAATGTTTTCAAAATATATACAAGTACACAATAATAATTAGACAATTTCATTACATAATTTAATAAAAACAAGTTGAAGAACATGTTAGAATAAATTTAAATAAAATAGTAATATTACCTCTATCATCCAGTGGCTCATCAGCTATGAAGAGGATGTTGGGACACCCTCGCCAATCCAATCCAGCATAAGGATAGTGGACCATAATGAAGGGATGCAACTCGTCAACACTGGATAGCAACTCTAGTGCATCATGCGATATCCTCGCTGGAAACATAGCCTCGTGCCCCTTGGGCATCTTCTGCCCCCACATGTGCATCCATGCCTCGAAAATTGGCTTATAAGGTTGCCGAACAAAAATAGGCCTCATCTTGGAAACCTCTAAAAAAATAAACAAAAAAGATCTAAAGCAAAAGGGAAGTTGACCCTGCATTATGCATGAGCATGACATCTATCTAAGGCTGTACAAAACTGCCACAAAAAAATGGCAAACCACCTGACAAGTCATGGCTCCTGTACTAAAGAATAAAAATAATATAAAAGCGAGCAACTAATGCATTTCCCATCACTGGTCTTGTGTGAAATGGTCGAAAGGAGAAGTGAGAGGCA
Source organism: Pinus albicaulis (assembly GCA_034641835.2). NCBI lineage: Eukaryota > Viridiplantae > Streptophyta > Pinopsida > Pinales > Pinaceae > Pinus > Pinus albicaulis. Next base: position 1,399,320,627 of record CM076578.1, read on the forward strand.
CTGCACCTTCTCACTACCAGATGCACCAGTACATAACTGACCTCCAACAACCTGAAAATCAGAAGGAGACATTATTGATTCTCCAATGTATCTCTGGGAGTACAGTAACTGATTCCATGCTACACAGCCAGTTGGAACCTCTGGGAATGAGGTAAAATATAGCCCTCTCCTCGATATCCCTGTAGTGAAATATATTTCCTCCTTAGTGGGCGTGTAACACTAGTTAGCACCAACATGGAAAGCCTGTTGGTGGGCATTCCACCTGCGGATAAGATGTCTCAAAAACACACCATAGCCCTTTAGGGAAGTAGCCTTCTCATAGAACTTGAGGAGGACTACCTACCTTAGGAGCCCCCAAGTAGCTGTTGTAGTAGGGCGAGGGTACGCATCTCTCTCCCTCTCTCGTGCCTCCCATAGGCGAACCATGTCATACTGCTACGCCTATTGTTGTTGTTGTTCCCCTTCTTCTCTCTGAATGATTGACATATTAAATAATGTTTTTTATTAAATGAGACATGTATTTAGGAATATACATATATAATTCTTTTTGAAAAAAAAAAACAGTTGGTGCGCCACAAAAAACAGTCATGCACCGGTTCCAGTGCATCTTTTGTTTGTCACACACTTGGGGCGGTGCCCCACCTGACATTTAGTGCACCGTTGACGGTGCACCTAAAAATTTTCAGAACACCGTTGACTATGTACAGTGCGAGGAGTGTGATGCATTGACTAAACTCTATGCCCCAACGCGTATAGTTGTGTTAGCGCACTGACCTCCTGACTATTTACATAGTCAATGGTGCGATCTGTTACCAGGTTGCACCGTTAACCCTGTCGGAATGCCAAATACGGTGTGCCGACAAATACAGGGGCAGATATTTACGTCAATGAACCGCATTGCCGCTATTCCACATGGTCAATGGTGTGGTCGGCTAAATGACTGCACCACACTTTTTTTTAAATTTTAAAATAATGCAGTGTGCCTTTCGGTACCGCCCTAGAAACGGTGCAGATACCGTTAGCACCAATTGCGGTGTGACCTGTAAATTTTACAGGTAGCACCGTTTACTAGTGTGAGCCAAATGACTCAAGCGCACCATACGCCAATACTTTTTTTCTTTTAAATGGTTAATTTTAAGGTTATTTGAAATTCTAATCCGCTAAAAAGCTTAATTATGGAAAAACAAGAAAAATGCCTGGACATTTGGTCGTCGAGGAGGCATATTGGCTGTAAAATTTGCAAAAGAAATTTTGACCACCATTTTGCAAAATGCAAGCTGGAGATTGGTCGGCAATGCACAACAGTAGTGCGTGTAATGGGTGCAATGGGAGCACTGATGTCAGGGTGACACCATAACGAACTTCCTCATAAAAAAACACCATGAAATTGAGCCTCTTTTTTACTCTTTGGAACATACCATATGGTAGTTATTAGTTGTTCCATAACTAATTCTTTGTGCCCATTGGAACACATCAAGAAAATTTTTTTTTCAATAATAATTTCATGTTACTAAAATTATTACATAGGGGTATTGCAATGGACCTATGTTCACTTTTAATAATATTCTTTATTTATATATTTATGTAAATTTTACATCTCTATATATTGTGATATTCTCATTTTTAATTTTGTTAAAAGCTTGATTTAATCTTTATGGAATATCCACATAATATTTTTAGTAATAGTAAGGATACAAGGTTTAGATATATCTCAAAAGTAATTATAACATTTTTTTCTTTTATATTTAATTAAATTTTTTTATAAAATTAAATTAAATTAAAATATTTAAAAATATTTGTGAGTTATGGTGTTGGGGCATATAATATTGATAAGCCATGGTATTGGCCCATTATATTGTAACAAATACTATTTACACGTTAATAATATCCATGATAAAGTGATCTTGAATATCCATGATTAAGAATTTTATATATTGTAATTTTATTGTAAGTATGGAGTTTTTATGTGCTTATTAATTAAATTTAAATATGGTTACAGAATCATTATTTTAATTTATATGGTAAAGTGGATCTTAATTTATAGCTACTATTTATATGTTATATTTTTTAATGTGATATGTATGTTATAATTGTTAGGTCCCTATATTACTAGTATAGTCCCTTATTGTTGTTAGTGTAACCCCCTTATTGTTATTATTGTGCCCTTAAATTATTATTTTTAGGTCGGCTAGGATTACATTGTGGCCCCATGGACTCCTATATATAGAAAGAAGGTTTTGTAATTTGTATCATCAAAGAATTTTTTATCTCAAAATCAGACCCTGATAGGCTGCTGATCAAGAAGACTCTAAGTAACTATTTCAAATCAGACTTTTAGTTGAGGCTTAGCCTCCTCAACCTGAGAGGACTCTCTCAATAGGTTTATGATTTTTAAATAAGGATTAGATGGCTAACTCTATGAGTAAAATGGATAAAATGGATAATTGGTTGTACTGCTAATCAACAAACATCTATTGGGCTTATGGAGCCAAGTGTGTTTTCAAAAAACATGAGTATCAAAATCATATGGAAGTCAGGGCATTTCAAGGTTTAGATGCATCAACAAAATAGTAGGACAGAAAATAAACACAGTTCATGAACATATGAAGGAAGTTAGAGAACCTTCATTGAATTCTACGTAACATACATTCATGCCAATGCAAGTAATTGAAAGAGGAAAACCACGAGAATACCAAACATCAATAACCCTTTTTGAATCTTGAGTGATGAAACCAATATCTCTGTATTAATATAAAAAACACAGTTTCTTACTACAACAAAACAATATGCTTGTTAATGAAAATTGCCAACCCTATGAAATTAGACTTCTTTTCTCTTATAGAGTCATCATTACATTCTTGGATTCTCTCCAAACACTTAAGAAAAATTCGAATTTTCTAGCTTGACACCTATCAACTGCTAAAACCAACTTTTAATTACATCTGACAGTTAAACTGTCTGTTCTAGAGTCTTAATACAACTAGGATTAAAACTCTTTATTATAACTTAACAACCTTATCTAAATATTAAATATTATATTCGAAATTTGCTAGCCCATAAATTCAAATTTTGATGTTGTCTCAACCCTTGATGTAAATCTGCTGATCATGAGCCAAACTGTCCTAAAAACTAGGAGACAGATTTCTTGTTTTTTAGCTTAGGATCCTTTTAGTTTCTTGAGATGTTTTGACCAATTTTAACTAATGAATTCGAGGCTAATTGATTTTAGGAACATTATTGACATATTTCTCAAGTCATCCCTTCATGCTAGCTGTGCAAAATCCACTTTTGTCTTCTCAAAACAGTGAAAACAGATCTGCGCTACGAAAGTAGCACAGTTTCGTAGCGCTTTTCGTAGCGCAGTGTTTTCACGTCTTTATTCAATACATTTCAATATTTTTCTTTCATGATAGCCTTTATATTTACTTGAAACACTCCCACAAGAAGTTTCAAAACCAAAATCATAAAAATTCCTTCAAAATTTGCTATGAAAAATGATGAAAAGACTGCTTCAACAAATTATTCCTGTTTCTTCCCTGAAAATTAGGTCTTGGGATAGAGCCTTTATCTTCTCATCTATGATTTATTTTGAGAAACTCAAGGAGGTTTTTGTAGTTAATTATTTCTGGAATAAAAACCTCTCGTTTTTTTTGGAAATACTTCTCCTGCTGTCCAAAATCTGTCTTTGAAAAACATGTGTAAAACAGGAAAACTCTGTTTTCTAAAAATAGGGCTTCAAAGAAAGCCTTTTATCTCCCACTTCATAATGAATTTAAAGAAACGGAGAGAATTTTTGGTAGCTAGGGATGCGGGGAAGAAAAACCTCTTTCAGTTTTCAAACATTCATTTTCAATGGCTCGGAAACCGCTTTTAAAATTTACTACTAAAGCCAGAAAACAGGGTTTTGCTCTTCATGGTGAAAGGCTGCTTCAGCAGTTTCGTAGCGCACTACGAAACTGCTGTGCAAGGAAATTTCTTGAAAATTTTCTTCAAAATTAATGCCTTGGAGATTTTTAAACCTCATAAAAACTGATATTTATCAAAAAACTGTAGTAACATGACCTCAAGAATATGATCTTCACCCAAAATTGTCTTCTCCAGCTCAGCATTAAGCCCTTGCATCTTTTTGAACATTATGATCATGGATAGATCATTTTCATATGTGTCATATCCACTAATAATTTTCAAATATTTAATCTTCCATCCTTTCAGTTATATATAAGCTCTCATAAACAACAAAAATCAACTCTGAACTGCTTTCAAAAATGAGATCTTTCCACATAACCCCAAAAATGTGTTAGGAGATGTCACTTACTGTTTACATTCATTTTTGCTGTGGTTTATCTTCAGGCTTTGCTAGCTGTATTTCAAGATCTTAAACTTGCCTTTTAATCCTTCTATTATTAGCTCTTAGTTTAGTATAAACCATCCTTATGAACTTTGCTTCCTTGATTGCAGGGACGGTCCATCTGTAGAACTGATCCTCACTGTTGATTGACTCAATGTTTGAAACCTTTTCTAGCTCCCACAGACCTTTCAACCTCTCAAAGTTTGACCTTTCTACAACATGCATTCTCACTTTCTTCTTGAATTTATCAATTTCAATGTTTGCAAGTCTGAGTTTGTCTTTAACCTCCTCATAACTACTCTTTTCTCTCTGAGTATTAAAAACTCTGTTTCTTATATGAAAGTTCCATAAAAACATATTTACAGTATTTTTCCCTAATCATAAATTCCCCACACCTATTACACCTATATAATTAATAATTTCTCACTAATAAATTATATTATACATATATACAAATGATAAATAGTAATTTTGAAACATAATCAATTTACAATTACATTGAGTGTCTCAAACTTATTTTAAGCCACTAGTAGCATAGATCTATCTTAACTCCAAATATACTAAGCACCTAAAGGGATCAAATCTATCAAATTGAAAATTTATTTTTGAGTAAAAAATTTAGTAAAGGTTTTCACCTTGAGAGATTTGATTTATTTCATCGCTGGGTAGATCCTTAGTTAAGATGGATGTATCATCCCCCGGTATATCTCATGAAAAATACATAGGATTAGAAAATTTTTACTGGATTTACTAGCATGTAATATTCCCAATGAATTATTCCATATTCCTTGATTTATCATTATATAAAATCATGGTAATTACTTAAAGTAACTTTAGAAATGGAATAGAAAGGCACATAATGTAACAACCATTATTGCAAGATGTTAACATAAAGCTTATTGTTGTAAACTTGCATCATTATAATTGTTCATTTATTTAGGCTAGTTAATAACATATTTTATGATGTAAGTGTCAATGTCATGCAAGGTACCAATTTCATCAAAATGGGAAAATAGGAAAACACATCAATGGACACCAATATACCCTAGAAACCCTGAAGGGAAAAAGCAACAAACATTTATTTTATTAAACGTTTCGTGAGGGTGTTCACGCCTCTCTCAATGGAAGCAAGGGAGTCCATACCTTGTCCATTTTTAAAAATATTACAAACAAATGTCATCTTTAATTCAAACATAACTAACTAGAGGCCATGACATTAATCATGATATCATTTGCCCCACAATTCCTCGAGAACCATTTCTTTGTGGCTTGGTTGTTCCTTGGAGTGGATTTCTTGTATTTGACAACCCTTCACTATGCATTGACCATTAGTTCATTGCCTTCCATAGTGTTAATTATAATCCTTTTTTTTGTTGTTGTATAATGTATGGGTTAGACACTATTAATTCATCCTTCACATAAGTCACATTCTTTCGTGCAATTGTTTTCGTCATTAACTTGACATCATGATTATATAAAATATTCATTAGACCCAAGTAATAAATCTTTACTAGTTATGCTTCAAACATAATTTCATGTGGCATGCTTCTTTATTGACACCGCACATACGTTAATTAAAAACACACGATTATAAAAACATGTCTATTTATCTACGCATGCATATGACTATGACACATGTCTATCCATCCAAATATCACATGCATAAGGTGAAATACATAAATATTACACCACATGCCCAACTATTCATAACTCCCATGCATTATAAGAAAAGAAATAGTTAAATTTTACCTATGCCTACAAGAATATGATAATATTTAAAATAATTTCCATGGTTATCATGGTAATATTTAAAATAATCACCATGGTTATCACTATCTCTTCACACAAGAAGAAGGAAATATTTCCAAAATATAAACACCATAACTACTATTATTTCTTTTGCACAAGAACACATTATTTTCCAAAAGAAAACCCACCATAACTACACAATCAAAAGAAAACTAGCACAATAACAATTACCTTTCTGCATGCAAATATTTTTTTTTTTTGAAAAGAAACTATCCCAACAACTATTTTCTTTGTGCATGTAAACACATATTCTTTTTTGAGAGAAAAAAAAAAACTAACACAATAGCTATTATTTTTATGCATATAAACATATATTGTTTTCAAGAAAATTGCAAATTAAATACATGTCATTTTTCAAGATAATTTACCAAAATAACTGTTATCTATATGCATATAAGTACATATTATTTTCCTAAGAAAACTATCGTAATAGCTATTATCTATGAGAACAAGACCATTTCCTATTTTCAAAGAAAGACCTATAACTTATATTATCTCTGGGCATGAGATCTATTTATTATTTTCAAAAGGAAAAATATAGGTTATTATCTTTAAGCATATATTCCTTTTTAAAAAAGAATCTACCATAACTTGTTCTCTCTACACATAAGAATCCATGGAAATCTTTCCAAAAATTTATTAATTAGAAAATATTATCAATCAAAATAAATGCACCATAGAATTTCCAAGAGGCATTATCGCGTACCTCAAATCTGCAGTAATCAATGGTGGCCAACTTCCTCATGGTTTTTCTTCTCCATTTTCCATAGCAATGACCATCATAGCTATGAATTTCTAAGTTGTTACTCGAGAGGATCGGAAAATTCATTTTCATTATCCACCAGCTCTCATGTAAGGATGGATTCATCCTTCATTTAAGACACCATATAATGAAAAGACTCTCATGAGTCTTAATCTGCACAATGGCCCCCCTAATTTGAAATGTTAGAGAGCATTACAAGACTCTAAACAGATAGGCCAACACCTTGGAATTTGGACATGGGAGAATCAAGCGACTCAATGGAGGAGGGATGTTGGCATTTGTTGCAGTTATGTTGGCAGTACTTCCTTCTCTTCTCCGAAGATGCACTTTCTATTAAGGTTTACTGCTAAGATAGACTAAGTCCTGAGCTGCAAGAGTGAGAATATTTGTGAAAGAAAACTATGGCAATGTAAGAAATTTCGAGGGTTTTTTTACTAGCGTCGATGACCTCAAACCCTTTGGCTAAGTTAAAATTAGGAAGACAGTTATTCTCAAGTAATGTTATCAGTATTATCAAACAACATTGAGGCATCACATCCCTTTAATCATGACCACTTTCGGGAGAGAGTGTGACTATTCTTTGCAAACATGGTTTGTATCCATGTAAAACCCAGTTACATTAACCATCGAAAAACTAGATCCTCATGGTATATGATTTTTACTCTTCATAACGAACTTCCTCATAAAAAAACACCATGAAACTGAGCCTCTTTTTTACTCTTTGGAACATACCATATGGTAATTATTAGTTGTTCCATAACTAATTCTTTGTGCCCATCGGAACACATCAAGAAAATTTGTTTTTCAATAATAATTTCATGTTACTAAAATTATTACATAGGGGTATTGCAATGGACCTATGTTCACTTTTAATAATATTCTTTATTTATATATTTATGTAAATTTTACATCTCTATATATTGTGATATTCTCATTTTTAATTTTGTTAAAAGCTTGATTTAATCTTTATGGAATATCCACATAATATTTTTAGTAATAGTAAGGATACAAGGTTTAGATATATCTCAAAAGTAATTATAACATTTTTTTCTTTTATATTTAATTAAAAAATGTTATAAAATTAAATTAAATTAAAATATTTAAAAATATTTATGAGTTATCGTTTTGGGGCATATAATATTGATAAGCCATGGTATTGGCCCATTATATTGTAACAAATACTATTTACACATTAATAATATCCATGATAAAGTGATCTTGAATATCCATGATTAAGAATTTTATATATTGTAATTTTATTGTAAGTATGGAGTTTTTATGTGCTTATTAATTAAATTTAAATATGGTTACAAAATCATTATTTTAATTTATATGATAAAGTGGATCTTAATTTATAGCTACTATTTATATGTTATATTTTTTAATGTGATATGTATGTTATAATTGTTAGGTCCCTATATTACTAGTATAGTCCCTTATTGTTGTTAGTGTAACCCCCTTATTGTTATTATTGTGCCCTTAAATTATTATTGTTAGGTTGGCTAGGATTACATTGTGGCCCCATGGACTCCTATATATAGAAAGAAGGTTTTGTAATTTGTATCATCGAAGAATTTGTTATCTCAAAATCAGACCCTGATAGGCTGTTGATCAAGAAGACTCTAAGTAACTATTTCAAATCAGAATTTTAGTTGAGGCTTAGCCTCCTCAACCTGAGAGGGCTCTCTCAATAGGTTTATGATTTTTAAATAAGGATTAGATGGCTAACTCTATGAGTAAAATGGATACAAATGGATAATTGGTTGTACTTCTAATCAAAAAACATCTATTGGGCTTATGGAGTCAAGTGTGTTTTCAAAAAACATGAGTATCAACCTCATATGGAAGTCAGGGCATTTCAAGGTTTAGATGCATCAATAGAACAGTAGGACATAAAATAAACACAGTTCATGAACATATGAAGGAAGTTAGAGCGACTTTAGTGAATTCTAAGTAACACACATTCATGCCAATGCAAGTAATTGAAAGAGGAAAACCATGAGAATATCAAACATCAATAACCCTTTCTGAATCCTGAGTGATGAAACCAATATCTCTGTATTAATATAAAAAACACAGTTTCTTGCTACAACAAAACAATATGCTTGTTATTGAAAATTTCCACCCCTATGAAATTAGACTTCTTGTCTCTTATAGAGTCATCATTAAATTCTTGGATTCTCTCCAAAAACTTGAGAAAAATTCGAATTTGCTAGCTTGACACCTATCAACTGCTAAAACCAACTTTTAATTACATTTGACAGTTAAACCGTCTGTTCTAGAGTCTTAATACAACTAGGATTAAAACTCTTTATTATAACTTAACAACCTTATCTAAATATTAAATCTTCTATTTGACAGCTGCTAGCCCATAAATTCAAATTTTGATGCTGTCTCAACCCTTGATGTAAATCTGCTGATCATGACCCAAACTATCCTAAAAACCAGGAGACAGATTTCTTGTTTTTTAGCTTAGGATCCTTTTAGTTTCTTGAGATGTTTTGACCACTTTTAACTAATGAATTCGAGGCTAATTGATGTTAGGAACATTATTGACATATGTCCCAAGTCATCCCTTCATGCCAGCTGTGCAAAATCCACTTTTGTCTTCTCAAAACAGTGAAAACAGATCTGTGCTACGAAAGTAGCATAGTTTCGTAGCGCTTTTCGTAGCGCAGTGTTTTCACTCCTTTATTCAACACATTTCAATATTTTTCTTTTATGATAGCCTTTATATTTACTTGAAACACTCCCACAAGAAGTTTCGAAACCAAAATCATAAAAATTCCTTCAAAATTTGCTATGAAAAATGATGAAAAGACTGCTTCAACAAATTATTCCTGTTTCTTCCCTGAAAATTAGGTCTTGGGATAGAGACTTTATCTTCTCATCAATGATGTATTTTGAGAAACTGAAGGAGGTTTTTGTATTTAATTCTGTCTAGAATAAAAACCTCTCCTTTTTTTTGGAAATACTTCTCCTGCTGTCCAGAATCTGTCTTTGAAAAACATGTGTAAAACAGGAAAACTCTGTTTTCTGAAAATAGGGCTTCAAAGAAAGCCTTTTATCTCCCACTTCATAATGAATTTGAAGAAACTGAGAGAATTTTTGGTAGCTAGGAATGTGGGGAAGACAAACCTCTTTCAGTTTTCAAACATTCGTTTTCAATGTCCCGGAAATCGCTTTTTAAATTTACTACTAAAGCCAGAAAACAGGGTTTTGCTCTTCATGGTGAAAGGTTGCTTCAACAGTTTTGTAGCACGCTACGAAACTCTTGTGCAAGGAAATTTCTTGAAAATTTTCTTCAAAATTAATGCCTTGGAGATTTTTAAACCTCATAAAAACTGATATTTATCAAAAAACTGTAGTAACATGACCTCAAGAATATGATCTTCACCCAAAATTGTCTTCTCCAACTCAGCATTAAGCCCTTGCATCTTTTTGAACATTATGATCATGGATAGATCATTTTCATATGTGTCATATCCACTAATAATTTTCAAATATTTAATGCTTCCATCCTTTCAGTTATATATAAGCTCTCATAATCAACAAAAATCAACTCTGAACTGCTTTCAAAAATGAAATCTTTCCACATAACCCCAAAAATGTGTTAGGAGATGTCACTTATTGTTTACATTCATTTTTGTTGTGGTTGATCTTCAGGCTTTTCTAGCTATATTTCAAGATCTTCAACCTACATTTTAAGCCTTCTATTATTAGCTCTTAGTTTAGTATTAACCATCCTTATGAAATTTTCTTCCTTGATTGCAGGGACAGTCCATCTGTAGAACTGATCCTCACTGCTGATTGACTCAATGTTTGAAACCTTTTCTAGCTCCCACAGACCTTTCAACCTCTCAAAGTTTGACCTTTCTACAACATGCTTTCTCACTTTCTTCTTGAATTTATCAATTTCAATGTTTGCAAGTCTGAGTTTGTCTTTAACCTCCTCATAACTACTCTTTTCTCTCCGAGTATTAAAAACTCGGTTTCTTTCTTCTTCAAGCATTGAAGATGATATATTTATGGGTTATTCAAAAACATTTGCATCCTCACCTCCTATTTGGTCTATCTCCATGTCTGGCTGCTGCAATTTCTTAGAATGCCTAGTCAAGGGTTTTTAGGCTTAAAGACAAACTTTGACACTTCATCCTCAAAATCTAATTTTTTGGATGTTTTCAATTTCTTTGATTTGCCACTTGTATCCAGTTTGATGAAATCTGCTTGAACTAGGGGAGACTCTTCAATGTCAATAGCTTGTAATATATCATTCAAGTCACCTCTTAATTCCAAGTTTTCATCTGTGACCACAACCTTACCCTTCTCCTTGCTGTTAGAATGTATTGATTTGCTTCTTATCTACCCTGAAAGATAGGAATATGCTCCGTGCAAAATAGTTATAGTGCTTCATTTATTTTTCTTCAAACCATATGCTGACCAACTTGTGCTAAAAAAAATGTGGAAATGTCTTATTAAACTCATGTAACTTCGCCCTTCCAGTTGTGCCCAAACCAAAATTTTGAAGGAGTGCCAAAACTGTTAACATTGCTGCGCTACGAAACTGTCTGCTGTTTTCGTAGCGCAGAACTTTACCTTTGAAAACTTCACTTGGAACCTTCATTTTTCTGAGTTTTTCCATTGGATCTTAACTTGTGATCTTTATACATTCTTTAGCAGCATCAAGGTTTAAAAAAAATCCTTTTCACCCTTTGAAACCTTGAATGCATCCTACAGTAGTTTCGTAGCGCGCTACGAAACTGCTGTGTCTATCTTTTCATAGATTTTTCCAAAATTTTAAGTTTCAAAACTTTACTGCCATCCTTCCTCCTGAAAACCCTGTGTCTTCAGCAAACCTGTAATAGACCTCCTTGTTGGATGTGTTGGCTCGCTTGAAAATTTGGCTTAGCCTCGCTTGATTAGAAATCTTGCTTCAACCAGCAATTACTTTCAAACTCACTTGATTATCAAGTATCAAAAATGCTGACATAACATCAATTTGGTTCAGCCTCACTTGATTGAGATTCTACCTCGCTTGAAAACTTAAGGAAAGCTCTAGTTTATTTTCACAAGCTTCTCTTTCAAACGAAAGATATACATGCAGTGTTTTCTTTGCATGAGACAAAATCGATGATAACCAACCCTTTTTCAAGTTTGAAAAGCATATGATGATAAATGACCCCTAACGAATCTCATGATGATTGTGAATGGTTGCATGTGGGAGAAAGGATTCGTGGACTGACACCTACTCATGAAAATTTAACGATATTTGATGGATTTGACAGTTGGACAAGATTGGTTACGAATCCCCGATTTCGTAGCGTGCGTAGTGTATTTTCAGGGTTTTGCGATACAAAAAGACCAGCGTTTTCGTAGTGCAAAAGAAATTTTTTACATTTTTTGCACTACGAAAAACGTGGTTTCGTGGCTTATTTGAATTTTTTTGAAAATTGACTAAACACATGATTTCTGAAAAATGAAATGGGATCTTTAAAATGTGAAACAAAGTTGTTGGACCTTATTTGATGATGGAGATAAAACTCTAACCGTATGGACTCTAAGAACATGAAAATGAATTAACCCCTATTCAAAGACCATGACTTAGGAACAAATACAAACTGTCCAAGTTTGGAAAATTTTTTATAGTGATAACAGAATTGCTCATTCATGTAATGTATTGGAGATTGGCCGGGCCCTCTAAGTGGCTTATTTATAAGGCATTAATATCTCTTTTCTTCTATTTTTGGAGCTATTTTCACAACATTTGGTATCAGAGCTTTGAGATTCTAAGGTTTCGCAGCTCCAAACAGGTCATCATGGCATTTTCGCTATAAATTTTTTCTACGAAGGTTCAGAATCTAAAATTTTTAGAGTGCGAAGCCAAAATTTGGAGGAACATCGTCGCAACATTTCAGAGCTTGGTTCGAAATATTTTCAGATATATAATTTGTGCCATTTAGGTCATTTTGCAGGCTCCTGAATTTAACCTAAACAGGTCAGCATGGTATTTTCGTAATAACTTTTTTTATACGAAGGTTCAGAAGCTGAAATTTTTAGAGTGTGAAGGCGAAATCCTGAGGAACATCATTGCACAATTTAAGATATTGGTTCACAATATTTTCGGAGATATGATTTGTGGAAGTTAGGGCTTTTTCAGGCTTCTGAATTTCATCTCAAATAGGTGACCGTGGGAAAATATTCATAGCTCTCTCTCTGAGCATCAGATTGGAATGTTGTAAGAAGTGGCCACAAGTACATGGACTGTAGTTTTCATTCTATCAATTTCAGAGCCAAATGAGGAAACAGAGACACGTGGAAAGTCATACAAGTTCGCTCTACTAAACCAGTCCAAAATTGGGTCGTTGTGGGAGATTGGACATAACTTTGTCTTGAAGAATCCAAATCAGATCAGACCTATGGCATTTGAAAGAAGCTTTAGAGGGCTACTACAGGATTGAATTTAAGATATTGAGGATTTGCAATTATAGATATAATTCAATTTCAATATCGAGCTCCTCAAAAGCAAGTAAAAGGTGTGTATTTTTTATATTTTTTTCCCTAATTGCATAAGTCTTGTTTGAAGAATCAACTTGAATTGATTCCAAGGGAATATTGTAGAATAGATATCAGTATTGGATTCTAAAATGTCCCCTAAAAAGAATTCAACACCCATTAAGCCTTTAGAATGCTCTATTATGACTCATGAAGATGAAGAGTGACAACATGACATATCAAAATTACAAGAGCAAGTGCAACAAATTTTGCTCTCGCAAAGAACAACAAAAAATGAAATGGAAGTTTTGAAGAAAGGCATGGAAACTAAGATGGATGGTTTGAAGAAATGTGTGGAAGCTAAAATGAATGGTTTGGAAGCTAAGATGGATGGCATGGAAGTGGGCATGGAAGCTAAGATGGATGACATCGAAGCTAAGATTGATGAAAAAATGAAAGACAACATGGAAAACATGAAGAAGGATTTAAAAGTAGACATCGAAGGTTTGGAAAAGTTGATACAAGAAATGTTTCATAATGGTGAAAAGATAGTAGAGGCAACTAATGATGAGAACAAAATAAATGTTAATCATGATTTCATAAACTCTAATGTTGGAGGCAAGAACCACCATATTCCAAAAATGGATATGAGGAAGTTTGATGGAAAGGATCCTGTAACATGGATACTATAGATGGAGCAATATTTTGATCTCAATAATGTGCAAAACACACAAAAGGTATACATTGCAACTTTACATTTAGAACAAAATACATTTGTATTGTATCAATGGCTTTTCTCCCATTAAAAAATTGTTACTTGGTCAATTTTTACGTAGGAAATGATAGCACATTATGAGGATACAAAGTGCAACACTTTCTTTAGCCAATTGATAAATCTCAAACAAAAGTGTTTAGTGGGGGAGCACATTGAGGACTTCCAAAAATTGAATATAAGGGTAATTGATCTTTCAGAGGAACACAGGATTGATCTCTTCATAGGTACTTTAAAGGATAACATCCAACATGAAGTTCGCATTTTGGAACCTGATTCATTGGAGAAGTCATTCAGGTTGGAAAGAAAAATTGAATGTAAAATTATGGCAACAAGGAAGCCTACCACTCACTTCTATAAAGATGGAAGTGTTGCTACTCCTAGATTTCCACAACCTACAAGGTTGACACCACAACAATTGGAAGAAAAAAGAGCAAAAGGGCTTTGCTAAAATTGTGATAGCAAATACACTAAAGGTCATAAGTGTGTTGAGAAGAACTATTTTACATAGATTGTGAAGAGGAAGAATAAAATGGGCAAGAAGAGGATATACACCAGGAACCAGCCCTAGAAGAGGAAGAAATGAGTCTGACCATATCGTTTAATGCATTGGAAGGAATTACCACTCCTCAAACTCTCAAGATAGAAGGACATATCAAGAAGAAAAAGGTAATAGTGTTGATTGATTCAGGTAGCACCCATAATTTTATTCATTGTAAGGTAGCCAAGGAATTGAATTGTTTCCTATATCCAACACCAGAATGTCAAGTGATGGTTGCAAATGGAGGAACTATAAATTTCTCTGGAAAATGCCATAATATCAAGCTAACCATGGGGGAATATGTATTGAATATTCCAATGCTTTCCATTCCTATGGGAGGTGTTGATGTTATACTAGGAGTACAATGGTTACAATCTTTGGGGACGGTAGCTTTTAATTTTCAAGAACTTTTCTTGAAATTTTTTTCAGAAGGAAAGGAAGTCGAATTACAGGGTATTGCGCGGAAGCCAGGAAGGATAATAAGCTCTAATGTCATGACAAAGCTTCTAAAGAAAGAACAGCGAGGCGTAATTGCACAACTATGCTCACTAGAAGTTCCAACATCAAAATCATCTATTTCTGCAGATCTCCAACAAGTCTTGGACAATCATTCCAAGGTGTTTGAAACTCCCAAAGGACTCCCACCTATTCGTGATCATGATCATGCTATTGATTTGATTCCAGGAAGTGTTCCTCCAAACATCAGGCCTTATAGATATCCTTACTTCCAAAAGAGCGAAATTGAACGTATGATTGCAGAAATGTTAGAGGCGGGTATAATTCAACCCAGTCAAAGTTCTTTCTCTGCTTCTGTAGTGTTGGTACACAAGAAGGATGGATCATGGCGAATGTGTCCGGATTATAGGGAGCTCAATAAGCTCACCATTAAAGACAAATTTCCCATTCCTGTGATTGATGAATTATTGGATGAATTACATGGAGCAATTTATTTTACCAAGTTGGATCTTCGTTCGGGATATCATCAAATTAGAATGAAGACTGAAGATATTCCAAAAACAGCATTTCGAACTCATGAGGGTCATTATGAATTTTTGTTCATGCCTTTTGGCCTTACCAATGCACCTTCTACATTTCAAGGGTTGATGAATTCCATTTTCAAACCCTTCCTTTGAAAATTTGTGCTAGTATTTTTTGATGATATACTAATCTACAGCAGGTCTTGGAAGGATCATGTTGAACATGTTGACAGGGTGCTCAAACTATTGCAGGAGAAACAATTATATGCAAAAACATACAAATGTTTCTTTGGAGTACAAGAGGTGGAATATTTGGGTCATATTATATCTCACGAGGGTGTTAAGGTAGACCCTAACAAAATTAAAGCCATTAAGGAATGGAAAGTCCCCACAACCATAAAGTAGTTGCGAGGATTTCTCGGGTTAACAGGGTATTATCGCAAGTTTGTTAATAACTATGGGAGAATAGCAGCATCTCTAACAACATTATTGAAGAAAGATGCATTTTCATGGGCTCCTGAAGCAACTAAGGCCTTTGAACATCTTAAAGAGGAAATGTGCCTAGCACTGGTCTTAGCTACGCCAGACTTCACAAAAACCTTTACTATGGAATGTGATGCCTCAGGAAATGGCATTGGTGCTGTTTTGGATAGTCTTAAACACTTTTTGGAACAAAGACTATCTTCAGAAGAGCAACAAAAATGGGTTACAAAGATGTTGGGTTATGACTTTGAAATAATCTACAAAAAAGGGAAGCTAAATATTGTTGCAGATGCACTCTCAAGAAATAATGAAGAGGTGGAAGCATTGCTTTGTGCTATTTCTATTATCCAACCAAATTGGATAACCGAAGCAAGAGATGAATGGAAGAAGGATGAAGAAGTGTGGACATTCATTCAAAAGTTGTAGCAATATCCTAGTACATCTGATACATTTACTTGGAAAAATGATTCCTTATGGTACAAAGATTGCTTATATATTTGTAAGAATTCCCAACTAAAATAAAATATTCTTTTGGAATTGCACACTTCTCCTTTAGGAGGACACTCAGAATTTTTAAAAACTTACCACAGGGTGAAGAAAGAATTTTTTTGGGATCACTTTAAATCTGATATTCAAAATTTTGTGGTGGAATGTTTGGTTTGCCAACAGAATAAAGTTGATACAATTAATACCCCGGGTATTCTACAACATTTATCCATTCCAAGTCAACGCTGGGAGGAGATTTCAATGGATTTTATCACAGGTTTACCTAAGTCCAAAGGAAATAGTGTCATCATGGTGGTAGTTGATAGAATTACCAAGTATGCACACTTTTGTGCATTATATCATCCATTTAAAGCAAGTACAGTTGCTACTACATTTATGGACACAATTCAAAAGCTACATGGAAACCCAAGGGTTATTGTGAGTGACAGAGATCCCATTTTTACTGGAATTTTTTGGACGGAGTTATTTTCTTGTTTGGGTACTCAATTAGCTCATAGCTCATCTTATCATCCTCAATCTGATGGTCAAACTGAGATAGTAAATAAATGTTTGGAAGGATATCTTCGTTGTTTTGTATCTGATAAATAAACACAATGGGTCAAGTGGTTACCTCTTGCTAAATGGTGGTATAACACTTCCTTCCATACTGCAGCAAAAATGACCCCATTTATGGCACTTTATGGATATCATCCACCATCCATCACATCATCTTGAAGAGAAAATTCAAAGGTTCAAGCAGTGGAAGATCACATCGAGCATCAACAAGAATTTCTTCAACACTTAAAAGATAACCTGAATTTGGCACAAAATCGAATGAAACAATAGGCAGAACAACATCGCAGCGAAAGAAGTTTTGATGTAGGAGATTGGGTATTTTTACAGCTACAACCATACAAACAAATATCCCTCAAGCAAGCTAAGAAGGATAATAAATTGTTGCCAAAATACTGAGGTCCTTACAAGGTGTTGCAAAAGATTGGTACTATGGCATACAAATTGGAGCTTCCTGCTTCTTCACGAGTGCATCTAGTTTTCTATGTTTCATGCTTAAAGAAGGTTATAGGTGAAAATCTTCCAGTTCAAACAATATTGCCAGAACTTGATGAGGAAGGAAAAATCATATTGGAACCTGAAGCAATAACAAAAATAAGAACTCGACAGCTATAGAATCGATCAATTTCAGAGTATCTCATCAAGTGGAAGAACATACCCACTGAAGATTCTACATGGGAGGATGAGAATTTTATATAGAAGCACCCAGAGCTACTCAAGCATTGAGGACAACGCTTTTTTGAAGGAGAGGGGCATGTTAGGTCGCTATATTACTAGTATAGTCCCTTATTGTTGTTAGTGTAAGCCCCTTATTGTTATTGTTGTACCCCTGTAAGCCCCATATTGTTATTATTGTGCCCTTAAATTATTATTGTTAGGTCGGCTAGGATTACATTGTGGCCCCACTAGGATTACATTGTGGCCCCATGGACTCCTATATATAGAAAGGAGGTTTTGTAATTTGTATCATCGAAGAATTGTTCATTCATGTAATGTATTGGAGGTTGCCCCCCCGAAGTGGCTTATTTCTAAGGCGTTGATATCTCTTTTATTCTATTTTTGGAGCTAGTTTCACAACATTTAAAATTTATTTTTCAATAAAAATTTCATGTTATTAAAATTATTACACAGGGATATTACAATGGACCTATGTTCACTTTTAATAATATTCTTTATTTATATATTTATGTAAATTTTACATCTCTATATATTGTGATATTCTCATTTTTAATTTTGTTAAAAGCTTGATTTAATCTTTATGGAATATCCACATAATATTTTTAGTAATAGTAAGGATACAAGGTTTAGATATATCTCAAAAGTAATTATAACATTTTTTTCTTTTATATTTAATTAAAAAATGTTATAAAATTAAGTTAAATTAAAATATTTAAAAATATTTATGAGTTATGGGTTTGGGGCATATAATATTGATAAGCCATGGTATTGGCCCATTATATTGTAACAAATCCTATTTACATGTTAATAATATCCATAATAAAGTGAGCTTGAATATCCATGGTTAAGAATTTTATATATTGTAAGTTTATTTAAGTATGGAGTTTTTATGTGCTTATTAATTAAATTTAAATATGGTTACAGAATCATTATTTTAATTTATATGGTAAAGTGTATCTTAATTTATAGCTACTATTTATATGTTATATTTTTTAATGTGATATGTATGTTATAATTTTCTTATTGTTTGTAATTTTATTAATAAAAACAAAATTATAATATAACAAATTGAATTTTATTATATAATTACTTTTAACTTTTTTGTTATTAATTGAGCCAACATTTACACCTCAGCAACATCCTTCCTAGTAGACACTTTTACCCCTATAGATCTGTTTATTTGAAGTTAAAATCGATATAGGATAGTTTAACGAGTTAAAATATATACATTTAAAAAAACATGTAGCAAGTTTCTTAACTATGGAGATTCAACCCCACTTTACCTTGAAGTTTCTTCACTTGTCAATAGACTTTGTTACAATACCATGCTTTACCAATATCACATGTCCACGAGACCATAACTCATGTTCATATTGCACATGCTTATATGGAATTTTTTTATTAATCAATTAAATTTAAAGGGAATAGATTTTTATTAATCAACCTTTGATCTGTAACTAGTACTAAGAATATTCTAGCTTAATAATTATCGATAATTAAATTAAAATTGAGAAAGCCCTATAATAATTTCATGAAAAGGCACTCTCCAGCCTAGTATACAATGTCGTAGATGGAGTGGATAAATCCCGGGAGGAGGATCCGATGGCCCACCTTCTCAGAGGTCTTTAACAACCTTGGCCCAACTTGCCGTAAAAAAACTTGCTTATGATTTGCATGCTATGGAATTGGTGTTAGACATATCCTTTGATTCAAGTTGAATCCTCCTTGAGCCATTGAGGAACATTTTTTAGCTAATGTGTCTGCCTCAGAGTTCAAGAGGCGAAAGATATGAAAAAAAATTACCCCTTCCAAATCTTACAACAGGGAAATAATTCTTTGACTAGTTGGTGCTGACAGTTTCAAAACTAGAGGGGGTAGAGTATGTATGTGGGGTAGAGTATGTATGTCTTCATAGACTTTAGCACTCAAATCGTTGCACAGAGGTAGGTCCCTTGTCCCACAAACAAGAGGGTCTCATACACAAATTTGGTGTCTGGCATGGCAGTGACCTTAAAATTAATTTTATATATATATATGAAATTGATAAATTTGCCTTTGTGAATTGTCAAATGACCAACATAGAATCCCCAAATATATTTAGCTTTGAGATTTTGTGATCTAATGCAATTTCAAGACTTCCAACATAATTATTGCTTGCTCTCCATATTTCTTAGGCAAACTAAGACACCCTTTTTCCACCATGATTATACCCAAATTATAATATTTTAGTAATAATAGTGAAATAACTAATTAAATTCGAATATATTACCTTTTTAAATTTTATATATTTGAATTTTATTTAATAATAATTTTTATATCTTAAAACATTTTATAATTTAATATGATACAAATATTGAAAATATTATAATATTGATATAATATTTTAATTAATGACGAAAAACCATGAAGATATTCATGACTTTGCGTTGGACAATTTGAAAGGATTCAACTTTCATCTTTGACCATTGCCCACAGGTTTCAGTGAATGGTATTTAAAAATGCAACATATTAAAAGTAAATTGATTTTTCAAATAATTACAGAGCTTTATCGGGAGACACAAAATTTCTAAATTATTTTTGAAAATGATGAGACAATAGATGTTGTTGTAGGACGCCACACATTACTTTTCCTTTCCTCTTGTGAACAAACACAATATGGAAGAAGGAAGGTGGGTGGCAACCGCCACGTGGCGGGCGTGTGCGCGGCAAGGAGCACGTTACGCAGCAGTGAGAGCACGCGGTTCATGATGAGGTTGGACATGCGGGGGCGATAAAAGGACAAAATAAAATAATTGTTCATCGTTATGAATATGCTGCCACCCACAGGGAATAATAATAGCGTTACTGTTCCTACAACTCTGATTGCTTCCGCTCTTCTGCTCCCTTACAAACTCTTCATGCTTTCTGATTCATCTTTTTTATTTTAATGGGGGCAGCTGACATAAGCATCCCTTTCATTGTTTTTTTTTATGACATCGAGAAGCAGCATCCCCACTTCTGCTTGAGGCCTTATCCTGCAGAGGGCTGCCCATAAAAATGCCAACACTTGTTTCAGGGAATGGATGAGTATTCCCTCAACATCATAGGAATTTAGGAATTTTGAGGATTTTTTTTTATTGCTGGTGAAAAGTGAAAGAAAATAATTAATAATTATTTATTGATTGAGTTTAATCAGTATCCTGTTCTTTATAAATTGTTTTTCATAAGGTGATTTGTTTGTCAAATACAGTCAAATTTCTCTTGTTTATCAATATTACTATTAAAATGATTTAAATAGGCATTAGTGTTGCAGAAATCTTGTCTATCAACATTTATTATTAAAATGATTTAAATGGGCATTAGTTTCGTGTTAAAATGATCTAAATGAGCATTAGTGTTGCAGAAACAGTTAGATTTAATGGATGCTTCAGATTCGAAGGAGCATGATGTAAATGGGCATTAGTTTAATTAGGAAAAATGACATAATATATTGGGAGATATATGGGAGATAAATGGCTTTTATATTGGCAGGGATAAAAAATGCAGCTCAAAGTTAATGAAAAAATATAAAGGGATATAAAAAATTGATACCTACAATATATAGTGAAAGTATGGGCTTTTAAAATGGGGAAGGTGTATTGGGTTTATATTGGTAGGGGGTTAAATAATGTGATTTTTAGAATTATTTTCCAGGTATTATTTAATATGTTATGATCGCACCTGATATGTTAGAGGTTTATTGAGTGAAGCCCTTAAAAAATAAAATTAATAAGATATTGATTTTTACCGTAAAAATTGTAAGATATTGATTTTTATTTTTGTCTTAGTTTTTTTTTTATCAATCTATAAAAAATTATGAAATTGTAGATTTTAATTGTTGAGTGTATATTTGATACCATTTAATGATTTTGGAGAATATTAAACAAATTTATATGTAAAAAATTAATTTACATGAAATTTCATTAATAATTACTTTGCCCAGTTTTTATAATAATTATACACCAATGTAAAAAAGACAAAACATTTAATCTTGTTCATAATAGATAGTAGAAACATTAATTTTAAGATAATAACCATTTATATTAATAATATAATTTTATTTAATTAAAAAAATATTATACATATTTTATGTGCTTTACATTATTATAAATATTCATCTTGTTATTATTAGTATAAGTATTCATCTAGTGAATTAAATTTAGATCCACGACTTGTTAAGAAGTAAGGAAATAGAACTTATCCCTATGGATACTTTGAAGAGGATTAAGTGGGAAATCCTATTTAGAGACTTGTTAAGAAGTAACGAAATAAAACTTATCCCTATAGATGCTTTGAAGAGGATTAAGTGGCTTAATAAAATAAACAAGGCTAATAAATTATTGGCATGTTAATATGTAAATAGTGTTATATGCAAGGGATTTAGTTAAATTTCCAGCTTGGTATGTTGACATCACTGTTTTCTTAAAGTTTTAATCATTATGATTATAGGTTGTTTTTTTACATTATTTGTATATACATTTCTTTTTTCAATCGTAGTTATTATTTTGATGTGGGTTATTTGGAGTATATGTTTTTGGTTTTATATACATTATTGGATATTTTTCATTGTTATTTTCAATGTATTTTTTTAAAGATTATTTATTCACTTTTATAAGTTCTTATGATAATTTATGATTATGTTAAAAATTTGTGTTAATAGTTTTTTGTTTTTTTATAACATTATTTTTTTAAGTGAACTCTATCAAGGTAAAGATATTATTATGCATTAAATTCAATATTATATATTTTATTTATGAAGTATATTGAAACCTACAGGAATATTGATAACAACTTATTTAGGAAATAAACATGTATATTGATCACAACTTATCCATAGTAATTATTTGTTTGATTATTTATTTAATATTTTCTAAATTTATTAAATTTTATGTAATATTTTTATTAATTATTCTATAGATTTTTTTTAAATATATTTTTTAATAAGTTTCATTAGATTAAAATATTGCTATTTTTTTTAAAATATACATACATATTGATTATGATAATTATAGATTTAATATCTTCTAACAATAAGAAAGTTGTAGACATATTTCTTAATCTTCACATTATTTTATTACTTTATGTTAACGAGAATTCATCATGAAAGAAAATAGGAATAACAATTTTTTTGCCTTCTATTTATTAGTAAATCTTTTTTCTTATTCCAAGTTGTTTTCAAACTCGAGTTTCACTTTCAATGCCAAATACTATGTGAATGCATACAAAATGATATTTATTTGATTTAAATATTTATTTTACGATAGCATTCACATATAAGATGGTATTTAATTTATTTAAATATTTGTTTTACTATAATGTTAAATAAAAATAATATTAAACTTTAATGTTTTTTATTGAAGAAATATATGTTATATATATATAGATATATATATTTTCTACCAAAATAAGTAGTACTTGATATTATAAAAAAATTGGAAACAATACTAAAATCTTTACATTTTGCAACATATTCCATAATATTATTGCTCTCTATAAGCCAAAGGGAAATATAAATAACACATTTTTTGTCTTTCTATTTATTAGTATATCATTTTTCTTATTCCAATTTGTTTTCAAACATGAGTTTCACTTTCAATCCCAAATACTATGTGAACGCATACAAGATCGTATTTAATTTATTTAAATTTTTATTTCCTATAATGTTATATAAAGGGAATATTAGAATTAAATTTTTTATAGAAGAAATATATATATCTATATTTCACAAGAACATGTAGCATTCGATATTATAAAAAAGATTTGGAGACAGGGCCAAAACCCTTACATTTTGCAGTTCATATTCCATAATACTATTGTGGAGCCTTTGTGCTTCATACAAAAACTGCTCCATATTCTAAAAAACAATCATTTTGCAACATATTCCATAATACTATTGCTCTCTATAATCAGCCTTTGTGCTTGATACAAAAATTGCCCCATATTCTAAAAAACAATCAACAATAGTTTCGACAGAAAGCACCTAGTAATAGTGAATATTTACATAACATCAACAACTAGTAAAAAGTAGACCGACATAGTCCTAAGATTGGACCATAATACTTGTAGGAATCAAACCTCTCCACCTAACCATTAGACCACATCCTCAAGAATGCCATGTCTACCTTAGTTAGTGTGAGGTTTTTCTAGATCTTGTTCCACACTGACTTCAATAATGCCCGTAACTGGGTTGAATCCACAGGTGTCGTGGCTCGATTTGGCCATGTTGAGAGATAATATGGGGAGTTCAGTATTAATTTTGACTTGATGGGCTTCTAATTTTCTCTACAGAACTGCCATTTTAGCTTCCATTAATTACTATAGAAACAAGGCCCTCGCTTTCTCCTCCACAATGCCCTCATGCATCAAGGTTTGTAACATGCCCTCAATCACTCCCATTAGTTTATCCATCTAGCTATTTATCTCGGCAACCTCGTCGTCATAGGATGATCCACCCATAGTTCCCATATGGAGGCCAAAAAGTTTCTCAGAGACAAAGACAAGATGCAGAGATCAACTTGGAATCCGACTATAGAACAAAAAAACCAACACTGAGTGAGATTGAAAGGAGCCTTGGTATTTTGATATATATGCCAATAAACCATAGTGATGCCATCTTGATGCATTAAATCCTTGGACCTGCATATCCATACTTAAGGAATTGCGACTAACTTGAGATGCCAACCCAGAGATACATAGACTGAGCTACATTATCTTTAGATAATAAGAATTTATTTTCCATTTGAGCTCTATGTCTCCCATCACTTGTGTGAAATATAGATTGAATAAAAAATTATTGTTCAAATAATAGTTGCACTGAGCTGGAGCATGATACCCATGACAGATGGAGAAAAAATGAAGAGGTGTTGTCCTTTTGTCAAACCTATGTAACAACATTAATGACATCCGAAAATACACATCCAACCTTGAAATACCAACCACATTCCCTCTGCGACAATAGATATGATTATCACAACACTCCTTCTGCAACAATAGGTATGATTATCACCACACTCCCTCTGTAATAGATATGATTATCATCCTTTGTCTTAGGAGAAAAATTCAATGGGTTGCAAATTAATTCTAATTGTTTTCCATGAATTAATGTGAAATGACCTTTACTAATCATGGGCGGGGATGCATAGTTAAGGTCCTTTGATCCACTTCTAATGCTCCCTGATTTAAGTTTGTACCTTTTTTTTCCAAGAGGCCTTCTTTGGAGTTAAGATGCTGTAAAACATGGAAAAAAATCAAAATTTCCAAATTGGAGGGATAATAAGACTATTATTTGGATGGTTAGAGGGAGGTCTGATATTAACGAATCCTTAGCTTTACTTATTTACAATACAATAAAAGAATCTCTAAACACTAATAGTTTGGAAAATTTTCATGTCAATTTCCGGTTCCAATCCTTTCCATATTTCAAGGTATTCTACTTGATTGTTGGATATGACTCAGAGTCCCCAAGCAAACTGCATCTCTATTTTTTTCATCGAGGCCAAAAATGACCCCTCCCACTCTTACCACCCCTTATATTTGTATTATTATTATTTAAAAAATTAGTAATATTTTCTTATGAAGAATAATTATAAGTATAAATCAATTCATCATAAAGGGACTAGTGAAATAAGAGGAATATGTTAAAATTTTAAATATTATTTTCTTAAATAATTCCTTATTGATGTTTTTAAGGAGGATATTTTGTTTGTTTGTAAGCTCGTGTAATTTATATTATATTTACAAATTTGTGTAATACATTTTGGAGATAGAATACTTGATCAAGTCTAATATGGAATGATTATAAGAACTCTAATATAGGCTTGACTCAAAATTTCCATGACTGGACATATGGAGCTGGTAGGATGCCAAGCTCATAGTAACATGACTTACATATTTTTGGTTGTGAAAGCCATATGAATCTAATGAAAAAAATGAAAATAGGTTGTAAACATAGCTGTTGGATACCAAAAAAGATGACAGATAGGCTACCAATGTTACCATGCTAAGAAGGCCCATGAAGTTAAACATTCAGAGCAAGGTGAGCCAATGGATTAGGAGGTTGCTAGTCTCTATTATGCAAAAGAGAAGTCTCCATTATTTTCATATTTTCATCCATAATTTAGTATAACAGGTGGGGATCTTCCATGCGAAGGAGAAGCTCATCTCTAGTGTCCTTGCCATCAAAAATAACTTTTCTCAACAAATTCTTAAAATGCTACTACAAGTCCACTATTTGCAAATATTGGTTGTGCCTTGCTATAGGAGAACCTATTTTAGAACCTAGTATTCCACCTTAGATATAATTTCAAGAATCTGAGAGTTCTAGACAATCCTCCACCAATTCCTGTTCAATATTAGAGATCTCTTATTGGACCCCCTATGGTGTGTGATATAGAAATCCATCCCTCAAGGCTTGGGCTTGCATCCTCACTTGAGAGTTAGTATAACAACCCCCACCCCCATGATGAGTCGAAGCTTGTTATGTAGGAATTTTAATCGCATAGGAGAGAGAATAATCAAAGAAGAGGGAGAGTGTAGAAGCACTTACAACTCCAATAACCATAGACAGATACTGATCGTTGAGACTATTTGATGCACCTCCATAGGGTGGCCATGTGAAAACTAAGAGATAAGGCATCACTAAACATTGATATACCTTAAGCTTATGTTGTATGGAGTGTGCTTTGGAGAATTTGAAGGTGATGGAGCTTTGACAATTGACACAAATGGTTGAGAGCAAGCACCACTAGTTAACACAAACTCAAATAGGTTAAGGGACTAGACCAGAAGGGCCCTATCATTCATTTTTCTCTATCAAAATGATGTCACCCACAAATATTTTTCCTTGCGATTGACAGGCTTTAGTACAGTGATGGGTATAAAACAATGTCAACCAGAGAAACATTCCCCAAAACATGTTATTCTTCTTGTAACATCCTCCGAGAATACCACCACATTCACTACCCATATTCATTACATATTAATTTTTGTGTAGGGGATAAGTTCTCAAGTTAATGTTCTTCACTCTTCAAATTTCGGATACCTTAACACTATGCATGGCTGATATCCAAAACAAATTCCATTTCAAAACTCAAGTTGCATACCCTCTCCTATATGATTTGATGAGAAAGTGGTATTTGGAATGTTCACTACCATTGGAGAACTATGGTCTTGCAACAAAAGTATTTGGAAATATAAGGCCCATTTGATGATCAGGAGGAGAACGCCATGAGGCCGATGAAGAAGGGGAGTCTCTAACGCAACCAACATTGGTAAGGTGGTCTACTATATTATTGGCAGATCATCTGACATGGGAAGGTATGATCGCATGAATGCCTGCTATGTGGAATGTGATGGATTTGAAGAAGAATTCAAGTAACTAGTCAATCAATATATTTTTGGTGTTTCCCAAATTGAGGACATGCCTCATTTTACTAATGGAAATTTGTGAATCCCCTTCAATAATTAGGATGATGTATGAAATTTGAATTGAAAATGAGAGACGATTTTCTAGGGAAAGAAGTTCCATAGTGTTGTTCGTGTTATGGCCCATAGAACAATGTTAATAGAAGAGAGCATGTCCCCGACTATAATTAAATATGCATCCAGAACTTGTTAGACTTGGGTTTCCTTTGGAGGTGCCATCAAAATTGAGCTTAAGGAAAGGGGGAGGGGAGAGGACCAAGAACAGGGAGAGGGGAAAATAGAGCGGAGAGGAGAGGGTAAAGAGGGGGGAGATAGAGGAAGGAAGGAGTTGTTTCTACAAATATACCTTTGAGGTCTAAGGGGACCAAAAATATAGGGGCCAAGGATTAACTATGGATGATTCCTTTACATTCATAAAAAAATTGGACCAAACAACGTGTTTAGGGAGACTTTGATTTTTAAATATGTGTCAATTCCATTTATTCCATATGTTCTGGAGAAGAAGGTTAGGATCAAACATCCAAGATATTTGCAAAAGGGAAATGTCAAATTGATATGGGTTCCAATCAATGATTATGTTAGCAATTCTTTCATAATCTATGTCTCAATGTTCAAATAAATCCATTAGATAGTGCCATAGATCCTTAGAGTACTTGTAGGAATTAAATAAATGATTTGAATCTATAGAATTTTTGAAACATAGATGTTAGAAGGAGGGAACTTTGATTCCATATTGGATCGATATGTCATAGGTTAGATTGTATTTTTTCACCAGCAACCATAGAAAATGTGCCACCTTTGGCCACATATTTAGTGTCGACCCCAACCTCTACTTCAAAGTGGTCCAAGGCATGAATTTGATTTAGGTTTTATATGTTGATGATTTATTATTGACAGGGAGTGAGCCTCTGATGCTTGAATGTAAGAGGGAGATGGAATATAAATTTGAAATGAAGGATATTGGTATGATGCATTAATTTATGGGAGTAGAGGTTTGGAAGAGACATGGAAAGACTTCTTTCTCAAGGAAAGTATGTTGTCAAGCTATTGGAAAGTTTTGGAATGACTGAATGAAATTCCCTAGCCACATCAATGGAGACTAATTTCAATAAGATATGTAGATATTATTATGTACCCGATTTAGTGAATCCTTCTGTGTACCGACAGTTGATTGGGGCATTAATTTTCCTAGTGAATATCCATTCGGATATATGATTTGCAGTGAACACTTTGATTCAATTCATGCTTCAGCCCCTTGAACATGCACATTAGGTTGCTAACAAACACATATTAAGATATTTGCATGGGACAATTAACTTTGGTCTGATATATTCTGCCGGTGATGTACGACTTCATGGATACACTGATGATGACCAGGTTGGAAATTTTATTGATAGGAAGCACACATCTAGGTGCTTCTTTAGCTTGGGATCTATGACGATATCTTCGATGAGAAGGAAAAAAAAGGTATATAGCTTTAAGCATGGCCGAGGCCGAATATATTGCTACTAGCATGGCTAGCTATGAGGCAGTCTAGTTGAGGAAGCTCTTTGGAGATTTATTTGAGCAGGTCTTGGACACGATAATGATATACTGCGATAATAAGAGTGGGATATGATTGGAAGAGAATCTCATGTTTCATGACAATTCCAAGCACATTGAGATCATATATCATTACAATACATGACATGGTGTAGAGAGTAGCCATGAGACTCTATCATATTTCGACTGATGAGCATATTGCAGACATATTCATGGAGGCTTTACTAAAAGGGAAGTTATTGGTATTCAAAGAGTAGCTTGGACTAATGGATGTGACCCTCACGAGTAAGGGTCCCAGATAATAAAGGACAGTGATTTATGATCTTCCCTCTATCTGAGCCCCTAGGTTGAGGAATTGAGCTAAAGAACTCCTAGGATTGAGAGAACTCGCAGATAATAAGCATGGCTAATCCTTACCTCACGATAAGTGTGTATCTCCCCTATTTTCAAATCAGGGTGTGTATAATACTTAGCACATGATAATTTTGTATCTCCCCCTACTAAGTATACCCTAGTATGCATCCTACCCATAAGTTAGACTTGTTAGGATTGTTCCTCCCCATCTAGCCAATGGGTTGAGAAGATGACTTAGGCGTGTTTGGTCCTTAGCTTACAAGGTAAGTGTATATCTCCCACAAGTGCCTTGGGTTATGTCTAACCCTTACCTTTTAGGCTAAGTATGTATCTCATCCCAAGTTAATGGATGCAGGTTTTCTACCACTTAAATCTTTAGGGTCTTGATGGGAAGATCAACAAACGATAGGATAATCATGATCCTTACCTCATGGTAAGTTGTACCATTCATATTGTCCTTGAATAGTGGGTTGAGTTGGAAATCCCCTATGATGATTCATTAGATGTTGGGTGGTAGAAGAGACTCTTCGACGGATAAAGGGTGGTAGCTTGAGCTACCGTATGATATAAAATTCTTCTTCTATTAGATTCAATAATGTTCAATAGATGAGCAGGGATGAGCAATGATGAAAATTGATGATGACGAGATATTTTTTATGGGACGTATGTTGTAGTCGATAATTTCTCCCTAAATGAGAGGGAGTGGTAATTTAGCAACTCAAGGACAAATTCCCTCTGCAAAATATTCCTCATCAAGAAAGGCCCCTCCTAACCCTTGGAAGAATTTAATTTCGTTAAGGAACAATATAATTTTAATATGGAAACCTACATGTGCACAAAAGTCCAGGTTAACATTAAAGAGAAATTGTACACCCTTGGAAGCATATAAATACAAGTCAAGTGACCCTTATTTGGACATCATAAACACATATGTTATTCTCTTTCTTCTTTGTTTTGGCTCACACATTTATGAGGTTGGTCTTCGAAATTGGTTCGTACAAGTCTAAAATTGCAGGGTCCGAGCTCACACGTGTGAAGAAGTAATTTTGATCTGTAGCCACAGGGTTGGAATGGGAAATTCTTAGTTGTAGCTTCTCGTAGGATACGTCTTTCCCTGTGGCTGGAGATATTTAGTTGCATGCATGGTCACTAGCTCCATGTGACTGTGACCTACGGTATTGTTGATAGATGAAAACAAATTTTGATGGTTGACCACAAGCTTGGAAACACTGATTCAAAGTAGATCTATCTATTGGGTTCATATCTTGGATATTGTTTGGTTGATTTTGCGAGGTATTATTGTGTATGGTGAATTGGAACATTGTACTCTCTTTTTTGAGCATTTTATGAAAATCTAATAAGAATACAAATTTGAATTGGTTTTCCCCCTTGTGGCTTTTTTCCCTGGTCTTCGATCAAATCCTTGTGTCTCATATTGTTCTTGATTTTATTATATTGTCTTTTTCATTTAATATTATATCTACAATTTCTCATGATAATTGGAAGAATAAAATGTGTTGAAAGATTGCTAATTAAAGGAAAGAATTGGGTTAAATTGATTGTAATAGCCTATAACAACAAAAAAATAATAGTGATACATAAGACAAATAATACAAAGCATGCAATCTAGAAGTTACAAAGAATGTGGAGAGGCCTAATTTTCCTATCACGAGGAAACAACTCTAGTTGGTGCTACCATATTGAAGGATATTTCCTAGAGATATCAACTCCTCCTCCTTTTGGATCCTTGCATAGAAAAGAGAAGCCAAAAAACCATTATATCCCGCAACAAAAATTAGTACATGCATATGGGTTAGTCTTCCAACAACATTATGAAATTATGCAAGCTCATCATAGAAGTAGAATATGGGTTAGTCTTCCAACAACATTTTGACATTATAAATTTTTCCTCTCTTATGAATTATGGAGATGTTTTTTATATAATTTTTTCCCACGACTGGTCACATTGAATCTAGAAAATTTCTTGATTGTGTTCGGTTTTTTTATCCTTATCCACTATGAGAGTTCAAATCTGACCTGATTAAACCTTATTCATGCAAAAATACACCTTGTTGTAACAAATCAGTGACACTGGGGCATTGTTAACCCTATGGTGCTTGAGGCCAATTGACAGAGGGAATTGTTGAGCCTAGTGTTACTAAGGTATAATTGTAAGGGAACATTGAAGCCTACAATTCCTACTTTATGGAGCATTCCACAAATAACTTCTTAACACATTGACTTAGAAGGTGTTGTCCCCTTCTAATGGACCCTATGGGGTGGATTTTTGCATTATAACAAATGCCCCCTAATGTACGAGGTTAGAAGAGAGACTGATGGTAAAAATACATTATAATAAATAAAACATTGAGTGAAGCATAGAGAGATACCATGGACATAATACCTGCAAAGGCAACGAAAATTATAGTAATATACATAAATAATTTCATCTCAAAGTAGGCATACCCATACTTGGTATTGAGAAAATAGAGAATAGCCTCCCACACAACATACTAAATCATCTCATCAAGGTGACAGGCCTCTAAATTAAACATAAATTAAGGCCCATCTAACCTTTCTTAGGCACATAAAGGCTATATTAAATCTATCCTTCTAAACTTAATAATTTGTTTTAGGCATTAATATGTTCTTAGGAAGGTTTAGAGATAATTGCATATTTGTGCCTAATATTATTTATTTTTGAAGGTTATTGTGAGAATATTGAGAAGACTATGAAGATTTGGAGAAGAATATAATTTAGGGACTTTCTCCCTACTAAAGGAGGATCAATATTGGAGAATAAATGAACAAAATATCATGAAATTATTGAGAGATTCTGGAACTCCAATAATTGAGAAAATCTAGGAATGTTTTCCTTGTCATTTAATGCAAACACCTAGTGTTGGGATCTAGATCCACTACTTGAGGTATTTTGGAGGGGAAAGCTTCCTCCGTTCAAGGGGAATGATTCCTCATCATTTCGTATATGTACCAATTCGAATTTTCCTCTAGAGGCATGTATTTTTTAGTCTTATTGTGGAGAAAACTTGTTGTTTAGTAGCTCCACTTTCTTTTCTTGCAGGGATGTACTTGGACTGATTCAATAACAAATATTGGTGCCACTTTTAGCTTCTAAGGCTTGGTTTATTCCATAGGACTTTGATTCATCCTTGGGCTTGGCTATCCCAGGAGCATCAGATCGCTCTTGCACAATTTCTTTCTGTTCTTTTCACTTATTATTCACATGCATCTATTATTTTTGTTTTACATATTTTTGTATTTAGTATTGTTTCATTTCTTGTTGTAGGATTGAGTTAAATGATTAAAGCGAGTTATTTTCTAGGTTTTCTTCAGATTCAAAATAATTTTTCATCCTTAGAATAACTTTGGAAGGTCATCTTAATCATTAATCTAATTGGACTTGGTTACTAGTTCATGAATATAATATTCTGGAAATGCCTTGTAGCGAAATAGTAGAGCATTCTTGATATTTTTTAGAATGGGTTAAAAAACTTCATTTTAATTTATTACACTTGGATTAGATCATAATAATATTAAATTTAATAAAAAAATAACCCCATTCCATTTTCACTTGATTAGGTTAGACATTTGATAGATTAACTAGCTCACTAGTTCTTGAATTTCCAAATTTTAGAGTAGTAATTTTCTGTTATTTTTTAGCACATTTGAACAGGGGTATTTTGGAGTGATTCCACTTGGAATGGAGACATAATACATCATAATTAATAAAAAAATTTGTCCCATCCCATATTCATTTTATTAACTTATTCATTCAATGATTTTTCTCCAAAACAAAACTTCCTGTAACACTCTTGTAGAATGTGTAAACTCGACCAGATTTGCTCCCAAAGCTTGGTTTTTATCTCTTACGATTGAATAATGACCCATAGGATCTAAATCCATGATTGAGGAATAATAAAACCCACTTAGGACATGAATTTTTACAAAGTATATTAGGCCTATTTATTTGAATTCATTCTCTCAGGATTTCAATTACAAATTGTTGTTCTTTCCTAGGATTAATTTCTTTTCAAAGCAACACTTCCATTTTTGAAATTATTTTAGGATTTGATTTCATGAAATTTAATCCATTACATAATATAAATGAAATAAGGACATATTGTATGATGCACATATAGTGTCTGTGGTAGTGTATTCGGTGCACGGGCGGACGAAATACACTTTGCTTATTAGGGAGGTTGCTTACCTACATAAAAGTCACAGGTCAAAATGGTTTGTCAAATGTCAGTGGAACAAGTTAAACATGTAATAAGATAAGCTAGAAAGGAAACATATCATGCTACATAAACAATGAAACAAAAAAAATACAACATGCACAAGATACACGGTCAATAGTGCAAAAACACTAATAACTCAACAATGGAGATCTTCTCCCTTTTTTAGGTGTTGGTAGTAGTAGACGATAGAATGATAAATCTCTTGTAGTGGATCCTTCGAGCTAAGAAGCTCCAATATCCAAGACAAGGGGGTATATTCCCCTCAAGTTCTCAGCAAGCCTATCTTCCCTCTCAAAGGATGGTAGATTGATGAACATGTGGTGAATTCCTGTCTCTTGGACTGAGGTGTTGGGTGGCCAACAACTGAGTCCTTCCAATCCTCCTATTGTTGGACAACACAAGTTGGTTTTCTATGGAGCAATTTGGCTAGCATAACAATGTGTATCCCATTTATCTTCCCAAGGATGGATTTTATAGAACATTTTCAAATTTTCCCTCCTTCTCTTGGCCCAAGATGGATGGTGACACAAGAGTGGGGGTATGATTCCTTTGTGTGCTACAATAAAGCCTTAAGGTGGCTCAAAGGTGACTCTACTTGGTTAGGTTGAGTGGGAATATTTTTAACCAAGTGTGCCAAGTTGTCCTGGATGGTGAAATTCCATCATCCCAAGGACCGCGTGGCTATCAAAGGGATAGTCGTGTAGTGCATGGCTATCGAAGAAAAAGAAGCACTGTGCACCGAGAGCTAGGGTTTCCTGTGCGCGGTCCATAAATTTTGTCTTTTGACCTTAGGAAAAGTTAAATTTTTGGCTCCTCCTAATGTATTTCTTCTTTGGAAACCCTTTATCTGTACCTTCTTCTTGACATTTTTAATGTCTTTTTCCCGTACGATTTTCTTGTGTTAACAATTTCCCCCCTAATGTATGAGGTCTAGGAAGAACTGTATAGCCAAAATACATTATGGTTTCTTGTTTGTGTGATCCTTTTTAGAGAGAGAGAGAGAGAGAGTAAATTTCTTTGGAACTGAGTGGAGAGACCCCTTGCCTTGAGTAAAAAATACACCATGCTCTGTTGGAAACCTGCAAGATATAGGATGCATAAAATATTTCTACAAGGTGAGCATGTCCCATGCTCGTGATGTTTTGACTAGTTAAGCTTATCTGACAGATAGTGGTCTGTTTATGCAACTTTTGGTAGTGACCTGCTGCTGGTTGACGACGATGGTTGTTGATTCCCTCAGGGACATTTTTCTTTGAAAGAAGGTTTAATGTGGTACCCACATGCATAATATTTGTATGGAATGTTTTTTTATAATGAGTGCTCATTGTATGCATGGGCCTTTGACTATTGGGGACCTTCTCGTGTAAGCATTGGTGGAAGAGATGCTTATCAAATTATGGGTCTTCAATGAATTCTGACAGAGTGCAACGGTTGTGAAGTATGATACAATATTTACATGAAAGCTTATCTCTAAGTCGAATGTCAATAAGATCAATGAAATCAATGGGAAATTATTATTCCCATAGCTCCATCCGAGTATACCCCTATTGAGGTGAGGATTCATCCAAGGTACTACCTCCTTCTTGGAAAATGGTTGTTGAATTCGACAAGAAGGAAGCATCAACTGATCAAAATGAGTACTGATGAAAGGGTCCAGTGTTTCTGATGTAGAAGGGCGTGGTGTGATGAGTTAAATAGGCATGATGGTGAGAAATGGTTATAACTGAGGATGGTAGTTAGGTGGTGTTACACCATTTTTTGGTCATCTAACCTTTCATCATTAGATGGACCCAAGTACACCATGTAAGACCAGTTTTACCCCAAGTAAAACTGCTTTCACTATGTTAATTAGGAAACCCCAAAAGGAATAATTAATTAAACCATAATTTAATTATTATTCCCAGTCATGTTTAACCCAAAAGCAAAGAAATTAATGAGATAAACCCATAGTTATCTTATTATTTTCTAGGAATAATTATTTAAATAATATTCCTTGTTAAATATGACCAAATCAACCACCATTAATTAAATAAATCATTATTTATTTGATTATATCCCAACCACTTCCTTAAAAAGATAAATAAACCATTTATTTATTTATTCTTCACTAATCAAGGGATTTGACCCAAGTCAAACACCCTTTCCCTCCAACAAATAATAATAAAATATTCCATAGAGGTGGATCTAGATTTGATTAACATTATTTTAATCATGCACCAAGATCTATAATGACCCAATATTTTGTTATAAATAGGAGGGTTTTCCCCATCATTCTTCACCTTTTGTTGCCTACTAGATCACTCTGGATCTATACACTTGGTCCCATTTCTATCATTTGCTCCCATTGAGCTCTATTTTCTGCATTGGGTTTTCTACATCTACAAGAGAGAGAAAGCTTAGATCTGAAGTGCTGAGGACTACAAAGAACCCATCCCATTGAGGAGGTCTGGATACACCTTCTTGTTTCCTCCCAGGTGCCCTGTAATATAAAAATTCATTCAAAAATCGTGTTCTTGTCTTGTCTGTTGGATGCATGGAGCAAACTCTTTACTTTTCTGCTTAAGGTCTTTCCATTTATAGATCTGTTTGTTGCAGCATTTTAACTACTAATTGCGGATCTGAAGATGTTTGGCGACCTCTATTGTTGTTAGGGCTATTAGTTATGCGTAGCTAAAATGGTCCTTTTTCGTACACTTCGACAAAGGATTCATACTAACAAATGGCGACTCCACACGGGTTTTAAATTACGGCATAGGCATCGTTTTCATATTCACATATCCGGCTAACCCAGGCCACTGGGGCTTCTTTAGGCTGCTTGTTTTCCCTCTTTTATGTCATTTTTCTCACATAAAACCCTAAAAACTTAAAATTTCTACTTCCGTGTGTTTACGGCCCTATTGCGCAGGTCTAAGCACGGCCACACGGAGACGACAACACCCGAAAAATACCTTGTAAAGAGACAAGCGAGATGAAGTCCTTGCCCACCCAGCCCACATAACTGCAACACAGACCTCCGGAAGTCGCACTTTCTGCCCATTCTCTGCGCGACACCGCGAAAACGGGTGAGAAGCGCGACACCGCGGTTTTCAGTGATTTTCTGCATAATTTTGCGGGATTCTGTTCTGGCTTAAACTGAGTCTTCCCGTATCTGTCTTAGCCGCATGACCAGATACGTCTGTTTTTTTACTCAACTAAGTGGGAACCAATGCCAAGCTTTATTACCTCCTTTGTGGAAGAGTTTTAGTCTACCATTTTTCTCCCATTGAGCTCTATCTTCTACATTGGGTTTTCTACATCTACAAGAGAGAGAAAGCTTAGATCTGAAGTGCTGAGGACTACAAAGAACCCATCCCATTGAGGAGATCTGGATACACCTTCTCGTTTCCTCCCAGGTGCCCTGTAATATAAAAATTCATTCAAAAATCGCGTTCTTGTCTTGTTTGTTGGATGCATGGAGCAAACTCTTTACTTTACTGCTTAATGTCTTTCCATTTATAGATCTGTTTGTTGCAGCATTTTAACTACTAATCGCAGATCTGAAGATGTTTGGCAGCCTCTATTGTTGTTAGGGCTATTAGTTATGCGTAGCTAAAGTGGTTCTTTTTCGTACACTTCGATGAAGAATTCATACTAACAAATGGCGACTCCACACGGGTTTTAAATTACGACCGCTGTCGTTTTTCATATTCCTGCATATCCAGCTACTTCAGGCCCTAGGGCTTCTTTTCAGCTGCTTAGTTTTCCTCTTTTTATGTCATTTTCTCACATAAAACCCT